>CM053248.1:14121538-14670086 GCA_028583405.1 Pogonophryne albipinna | reverse complement strand
AGCATCCCAGGCAGCACAGCAAACCATGGGGGAGACTATATGCCAGGACAAAAGGCACAGACAAACTGCATGCATGCATGCAATGTTATTGAATTCAGTATTTGCAATGGATGTTCCTAAAACAACACATTTAACATCATCATCATGCTGCTGCTGCTAGTCCTTTGATAGTCACCTGTCGGTCTCCTGTCCTTTCTGAAAGCCATAAAGATGACATTAGTCATTTAGATAACTTGTGTCCTCAATTACCATGGGATTACTGAAACTACCATGAATTTAAGAAAATGGTAGAAATTAATCTAATCTGAATTTTAAAGCATTACTTTAGATCCCCTCCCTCTAAATATATCAATAAACATTAGAAAGTGATGCTCCTGACTATCATACAAGTTTAAGAAGATAATATTGGTTTTAAAGAATTCAAAGCTATAAATAAACAGCAACAGGCTCTTTAACCAAGGCACTGTTAGCCTAACATGTAAACTAGTTGTTCACACTAATCCTAATATTATCACTTAATATTAGCAAATTCTATTTTATTTTTTAAAACATATTGATGTAAATACATACACATATCGTGACCATTAATGTAAACAATTATTTCCGAGGCACACGTTTATATGATCATAATAATTATACAAAAATAAGAGAATAAATGAAAAACAGGTTTAAAAGGGTGATTTGTAAAATATCCATAAAGAAAAAGTAAATCTGTTAACAGTTCTGTTTCATATGGGTGTTGAGAGAGGTATCCATAGATCTCTTCATGTTGCTCTCAAAGTGCACCAGATTGATGCATTTAACTTCAATATTTTAAAATAAATCTTCCCGGGGGAGCTTGCCCCCGAACCCCCCTATGTGAGGTCCACACACCACCTGTAAAAATAGCACTTTACCCCTGCTTACACCTATATGCCGTGAGCTGATTATCGAGCCTTCATTGTGACAGTCGCGGGTACACTGTGTATATGCGTGGGGATTGTTGCAGTAGAAAATTCCACTGTAGCGCCCGGTACCTTAATGGGAAACCCTAAATGTTTGAGCACCCTCTATGAAACGTCAAGCTACCCGACAGCACCCCCAAAATAAATCTCTGGCGCCGCCACTGAGCCTGACTATTTGTGTGGGGGGGCCCGACTTTTTTTTTTCTCCAAAGGGGGGGCCTGACAGAAAAAGTTTGAGAACCACTGACCTAGCTGGATTAAATAAAGAAGTTTAACAGGACAGCTTAGCCAGGCGGCTGCTGCTAGAGTCAAGCACACGTCTACCAGGAGTGGGGCGAGAACACTGCCTTCACTGGTTGAGTTCATAACGAATGCCGGGTGCAGCGTACCCGGTACATGCAAGGTGTTAGCCAAGCGGCTGCTGCTAACAATCAAGCGAGACCAAGTCAAAACACAAATGTTAAGACCAGATAATTAGTTTCTAAGGAATAGAACAGCCCGCATAGAACCGTAGGCCATGGTTACTGTCAGGGCCGGCCCTGGACTTTTGGGGGCCCTAAGCAAGCTTTGGCTTGGGGGCCCCCTCACTCTAGAGCGTTCACACTACACACAACACAATTTTGTTTTAAATATTGAAGTTAAAAGCATCAATCTGGTGCACTTTGAGAGCAAAATGAAGAGACCTATGGATACATCTCTCAAGACCCATATGAAACAGAACTGTACACAGATTTTATTTATCTTATATTTTACAATAGTGTTCAAACAGCCATATTTACTGCCGCAAATACGTTCAAACATGCTGTCGACACGTAAAGCAGTGGCAACCATGCCACCATTTCAGCTGACTTTTTCTCAGAAATACTGTCACATAACATCCATATATTTCAGTGCTAGGTTGATGCTTAGCTAAGCTAACTATGAAACACTTTAACTGACAGGACTCAGGATCAACTGTGTACTGTAAGGTAGCTTCTAGCTTCATGTCGAACAGTAAGTCAACATTTTCCAGAGAGCTTTCTTTGAAATCACTAGGTAACGCTAAAAAACATTACATTTAGATTGCATGACAAAGTGTTTATTTAATATATCTGGCTAGCTATAGCTACTTGCTAACGGTTTAGCTTACCCCCGTGATTCAAAGTAACATCAACGTAGCTGTAATTTTTGCTTTGCTTACATGTTCGCATAACTTGGAAGTTTACTGACATTTACATACCTTGTTTACCTGGCTCAAGTGGTGGCTCTGGGGTTGTTGTGTGAGCCACCACTTGAGAATTTTCGTCTTTTTTAAGAACAAATGTTCTTATGTCCATCTTCAAAAACTCTGAGTCCGACTGACAGTTTTTTTAAACATTGTCACAGCTCACAGGATAGGTACCTGTCATCCAATAAGACTGATGTTTATTTCCATTCAACTCTCAGGTTGGTCTGGTGCCTTGCCTCTGTTGCATTCACTGAACACGGGAAATTACAATCCTGCCGTCCTCTCTAGTGTCATGATGAGGTTCAGGTAAAGCACGGTTAATGTATTATATGATTGACTCAATAATATAATACATGGCTTTGTACCTCCCTATCTCTCATCAATTTCCAACTAAGGCTCCAGTGGGGACCTTGTTCCCTGAGTGTGCCTCTCCACCTATGTTTCTTACTCTCTTACTTGCTACCCTTTGCCCTCAACCTATTCTTCCGTCTGTCTGTCTGTCTGTGTCTGTGTATTCTCATGTTCCGATTAACCCAGCAAAATGTTTTCTTGTTTTGTGTCTATATCTACGCCGGGATCCAGAGTCGAGGCTGATCTTCTTGCTGTCGTCCTGTGTCCTGAATCCTCTATCCTGAGTTCTGGATTAAGTCGTGGACTTTGGGTCGTGGCTAAACCTGTCTCTGCGGTCCTGCCTGGGTCTCGTCATGCTGCTTCCCTGATGGCTCCCACAGGATTGTTGACATCTTCGTAGATTCATCTTCTTATTACAGACACATGCATTTCCTAACATTTGGACTACCTATGCTGTAAAATGTATTATCTCTTCAATTTATTGCACGTCTGTCCGTCCTGGAAGAGGGATCCCTCCTCTGTTGCTCTCCCTGAGGTTTCTCCCATGTTTTCCCTTTAAACTGTGGGTTTTCTCCTGAAGTTTTTCCTTGTACGATGTGAGGGTCTAAGGATAGAGGGTGTCGTTTGTTCTCATACTGATATTCTGAACAATCTGTGCTATTGTATTAGCTGTAAATTGTCTCTACTGTAGGCTATTTTTATGTACAGCACTTTGGCTCGACCAAAAATCGTTTATAAATGTGCTATATAAATAAACTTGATTTGATTTGATGTGAGAGTAGGCAATCTTGGCATATTAACAAAATTAATTAAACATACTTATCACGGCGACTTTTTTTCATTTTTTTGTTGTTGCTAGGGGGCCCTTAGTGGCTGCGGGGCCCTAAGCGGCCGCTTATGTCGCTTAATGGGTCGGGCCGGCTCTGGTTACAGTAGTAACCATGGCCAGTGCTTACATGGCCTAGGACCGTAGTTATAGTCATACTTACCTTACTCTCTGCACCTAAACAAAAAACGGGCAAAATATGGCACCCTGGGCTTTCCATACTAAATTAAATGAGAGACGCAGCTAAAGCTGGGACTCAAATGCTAATGATAGCTCGGGCACAACGCCACAAGCAGAACTTTCAAAAGAGCATAATAAGGGCAACTTTATGGGAGAGGAAGTGGGAACACTGTCGTCACCAGAAAGTCTGACCCAAACAATAAATAAGACAGCAATCAGGACAACTTAGCTGGGAGAGGGTGCGGGGACACAGCCATCACCAGCAACAAGTTGACACAAACCTGTCCGTCGAGGCTCTACACAGCGCACAGCCGGCCACAGCTCCTGGAGGACGTGTTAACAACCCGTTGCTCCGACTGTCAGTCGCGAAGCTTCACGCGGCCAGCTGCACGCAGAGAAATCCCTCTGATCAAACGTTCAAACCTGAACGCTGTAGGCTACAAGAATGTAGCCACGGTGCTCTCGCGCAGCGACGAGATGAAAAGGAGTCGATCCGCTAATGACGCCGGCCTATGTAGCCGTCGTCACATGGGTCACAGGTGACTTTGTTGTTATTAGGTACTCGAACTGCGCATGCGTGCGATGGATATATCGAGTGCTAAAGCACCGCCTCTGGCGGTCAGTAGGGACGAAATAGAACAACAGATAAGAAGAGTGAAAAAAACATCAGTCAAAAAGATTTAAATAACAACAGGTGCTGTCGTAAAATATAAAGAAAATCATAGTAAAAAAACGACAGTTCCGGACTTGTCGGAAAAAGTGACAAAAGATGACAGCCGAAAAAAGTGAAAAATGCGACAGTCAAAACTGTGAAAAAAGTGTGAAAACTGACAGTCGAAACAAGTGAAAAAAACTACAGTTAAAGAGATAGAAAAAACAACAGTCTTAAAGAGCAAAAAAAGAGCAGGTCCTGTCGACCTGTCGAAAAAAGTGAAAAAAAAATGACAGCCATAAAAAGTGAAGAAAAAAAACGTCAGTCGAATAAAGTTTGAAAACCAACAGCAAAAAAAAGTGAAGGCCATTACATTTGTTAATGAACATGACACTAACTGTTCTTCTACGCACACATTTTTATTATTATTCCGCCGGTATTTTGGCCCTCTTCTCCTCCGCATTGAACATCGCAGAAACTCCGTTCAAACCAACCGGCAAACTCTGGGGAAGAGCCGGGACGCCAATACGGAAGTGCCACACACTGCAGTTCATCTAGTGGCCAGTAGGAGCAGGCTGCAGAAGGGAGCAATTTCCATAGACCCCCATGTTAAAATGCCCAACTTTACAGCAGAAATAAACATGTTTACATCGTGGTTCAAAAAACCATATTCTCTGTATAGTTAGATTCCCCCTTCATGACTACTGTGTGGGGGGTGCATTTTTTCTCAACTCATCTGTTTAATTAATATTAAAGGTCCCATGTCATGGCCATTTCCACTGATCATAATTCCATTGTTGAGGTCTACTAGAATAGAATTATACTGTGCAATTTTCCAAACTCACATTGGTTTCGCATACAGCATCTCTGTAAAGTATGTGTATTCACTCTCTCCACTAAACGGCTCGTTGCAGCTCTTGCCCCCCCCCTCCCTGTGAGCCCAGTGTGCTCCGATTGGTCGGGACGTTGTGAATCGCGCTGAGCTCCGTGGAGGTGTGATTTCCTTGTTTTGCGATACACAGCGAAACACAGCCAAACTCATCCTGAGCAGACACAAAGTCACAGCCGAAGTAAAAACAATAAGTGTGGCTTGATATTGAGTAAGAAAAAGGTTGATAAACGCTGTGAGAATGGGTCTGCAGAGAGAATTTCGCCGCGATCCCAACTGTCTGTTATCAGCCTGCAGCCAGGGAGGAGAAATCAGCAGAGCTGCTTGCACTGAGTGTGTGAGGAAGTCCGTGGATTGGTCAATTTGGACCAATCAGCGGGGGCTTAACGTAACGGCTCCGCGGACGTAACGTAACGGCTCCACGGATGGTCCATTTCGTTCCGGGGACCACATGACATCATGATGTACCCGGAAGAATCAAATGGACAGTGACGTATCTCCAACAAGGCGTTTTGGGGAGGTATTTTCTGTGTTAGAGTTTTACTCGCTACATGGTGTACTTTGAGGGTTTTGACTCTGCAGACTGTTTACATGCATAAAAACCTTCATAACACACAAGGGGACGGGTAATAACCGGAAAAGCATGACATGGGACCTTTAAGCCTTAAAGCTTTTGCATAAATTAGGGCGTGGTCACTTTGATGGACATGTACATGCCTCACTGTCAGCTAACAGCAACTTGTCCACTCTGCTAGGCTACAACCATAGAGGCTACAACGTTAGTTAGTTGTAGTTACTGTACTTGACCCTTTAGCCGTGTTCGTGGTGATTGTGCCTTTTAGGGAATATTGTTACAAATACCAGACAATTAAAATGTTGTGCTGTGCGCTTGAATGTACTAACAGAACTTCCAAGAATTCTAAAATTATAATATTATACATGTTAACCCCGTTCGCAGGTGTTTGTGTGCTTGGTAGCTTAGTTTGCTACTTATTAGCCAGCTAAGGACGTCACCCTTTATACATACATATACACTCTAAAAAGTGTACTTGATAGTAGTTCAAGTAACTTAATACATTTAATAAATCTGATTCAGATTTCTGCTTTAGAGATTCCAATGTACTTTTGTGGGTTGTATTCATGTGATTTTTTTGTTCGTTGACTTGACTTGCTATTTTGTTATCAGTGAAAGCAAATCAATCAAGTTTCTCTCATCTATCGTGCGTGTGACGTCATGACGTCAACGTCAACGTCTTTGCCAGATCTTTCCACCGCCACATGGGCCGCCTTTTTCTCTTGAGACGTGACTTCGACATACGGTAAGTGTGATTCAGACAAGTTATATTTCTTATATAAAAATAATGTACAATGTCAGATATAACATGTTCAACCTAAATTGTTTAAATGTTGTTGCAAATATTTAGCCTTAACGTTTGAAAACTGAAGGAACCAAGCTATGATGCACTGTCTCCACTGTTAGCTAAACCGCTAGCTTTAGCTCAAACATGACGATAGTTGGTTACTTGCGGGTAGAAGCCTACTCTCTTGGTTTAATATTGTCACTGAAATGTGTTAAAGTAATTCCTATTGTGTACTGGCGTAGCTGCTTATTACCAAATTAGCGCAAACTAATGCGCAAACTGGGTCATGTTAAGGCTAGGCTAACTATCGTTATTAGTACATTAGCTTGTCACCAAACGGCACACTTTTTTTTGTACTATGTTGGTGTGTGTGTGAACGGTTTAATGTAGTGTCGCCGCCGTTGCGTCGAGTGTAATTATAAAGATGATACGGCATCACCGAGCAGTGAGGGGCATGTTGCGCTGGTGAAAGCCCGGTGATGCATCCGGCTGACGAACTTAACCTCGGTGTGTGGGAGATGCAGTAATAATTTGTTGTGCCGGTCGCCTCGATGGCGGGACTGCCTTCTTGTTTATGCTGTAAGCTGTTGATGCGGCGTTGATAAAGCCTCACATTTATAGTAGCTCGGTGGTTAAAGCGTTATCCAGCTCTGTGTTGCTGTGCTAATGTGCTAACAAGAAGCCTTGTAGTGTAATTTGCTGTTGCTGATAAGACCTTTACTATGTTCGGGGTGATAATAGGTGACTGTGAAAGCTTAACAACGAATAGAAATGTCCCCCCTAATATAAATGTATTTATTTTTCTTCTCATGATTTCTCATGCCTGACCGGTGGTGGTTTCTTCAGGCTTTGACACATCGTATTGGACTACTACCTAAGGTACGTGAAGCTACACTACTGTGAGTGATATAGAGAGTACTTTAATGTGACTGTGTGTTCTGAAAGTAATTTCAACGTAAACGCAAAGTGCAGGTGATTATAGGACAAAATCCACTGTTTTGTTTTCTGTGGAGTTATTCATTTTAGAGTTCAGCCGAAGCTAATATACAAATTATTTTTTACCTACAAAGATACTCCCAGTAAAGCCCACCTTTTTCGTTTTTTCAGTGTCCACACCAGTGTTTTTTTTTGTTTTCAAAGGTTTTATTTATAATTTCACCAACAAATAATTACACTAGGTAAATATCAGAAAATAATTAGTGAGAACACTCAAACAGTGTGCGCGCTTTTTGTGTGGTCAGAGTTTTAATGCTTCACCTGCAAAACAACAATATATTTGTTTTTGTATGACTTCCTATACATATTTGTTATTGGTGCAAGACTAACTATCAACCCTTTGGAGATTTCAAATGATAACATTCAATTTTTTTGTACATACAAGTTGTCAACTGCAGATGGAACCTAACATTGAGGGTAAGGGTGGGCATTATGTCATTTTTTAAATATGTGCTGATGGAGTCCAGTCAGCAAATGCCGCCAGTGGAAAAGGGATTTACACAAAGTTGTAGTCCTTTTACTGAAAACTGATAACACATCTATAAGATGATACATTAACAGTGTGAATAATAAGGAATTATGTTTAATGTGCCTTTCTTAAAACGTATTGTGCTTGTGTTGTCTTCTCAGACTGCCATGGCTGATTCGACGCCTGCAAGACTGAAAGTGATTTTGGGGAGAACAACATTGAAAAACTGTCTCTTCCAAATGGCATACCGGAATCATTGGATGACCTTCTCAGCAAGTTAAAGACTTTCTTTGGGTTAAAGGGCGACGTCAGACTGCAGTACATGGACCAAGACTTTGGCAACGACTTCTTCAATCTGAATTCCACCACTCAACTTCAGGATTTGGGAACAATCAAAGTGATCCACCAGCAAACAAATACACCTTTGAACATTGCCACTGATACCACATCATCGTCTTCACTTGAGTGTGATGGCAATGTTTCGTTGGCATCAGATGACACAATAATCCTCTCATCCCCCGAATCTGTGTCCTCTCGAGCCAAACAGTGGCCAGCGGACTTTCCGATTCCTCAATTTTCATATGAATTCTGAGTTTAATGGAAGCCACAAAATGTTGACTGTCAGCTCCCGAAGCAAGTCTGATATTCTGAATAGACTTGCAGAAACAATTTACGGATACAAGGCCTATCCAGATGATTCACATTTCTGCACAGTAGCAGAGGCTCTTATCAAAAAGCATCCTTGTTTGAAAGAACCTGGCTCATTCAATGGCTGCAATGGATGGAAACAGCGCCTGAAATATAAGATGGGAAACTACAGGACTCAGCTCAAATTGCAGGGGTGCCCAGAGCTGGTGGTAAATTCCCTGAAATCTAAAGCTGCTACAGATGCTTTCCCTGCTAAAAAAGTCAAGAGGCCAAAGCGAGCTGAGGCTAACTTTTATCCATCCTTCCCCACTGGTGCCAATCTGGAAAGCCTGGAAAAAGAAAGACTAGAACTTCTGACAGACATCAGGATAAGGAACAATAATAGGGTCATCGCAGACAAAATGGCTCACACGTTCGCCTACAGACGACAGGAGGTGGTAAACCAAGAGCCAAGAATCAAGGACTTAAAAGACAGGTGGCCGGCACTGTTCCAACACAAAGAGGTAATAATCTAGTCTGTATCAATTTTTTAGTATGCTTTTATCCATTCATCATAATATGGTGTGGTAAAGATTATGTTTAACAGTGTTTACTGACAGAATTTACATTTTTAGTTTGTTATACTTTTTGCCAGTGTGTAGGCATGCTTAGTTTAGTTTTTTTTCTTCGAGCGTGTAAAACCAAAGAAAAATACAAATGAAACAAAAGGTGATACAGTATTATACAAATGAATGCAATAACAAAACGAAACATTTAATTAATAATTGAATAATCTGTAGTATCATTGTTTGGTATCAATAAACAACAAAGCTTTAGCTAATTACACGTCCGAAAAGGGGTCGGAAGAAGTTTACACTTGCTTCAATGGTTATTTTTTCAAATGTTAATTGCATACAGACTGAGTCCAATTGAATTTACGCAGGCATTTTTGTATTATTCTTTCATAGATCAATGCAGAGTTCCTGAGGATAATGACCATTCCTCTTGAGGAGAAGTTCATGACCCAGTTGGACATTCACTCAAGTCAGCTAATCACAGTCATCCGTGCCAAAGGAGGATCAACACGTCAAAAGACTGCTGACATCATGGACATTTTTGACCAGGTAAATCTGCATTGTCAAATGAGTCCTTGCTAGCTAAAAGGGATACATTTTGTGTATCCTTTTATAGATACATGGGGAGGGCAACCGTTGTTTTATGAAACTCAGTAACTAAGAGTGTCCATTTGTTTCTAAATAAAGTGAAGGATTTTAGCTGTAAGAGTAAGGAAATCTGTCAATAGACATTTTGAAAAATAAAATTAACCGAAATAATGTTGTCCTAGACTGAAGACATTCATCTTCGGAGGGAGTGTGTCCTGAGAGCCCTCATTATCTTCCTGGGAGAAGATCCAGATGAGCTGATCAAGGAATATCTGGTAAGTTTTAACTGCAATTTGTATGTCAGCACAGCTTGTCAAAGGCACACGTGCTAATACATATTAGATTGATATTAATGCTGTAAAAGGGAAATTTCTCTACTAAAATAACACCTGTCGGGTCATAATCTTGGACATTTGACATCATGTAAGTTTAAAGCACCTTTGTGGTTTTCCAACTCCTCATAGCACTTTAATACCACGTTCACATTCACCCATTCATACACTGATGGACCATGCCACCTGCTCATCAGGGATAACTAAAGCATAGCATCGGAATTTGGGTTTTTAGTAATTTCCCCAAGTATACTGCGAAACACAACATGTATATGTAAAAAGTAGTCCTAGCATGTTTTAAAAAAAAAAATACTCTTGATTGAATTTTACACATTTTAACACAGAACAATGCACGGCAACCCCCCCCCCCCCCCACACACACACACACACACACACACAAACACACACACAGCACATCCACAGTTTGACAACAATTGAATGATATTAATATTAATCCTTCTCAACTTAAATGAAAAATATATATACATACAGATCAAGCTGGAATAACAATTAAACATAGAAGTAAGAGGGATATTATTTTCAATCTACAATATGTGAGTTCAGGGTGTCCTAGCATTTTTAAATATTAGGTTCTGATCATGTGAGTCGTCCGAATAATCAGTGAGTTATCACAGAGTAGGACTCCGGCCAGTGATATTATTGTCCCATATTAGTGCAAAGTGATGCCAATGATGTTTGTTGTCATGTACTCCTGCTCTAGGACTCCAGAACAGATGATCTTCAGAAGGAGATGGAGGAGCTCACAATGGGTGTGTTTGTGATACGGAAGGAGGGGGAAGGACTGCAGGAGCCACCAGCAGACATCGGCATCATCATCGAGGGCGTGGAGGTGCTGAATGAACTGCCTTCAGTTGCCTCAGCTTGTGCCCTCCTTCTGGGTTTGCTATATGCACTCAACATAGCATATCCAAAACCCCTTCATTTCACGTTTGAAGTACTTCAGAAAATAATCATGCAGCTTGACCAACACAAGATGTCCGCCAAAGTGCAAAATCTGTATGGCAGACTTCAAAGCTCAGAGTAACGACAAACAAAACAAAGTTTTCCTCCTCTGGGCCAAAACATGGCCTAGTGCTGTATTAGCACAATGGCGTCTTGACATCGGACATTGCTCATGTAAAAGAAAATGTTGTGGGTGCGGTAGATTTTGGTTTCACCATTTTAGTTTTGATTCCAAGAAACGGTTATGTATTCAGAAGAACAGAAACTTTGTTAATGTTTAAATATTTGTTTCTAATAGCTTTCATGCAGTGGTTTACTTAAGTAAAATATCTCTGTACTTAATGTATTTCACCATTGCTTCAATGTCCTGTTAATGTCAATAAGCACTACACTGAAGTTAATGTGTTTTTGGTTATCAGCCTGAAATAGAGAGGTGCAGTGATGACGTATTTTTGTAGGACGACCCTGAAGTAAGCTGCTGGTTCCCTTGACAAAAAGCAATGGGATTTCTCCATAGGATTTTGGAATATTGTAAAAGAAATAAGATCTGTGGAAAACTAACCTGTTTGATAAATGCACGTTTTGTTCAGCCGGACATGTGGAGATTAGCTGGCTGAACATAACGTGCATTTATCGACCAGGTTCGTTTTCTACAGATAATGTTTTTTACAATATTCCAAAATCCTATAGAGAAATCCCATTACTTTTTTGTCGAGGGAACCAGCAGCTTACTTCAGGGTCATCCTACAAAAATACGTCATCACTGCACCCCTCTATTTCAGGCTGATAACCAAAAACACATTCGAAAAACCCATTAACTTCAGTGTAGGTAACTGTTATTGTTTGTCTGTTAATTACACACTTTGTATTGGTCCAAAGACTGTTTTAAGGAAAGACAAATGAACGTTGTTTTTATATGTTTATATAATAAAGTATATATACATTATATTTGAGTCCATGATTTGTCTTTCAGCCAACTTAACATTTTAATTGTGAATAAAGTATTTAAATTATATTTAGTAAACAAAAATGTCATACCGAGGTTACTTAAAATAAATACTTTTTGTGAAACTGTAGTTTTAGGTTGTTAATGAGCAGTATCTTACTTTTGGATAAAGCAAATAATTGGGTTGGAAAACTTGGAAAATGTAAACTGGATTAATGCAAACTGTTGATTTGAAAGAAAACACATTTTTAATTACATCTGACTTGAATAATTTGTGTTAATATAATTTAAAAACCTTATTTGAGAAAACTTAATTAAATTGTGTGTTACCAATTGAAGTAATTCAATTAAGTTGGTTCAACTATATTCTTTTTTCAGTGTACATTTTAGTTTATGATTCAGCCTTGGGTAAGACTTTTATAGTCTATGGCTATGACGCCCATAATGCTAAACGGGAGCAAATGTTAATAGGGGACCCAATTATCCCAGTGGTGGCCGCCGGAGCTAACGGAGCCGCAGGGGGCTAGCTCCAGCCGGCGTCCCGGAGCTAGCCCACTGCGGCTCCGTTAGGTCCGGGCGGTGGAGTCCGTCTTTTCTCAACGTGTGAATGACAAGCATTAAGAATAACAAAATATAGCTAATTCTCTTGCAGATTGTCTCATTTGATTATGAATGTAACGTTTATATAGGGGAACTACACTGTTAGCAGTAACTTGGTATGCATGTATTTCATGTTAGCTTAGCTTCTTAGCCTGAGCTAGCTCTGTTTACTTCCAGTTCGGAGGCAGCAGGTCCCGCCTCGGCTCCGCCTCTTTGCCCTTATTTGGAGCAGGCGGGATTAGACTCTGACGTCACAGTCGAGCCGTTAGTGGCCGACTCCGCCTACTAAGGGCTTCTCGGCAACTCTGCAGAATCCTATGGGTGACGTCACGGACACTACGTCCATTTATATATACAGTCTATGGTTCAAACATCAAAACGTTCAGCTCGGTCGGGAATCGATGGCTATTACTTTTCTCATTCATAACTTTCATAATTCCAGAGATACATCCCATAATACATCACATTTTTAACATTGAAGTCAATGGAGAAATTCTTCAGACTTCAACAAATCTACATGCGATTCAACTGCTAACTGTTCATTCATACTTTCACTCAGAAACCTCATTCCAACTTTAAAATGTTACACATCTTTCTGACATTATTCGTCTAAAACAACTTTTAAATCTGATTCTTACTTTTAGAGATATTAAACATTGTTCAGACCTTGTTTTAGAGGTTTTCTTCAGATTTTAACATTAACTAGAGTGCGTGATGTCACAGCTAGAGGGTAGGAAATCTTGAAATGTGCCTTGATTTAGGAACATCCATTGCAAATACATGGAATTCAATAAACATTGAATAGCATATCATGCAGTTTGTCTGTGCCTTTTCCTCCGTGTTGTCCTGGTTTGCTGTGCTGCCTCCTAGTCGCCACCATGGTTTGCTGTGCTGCCTGGGGATGCTCAAATCGCTCCGAGAAAGGAGTACAAATGTACGGCTTCCCCACTGACACAGAGCGGAGGAAAAAATGGCTGGCTCAAGTCAGCAGGAGCAATTTCACGACCAACAGCAAAAAAATATGTGAGGTAATTATATACAAACACTGCATTTGCACTTTTTCACAAAACGAAAACCACACCATTGGGAAAGCTTAATGTTTTGTTTAATACAAAAAAACAGGGAAAGGCTTGAAAAACACAGAGTTGAGACTCAGGGTGCAGGGTGAGGGTCTCAGTGCAGGTATTCAGGCTCCATTGAATCCCCCTCTGGTTCTTGTGCTGAAAGAGGGAGTAACAGACAGGAGAAAGGGTTATACACACCTATATAGCACACCTATTGGATGGGAAATTGCCTTGGGGAGATAAGGTGTGGTCTTTGTTCCCAACTGAAGTTATGGAACTTTATTATTTGTGAGTTTAACAAAGTATGACAAATGGCATCAGTAACAGATGTGATATGAATTTCTATAAAGTTGTCTCACATTCTTGGTCATATTTTATATACAGTATGTAATGAGTATAACATGTCCAGTAAGTATAAAGTGTTTCCTAATACTGTGTATTCAACCACTATGGAATATGTATGTGGGCAGACAAAACTGAGTTGTTCTGTGTGTGAAGTAACCTCAAGTCACTCCGCAGGCACATTTTGATGCAGACCAGTTTGTCAAGACAAAAAAGGGCAAGACTAGGCTGAGAGCAGAGGCTATACCCACCATCTTCGTGCATCGCCCTGTTGTCAAAAAGAGAAGGGCCCCTGCACCACGATTCACCCCGGGACCTGTATCTACAAAGCCCATAGCTCATGATCACAGCTATAGTGTGAAAGGTGACACAGGTATAATAAGTATGAACTCTTAGTAACAAAAGTAATATTTCTTATTTTTAAGTGGTATAATATTTTAAATGTTAGAAAATTTACAGCGCCATGTCTTCTACTTACATTAGTCTCAAAGACTGAGGGAAGAAGGGATGAGGAGACTGAGAGAAAGGAAAGTGAGGGTGAAGAAAGAGAGGACATGGCTAGTGAGGAGAGACAGGGAGGGCGGACACCACCCACTCAGCCAGCAGCCAGTCAGCATACGAGGGAACGAGCTGCCAGTCAGCATACTAGGGAACCAGCAGCCAGTCAGCATACAAGGGAACCAGCAGCCAGTCAGCATACGAGGGAACCAGCAGCCAGTCAGCATACGAGGGAACCAGCAGCCAGTCAGCATACGAGGGAACCAGCAGCCAGTCAGCATACATGGAACCAGCAGCCAGTCAGCATACGAGGGAACCAGCAGCCAGTCAGCATACGAGGGAACCAGCAGCCAGTCAGCATACGAGGGAACCAGCAGCCAGTCAGCATACAAGGGAACCAGCAGCCAGTCAGCATACGAGGGAACCAGCATCCAGTCAGCCAGCAGCCAGTCAGCATACGAGGGAACCAGCAGCCAGTCAGCATACGAGGGAACCATCAGCCAGTCAGCATAGGAGGGAACCAGCAGCCAGTCAGCATACAAGGGAACCAGCAGCCAGTCAGCATACAAGGGAACCAGCAGCCAGTCAGCATACGAGGGAACCAGCAGCCAGTCAAACAGATCTATTAAAAAAATTAAAGAGAAAATTAAAGAGCCAAGAAGGAATCACCAAAAAAGCAAAGGCTGCACTAAGAAAAAAATCAGGAAGGAAAATGCAGCTCTCAAGAAAACAATGAAAATTAGGGACAAAAAATATAAGAAAACGTTTTCAAAAGACCAACTTAAGGCATTTGGCAGACTCACCACAAAGGGGATGAAATGGAGCAATGAGACAATTAAGAAGGCTTTAAAAATTCGCTTTGCGTGCGGACCAACGGGTTACAAAACTCTGCAGGAATTGCAGATTCCCCTTCCAGGAATAAGGACACTGCAAAGAAGGATGCAATGTGTTAAGTTTGAGCCTGGTGTGTTGACAGAGGTCTTTGATTTCCTACAATTGAAGGCAGATAGATTGACAGACCTTGAAAGGGAGTGTGTGTTGACCTTGGATGAAATGGCAATCACACCAAGTGTGGAGTTAGACATGATTACAGGCAAACTGTACGGTGATGTGACTTTACCAGGTCACACAGGGGTGGCAACACATGCTTGTGTATTTATGTTGGCTGGAAACACAACACGGTGGAAGCAAGTAGTGGCATATCATTACACTGGCAATTCTACCAATGGAGCAGAGTACAGGCCAATCATTATTGATATAATACAGAGGGCAGCATCCATAGGGCTACATGTGCTTGATGTCACCACCGACATGGGTAGCCCTAACCGAGCCATGTGGAAATCCTTTGGGGTGGACCAAAATAAAACATCGGTGCCACATCCAGCAAAACCAGACAGGCAGCTTTATTTCATGCCCGATGTCCCACATCTGGTAACAAATTAAAAAAGTGCCCTTGTCCGTTGGCAGGTCTTCATAATTCCTGAGGATATTGTAAACAGAGAGAACCTCCCCTCTAACGAGGTTTCTGTGGTCCCCATTAAGGACTTATTGACCTTTCAGGAAGGGATGGCCTTAAAAATAGCTCCCCATCTTTCAGCTGCAGCCATCGAGCCAAGTCACTTTGATAAGATGAAGGTTGGTCTTGCTCTAAATGTGTTCAGTAAGGCTACAAGTGCTGGGCTGAAATACATGGTGCAGCAAGAAAACCGCCCTCTGTCCTACCTGACGACAGCGTGGTTCCTGGAGCAGGTTGATCGTTGGTTTGATCTGATGTCATCTCGCCATCCAATTACAGCCCTGAGCAGGCTCAAGATGGAGGAGTACCAAAAGGCCATCACCGTCCTCCAGAACATCGTCCATCTGTTTCGTGGGATAAAGAAAGGTCAAAAGGGAGGTTGGAAGCCTGTTCAAACAGGGGTGATAATGGCAACAACATCAATTTTGGCCATACAAGAGGAGATGCTTACACAAGGACACAGGTTTGTGTTAACGTCAAGGTTCACACAAGACTGCCTTGAAAATACATTCAGCTGTGTGAGGTCTAAAAATCCTGTCCCAACTCCAGTGGAATTCCATCATGCACTGAGAATCATATCTGTGGGGCAGTTCCTCACCACCATCAGCTCTGGGAGCTACCAGGAAGACCACAGTAGCTTTTTGGCAGACTTCCTGGACACAGGGGAGCCAAAAATCACTCCATCAGTCAGAGTGGAACAGCTGATGGCGGTGAACAGAGCAGCTGCACCTGACCTCACACAAACTGAGAAATGTATTCTCTTCCATCTTGCAGGCTACATCGTCCACAAAATCATCAAGTTTGCCAGCATCTGTGAAAAATGCAAAATTGCAACAGAGCACCATGATGAGAGTCCTTCTGGTGACAACAGCTTGTTAGTGGAATTGAAAGACTTCAAGGCAGGTGCTCTTTGTCGTCCCTCCCAAGAAGCCTTTGACTTCATTCACCAAATTGAGGAACTATTTAGGACCAAGACTGGTTCCTCCCTCATGCAGCTTCCCAACGCAGTGGGTGTCTTGGAGAAAGAAGCTCAGGCCCTCTCCAGCAGGCTTCCGTCATGCTGTGGAGTACAACAAAAACTCGTAAAAAGATTCATACGGCTGAGGCTGAGAATTGAGGCCAAACAAATCAGAAATGACAGAAAAACTTAAAAGATGGCCATTTTGGAAGCAAGAGCCAATCCAAAAAGGTGAAAAGGAACAACAGCAGCCAAGCTACCACATCCAGCAACCCCCAAACAGATCCACAGCTGCAATCATTTCCATTAGTCGTTGCAATGTAAATATTTGGACTAAACATTGCTCTTCCACCTGCCAGCACCCAGCTAACATCACTGCCCCTCCACCCGTAACATCACTGCCCCTCCACCTGCCAACATCACTGCCCTCCACCTGCCAGCACCCAGCCAGAGGAGCGCCAACAACAAAAACAAGCAAGGTGTCCCGTCATGTACCTGGAAGTTTGGGTTGGCAAAATGGAGTAAGAGAGGGACTTGAAAAACCTTGATGGCTCCCTACTCATGCTGTTACAGTTGTCTTGGTTACACCTCTCAAGTTTTTTTTTTTTTGCCATTTCCACATATTTAGAACATTTGAAATAAAAAATTGAAGTGAAATCAACCTCTTCTCTGGAGAACAAACTTTGATTTATCTGTCTTGTGAGTTTGCAGTCTTGCAGTTTTGCTCCTCCACCTGTAACATCAATCACTGCCCCTCCACCTGCCATACAGTAGGTTACTAACAAGATTACTTATATAATACAGTGATAGAATACAAGTTTAGTATGCTTACTTATATAAAACAGTAGTATTAAACTTACCTTGTGTTTTCACTCTCACTTAAGTCCCTCTCCCTTTGCCATCAATCCAAAATCAGCTGAGCTGCAACATTATACAGACAGGTAATAATCAACATAATCACAAGGACACAATATGGCTCTGCTAAAAACACTCACTCTTACATGCACCAAAGTTATATTTATCTAATATTTAACTCCCTCCACCCCAGCATACAATCCCGTTTAGAAGCCCCTCTTCTCTAATTCAACAACGTTGGACGAAATTACATTAAGAGAATGGAATTTACAATTAAAAGGCTGTTCAACGTGTGTTGCTAACTTGATTCGGTATCCTAGCTTAATCTGTTATCTGTAAACGTTCCCTAAATCTACTAATTTAGGGATAATCCACTGACATCCTTGAATACACATGTTAATTTGAATCAGATGTACAGATGATATCCGCAATATAAATCTTTATACTTCTTCTTACCTTTAAAAGTCCGTCACGAACGGTCTATTATGCTGCAACTCTACAGCTCTGCTAGCCTTGACGCTAACCTCCGGGGAACGATTGAGAGGCTCCACGATCCGCCATTGCTGTAAAAAAGTGGTCCATTGGAGTGAACGGAGATGACGTAACTCTCAGTCTATATGGCACTGGATCAACTATAAACACCTGTGCAATGGAACACGATGATGTCATCACTCCAACTGACAGCAGTCAGTTCTAACTGTTCATTTCATACTCACACACACAAACACACACACACACACACACACACACACACACACACACACACACACACACACACACACACACACACACACACACACACACACACACACACACACACACACACACACACACACACACACACACACACACACACACACACACACACACACACACACACACACACACACACACACACACACACACACACACACACACTCTCTCTCTAACAAACTCTCTCTCTCTCTCTCTCTCACAAACTCTCTCTCTCTCTCTCTCTCTCTCTGCCACACTGGTCCATGCATCAACAGCTCTACGCCAAATGTGTGCTAACAGTCCAGCCGTGAAGACATCTACGAGACAGTTTTGAGATTTCTTCAAATGCCGTTGCCATGGCAACACAATGCTCACCATGAAACACGGTTTTCTCATAACTTCAGTGAAAATGCTTCAAACGGCCCAAAACTTCACAGGTTTGGTTACGATGCAGCCGTCAACGCATCTAAGCGTATTATGGGGTGTCATCAAATGCCGTTGCCATGGCGACAGCCCACTCGCCATGAAACGCGATGTCGCTGTAAGTCCAATGGACACGGTCCAATCGTCCCCCAATCTTCACTTGTATATCACCGGTCCATGCCACAACAGCTCTACGCCAAATCTGAAATCTCACCATATGCCGTTTCCATGGAAACGCATCCCTCGCCATAAAACACGATGTCCCTTTAACTCATATGAAAATTGTCAAAAAGTGCTAAAACTTCACATGTGTGCTAACAGTCCAGCCGTGAAGACATCTACGGGACATGCCGTTGCCATGGCAACACAATGCTCGCCATGAAACACGGTTTTCTCATAACTTCAATGAAAATGCTCCAAATGGCCCAAAACTTCACAGGTTTGGTAACAATGCAGCCATCAACGCATCTAAGCGTATTATGGGATGTCATCAAATGCCGTTGGCATGGCGACAGATCATTCGCCATCAAGTTAGTTCAAAGGTTTGCATTTCAAATATTCTGCTGCTTTTCCAATCCTTTTTTTCTTTCTTTTCTTCTCTCATCACACATTCAAGCCCCCAGTGTTCATGTATCATTTCAATCTAAATTCTTCACTTTCTTCTTACACATTACATTTCAGCATAGCAGTTTAGCATCAGCTTTTCAGCATAAAGCATTCCCACTAGCAATTTCTTCAGGAATTGCATTCTCTAGTTTACCATGTTAATGAACATGATTTTTTTGTTCTTCTTAATGTCTTTGTGAGAGAAGTTCTCTATCCCTGCAGTAATCAGTGTACCTGCAAAAGAAAGTGTAATATTAAGATACATTTTGTTTTCCATTGCATTGTTTTATTTATTGATCATTTGAGTAGCATCCCTTTTATGGTGGCTGTACTCTTCCAGCCGCCTCCTTTGTGTTTGTTTTCCTTTTTCCTGTCTGTGTTGTTTGTGTGGGCGTGGTGGCTGTCATTCCTGGCTCCCGGCTCAACCTCCACTCACCTGCTGCAATCAGCTGTGCACCCTCCCCGACTACACACCTGATTCCCATCAAGCCATTTACAACAGCATATCAGCGGAGGCTCCACAACCTGTCAGCGCCAGATCGTTGTAAAACCACAGTGGTATAACTCCTAGCCTACTTAGCATTGTTAAGCTATTTCCTCAAACCTGGATGTTCTTCTTACGTGTTTTCTTCTTGTGCTCCAGGATCATTTTCCGACCGCCGTGTTGTCGTCACCAGCCGCCACCAGCCGCCATTCCAGCCGGATTATTCTTCCCGCTCCTCCACCTCAAAATAAACCTTTTTTCAACACTCTGCCGTGTCCTGCGTTTGGGTCCTCTCAGATACCGTAACACCTTTACACATACATTCTTCTAGTGCAGTGGTTCTCAAATGGGGGTACGCGGACCCCTAGGGGTACGTTGGAGTACTGCAGGGGGTACGTTTATTTTATGTTAATGAAAAAAAAAAACGTAATTAATGCATTTAAATAAACTACTAATAGTAGATTAACTACTTTCTTCAAAAGTTTACAGTAATTCTGGATAATACAATATCATTTTTCATGAGATGAACTCAAAGATCTAAAACATTTTCTATATACACAAAATAACCATTTCTCTCAAATATTGTTCACAAATCTGAAAAAATCTGTGATAGTGAGCACTTCTCCTTTGCCGAGATAATCCATCCCACCTCACAGGTGTGGCATATCAAGATGCTGATTAGACAGCATGGTTATTGCACAGGTGTGCCTTAGGCTGGCCACAATAAAAGGCCACTCTAAAATGTTCAGTTTTATCACACAGCACAATGCCACAGATGTCGCAAGTTTTGAGGGAGCGTGCAATTGGCATGCTGACAGCAGGAATGTCCACCAGAGCTGTTGCCCATGAATTGAATGTTCATTTCTCTACCATAAGCCGTCTCCAAAGGCGTTTCAGAGAATTTGGCAGTACATCCAACCGGCCTCACAACCGCAGACCACGTGTAACCACACCAGCCCAGGACCTCCACATCCAGCATGTTCACCTCCAAGATCATCTGAGACCAGCCACTCGGACAGCTGCTGCAACAATCGGTTTGCATAACCAAAGAATTTCTGCACAAACTGTCAGAAACCGTCTCAGGGAAGCTCATCTGCATGCTCGTCGTCCTCATCGGGGTCTCGACCTGACTCCGGTTCGTCGTCGTAACCGACTTGAGTGGGCAAATGCTCACATTCGATGGCGTCTGGCACGTTGGAGAGGTGTTCTCTTCACGGATGAATCCCGGTTTTCACTGTTCAGGGCAGATGGCAGACAGCGTGTGTGGCGTCGTGTGGGTGAGCGGTTTTCTGATGTCAATGTTGTGAATCGAGTGGGCCATGGTGGTGGTGGGGTTATGGTATGGGTAGGCGCATGTTATGGACGACGAACACAGGTGCATTTTATTGATGGCATTGTGAATGCACAGAGATACCGTGACGAGATCCTGAGGCCCATTGTTGTGCCATTCATCCAAGACCATCACCTCATGTTGCAGCATGATAATACACGGCCCCATGTTGCAAGGATCTGTACACAATTCCTGGAGGCTGAAAACATCCCAGATCTTGCATGGCCAGCATACTCACCGGACATGTCACCCATTGAGCATGTTTGGGATGCTCTGGATCGGCGTATACGACAGCGTGTTCCAGTTCCTGCCAATATCCAGCAACTTGGCACAGCCATTGAAGAGGAGTGGACCAACATTCCACAGGCCACAATCAACAACCTGATCAACTCTATGCGAAGGAGATGTGTTGCACTGCGTGAGGCAAATGGTGGTCACACCAGATACTGACTGGTTTTCGGACCCCCCCAGACCCCCCCAATAAAGCAAAACTGCACGTTTCAGAGTGGCCTTTTATTGTGGACAGCCTAAGGCACACCTGTGCAATAATCATGCTGTCTAATCAGCATCTTGATATGCCACACCTGTGAGGTGGGATGGATTATCTCGGCAAAGGAGAAGTGCTCAAGTGGTCTTTGCTTATCTTTCTTACAGTGCAGACGCTTTTCTGCTTGCTCTTGCCTCTGCTTACTTTTTATGCTGATTTTCCTATTCTTATTTTCTGAAAACTTCGAGCAGCGGCTCCTGGACATTAACTTATCACTGGGACAGTTCATCTTCGTAAATAGACGGAGGGTTTCAGCCATATTTCAACATTTTTACGACGACCTCAGTCTTACAGTAGCGTGGTCTAGCAACAGCTAAAGCCTGGTAGGCTACTGCATACTATTTAGCTTAAGGTAGTTGGTAGAAAAATGCCTCCGTTCTCTACAGATGACTTCCACGAACTTATACAGAAGATGGCTGTGTTGGAAATGAAAATGCAAAGGTTGGAAGTTAACGTGGAAGTGAATGGACTATGTCCTGGGAATGACACCACTTTACCAGTGTTGCAAAATAATGGAGAAGGGTATGCTAACTCACAGCTAGTTAGCAGCTACAAGGATTCCAAGGAACAGGAGGGCTGTGTACTGGGCAATAAATCTACAAGTGGTAGTCCTCCCTGGAACTCTCTGGGTGCAAAGCCTAAGAGTAAATAATTTCCATGGGATTTGGGAGGACGGATAACAGGCAGAGCCCAGCGCTCTGAAATCTGTGATGCGACCGGCTGGCCTGCATTGTTATCACCCAGGAAGAGCGCCTCTTCAACCCCTATTCATACTAGGAAACAGCCGTGGACAGCTGCTAAAGGGAGAATTACAAACAATCCTCCAAAACCACCAAGTGTGCCAATCCAGAACAGATACGCTCCGCTGACCGAGAACCGGAGATCTCTTTCTGATGACCTGAATAACCTGTCCTCTTCACACAGCAGGGTAAGGACCAATAGCTACTCCAAAAGTAAAAGGCTAGAGGGAAAGCTAACGACTGGGCCTGAAACTCTGATTGTGGGTGACTCTGCTTTAAGAGATGTAAAAGGTCTGTGTAGTCAGAACAACACCAAAGTACTCTGTTTTCCCAAGGATGTGGTCTCTGACTTGGCTGAGAAGATCCTGCATATTGGGGCTGAACATCCGACTGTGAAGAATGTGGTAGTACACATTGGAACAAATGATGTTGTGAAACAAGAGTCAGAAGTGCTGAAAGAAGACTTTAAATGTTTGTTGGAAACTGTCAGCTCTCTAAATGCGGAGGTGTTCATCAGTGGCCCTCTACCGCCAGTCAGAAGAGGAGTGGAGAGATTCAGCAGATTGTTTGCACTGAACACCTGGCTTTCAACTGCCTGTACTGACCATTCTGTCCATTTTATTGGCAATTTTAACTTTTTCTGGGATCGCAGACATCTTTTCAAGGCAAATGGAGTTTGCCTGAACAAGTCAGGAGTGAAATTGTTTATCTCTAACATATTCAACTGCCTGCGTCATCAATCTGTTCCCTCTGCTAAGGACAAGCGGCAAGAGGAATCAAAACAGGAGAAAGACACAAAACATCGCACAGAAAACCCTGAAGAAGTATCACTGCACCCGCCTGAGGAATGTTCTGATTATGGGAGACCTATGAGACAGAGGGGCTAAAGAACTGTTTTGTGTTCTTGATAACTATGGACTAACTCAGCATGTGACGGAGCCCACGCACAATAAGGGGAACACTCTGGACTTAATTATCTCAAAGGGTCTGAATATCTCTAAGGTTGTGGTGACTGATGTTGCACTCTCTGATCATTCCTGTGTGTTCTTTGAGAGCTCTATTTCTGTTCACAAGAATGTTCAAAAAGAGGTAACCACAAAGCGATATTTAACTGAAAATACTAGGGAAATGTTTACTCAGAATTTTTCTTCCACACTTGCCCCTGCTAACATCTCAGTAAATGAGCTAGTAGATCATTTTAATTCAAAAATTAAAAATGTTATAGATGCCATTGGTCCAACTAAGGTAAAGGAAGTGACTGGGAAGAAAATATCTCCATGGAGAAAGGCCATGACCGTGAGAGCAGAAAAAAGAGAGTGTCGAAAAGCTGAACGTAGGTGGCGAAAAACAAATCTCCAGGTTCACTTTGAAATCTATAAAGAGAGACTTGGCCTTTATAATTTGGAATTGAAAAACGCACGACAGTCTTTCTTCTCTGGCATCATTACCAAAAACAAAAACAATGCACGTGCCTTGTTTGCTACCGTCGACAGACTAACTAACCCCCCAGTGTCAGTAGCCTCTGAATTTCTATCCACCAGGGCATGCAATGATTTTGCCTTCTTCTTCACTGACAACATTCAGAAAATCAGACAAACAGTCAGTGCCTCTGCATCAGGTACAGCAAATGTGTTGTCCCTATGTCCACCTAATATCAATTCAAACACCATGACACAATTCCATCAGATTAATGATAAAAACCTAGAGGACATTATTCAACTTCTGAAATCCTCCTCCTGCTGCCTTGATATTATTCCAACAGGATTTTTCAAAGATGTTTTTCGTTGCATGGCCTCAGATCTACTTCATATAGTAAACAAATCTCTTCACTCAGGTATTTTTCCACAGGCCCTGAAAACTGCAGTCATTAAACCGCTCTTAAAAAAGAATAATCTAGATGCTTCAGTAATGAACAATTACAGGCCCATATCAAACCTACCATTTCTAGATAAAATCATTGAAAAAGATGTTTTTCAACAGTTGAGTAATTTCTGCATTTAAATAGTTGTTTCGATGTGTTCCAGTCAGGCTTTCGTCCAAACCACAGCACTGAGACTGCTCTGGTAAAGGTCTTCAATGACATCCACTTAAACACAGACAGTGGCAGAACTTCAGTGTTAGTATTATTAGATCTCAGTGCTGCGTTTGACACTGTTGACCACAACATATTACTCGACCGACTAGAAAACTGGGTGGGACTTTCGGAAACAGTTCTAAATTGGTTTGAATCCTACTTAAAGGACAGAAAAAACTTTGTTTCTATCGGTAAATACAAATCTTAGTTGACAAATATGACATGTGGGGTACCTCAAGGCTCCATCTTGGGGCCTCTTCTCTTTAACATCTACATGCTACCACTGGCTCAGAAAATGAAAAACAACTAAATAAGTTACCATAGCTATCCGGATGACACACAAATTTACGTAACAATTTCACCAGGAGACTATGCTCCAATTCAAACACTGAGTAAGTGCATTGAACAAATCAATGACTGGATGTGTCAGAACTTTCTCCAATTAAACAAAGATAAAACTGAGGTAATGGTTTTTGGAGCCAAGGCAGAACGTATAAAAGTTAGCGCTGAGCTTCAGCCTGCAATGCTCAAAACAACAGATAAAGCCAGAAATCTAGGTGTAGTCATGGACTCTGACCTGAGTTTCAACAGTCACATTAAAACAGTTACTAAATCAGCCTACTATCACCTAAAGAATATATCTAGGATTAAAAGACTAATGTCACAGCAGGATTTGGAAAAACTTGTCCATGCTTTTATCTTCAGTAGACTGGACTACTGTAATGGTGTCTTTGCAGGTCTCACTAAAAAATCTATTAGAAAGCTGCAGCTAATTCAGAACGCCGCTGCTCGAGTCCTCACTAACACTAAGAAAGTGGATCACATCACTCCTGTTCTGAAGTCTTTACACTGGCTTTCTGTGTGTCAAAGAAAATATTTCAAAATACTGCTGCTGGTTTAGAAAGCATTGAATGGTTTAGGCCCAAAATACATTTCTGACCTCCTGCTAAATGATGAACCATCCAGATCTCTCAGGTCTTCAGGGACTGGTCAGCTTTCTGTCCCCAGAGTCAGAACTAAACATGGTAAAGCAGCGTTTAGTTGTTATGCTCCAAATATCTGGAACAAACTCCCAGAAACCTGCAGGTCCGCTGCAAATCTGACTACTTTTAAATCCAGACTAAAGACTTTTCTTTTTGCCGCTGCTTTTAATTGAACTATTCACATCTTAAACTGCACTGCAACTTTTATCTTTTAATTTTTCTTTTATTATCTTTTCTTTTTAATGATTGATTTTAAATGCCATTTTCTTAATGTCTTTCGTTTTTTGTAAAGCACTTTGAATTGCCTTGTGTTGAAAGGTGCTATATAAATAAACTTGCCTTGCCTTGCTCACTATCACAGATATTTTCAGATTTGTGAACAATATTTGAGAGAAATGGTTATTTTGTGTATATAGAAAATGTTTTAGATCTTTGAGTTCATCTCATGAAAAATGGGAGCAAAAACAAAAGTGTTGCATTTATATTTTTGTTCAGTGTAGTTCTAGCTAATGATATGACTGCCTGCTTATCAAAGGACCTAAACAATAAGCGTTGCTTGGCAACGGCGTGTGGCCGCAAAGTATAGCATATGTTTATATGAGGGGTCAAAATCCCATGCTCATAAAATGCTCATATATCTTTTTCTCTTCATACCCCACGCCCCAAAATAAATAAATATACAAATTTTAGGAAAAGTAAGGAAGTTGGAGCAGTGTGGGTTTTATATTATCAGAGTTACACATATTTCAAAGCGCAAAGTGTAATAACCGCAGTTGCCTCGCTGTCAGAATGACAAAGATCCTCAGTGAAGCACAAGCCCATGGTTCTCACTACATTGTAAGAACAACTTGTTAAAAAGATCAGTTCAATGTAACTAATGTCGTCTTCGTGTTATTGCATGATGTTAAAATTGGTTTGCCATGAATTTAGTGATGGATTGTAAACATTTGAAATGTAGCATTTAAGTGTTTCTCATAAATCAGACACTGATGGTACATCGCTGTACTGTACCTCTTTATATAGGCATTTTGTCCCTAACCATTGTGTTTGCGCTGATCAGGGGGTACTTGGCTGAGGGGGGGGGATACATTATTGAAAAAAGTTTGAGAACCACTGCTCTAGCGCACAAAATGGGGAAATATTTTCATGTTTATGGCCGGTTGGTCATAATAAATGTGGACTTCTAAGATTTGAACAACAATGTTACGTTTGTTAAGTAGTATGACCCACTTTCAGGCACATCTCAATCATATCCTATCCTAAATACCACAGTTTTTGCCACCGTGGGAAAGTTTCAGTCGCAGTGACAGTGAAGCATCAAGAAGATTAGCTTAGATAGAAATTAGAAATGATGAAGAGTCAGAGTTGTAGGTTAATCATAATGAGTGCATATACATAACTGAACCTTTTCCAATGTGTCCTTCTTATTTGATGTTCTTTTTAGCTGATAAAGCAGATCCACTAACATTTATACAAAATGTTGAGTAGCTGGCTGCATTTTCTAAATGTTAATGCTTGTGTTTTCGATCCACTGAAACAACAAACTTATCTGAGGTGCACACAGGACAAATAAAATGCTCCTCTTTGGCAAACCTTGTGAGTTGTTTACTAGTGAAATATACATATTATTTTTTAAACAAGCCAAAATAAAGTTATTCACATTCTTACCAACGTCTCCTGGGTTTGACCCTCAATGACACTGGTGAACAGCCATAGATTTTCTCAGGCATTTCTAGAGGCGAATATCATAAATGTGAATTAAGATCATTTGTATTGACTTGGAAATGTAACATTGTGATGTGAAGATGTATCTAACCACTAAGGCTTCACTTAAAAAAAAAAGGAGGAAAAAAAGGCTCAATAGCTTTGAAGTATATTGCTAAAGACTCACTGAGGGTCGTCAGAAAGCTGAATAACATTGAGTATACACAAAATGCAAGATCGAAAAATAAAAGACATTGTTATATTTGTCAACTAATGATGAAGTCCAAGAATTAAATACATTTTGTTTTGGACACTTATCTTAAGTTGTTGAAGGCTGTCATGGTATCTGTGTTGTGAAGGACATGTCTGGTGTCACGCTTACATCACATTCAGCAGCTGGATTGCTCCCACACTGTTGGCAGATGTGCTTTGCAGATTATTTTATTGCCTCTTTTTTACCTGCAAATAAAAAATAAAGGAAAAGCATTATTTTATCAACACCATCCACACAAATTGAAAAATATAATCATTGTATAAACCTACATTTAACTTGTGCTATAGTATTTATATTTGAAGTTTTTTTATCTGAAGTTTTTTTCATTTTGCACCTCCAGATAGATTTTCTATAAATCTTTACTCGCATCTGGGAAGAGGTTTAATTGTTCAAGATCATTCTATGATTTCAGATAGACACAAAAAGAAGATTTTCATTAACATATGCATCAGGAAAAATATCTTTTTGACTAAGTTTAATGTTTGAAAATATTGAATCAGAAATCATCCTTGATTTCAATGTTATTGACCTAACGTTTAAATACAGTGGGGCAAAAAAGTATTTAGTCAGCCACCAATTGTGCAAGTTCTCCCACTTAAAAAGATGAGAGAGGCCTGTAATTTTCATCCTAGGTATACCTCAACTATGAGAGACAAAATGAGAAAGAAAATCCAGAAAATCACATAGTCTGATTTTTAAAGAATTTATTTGCAAATTATGGTGGAAAATAAGTATTTGGTCAATAACAAAAGTTCATCTCAATACTTTGTTATATACCCTTTGTTGGCAATGACAGAGGTCAAACATTTTCTGTAAGTCTTCACAAGGTTTTCACACACTGTTGCTGGTATTTTGGCCCATTCCTCCATGCAGATCTCCTCTAGAGCAGTGATGTTTTGGGGCTGTCACTGGGCAACACAGACTTTCAACTCCCTCCAAAGATTTTCTATGGGGTTGAGATCTGGAGACTGGCTAGGCCACTCCAGGACCTTGAAATGCTTCTTACGAAGCCACTCCTTCGTTGCCCGGGCGGTGTGTTTGGGATCATTGTCATGCTGAAAGACCCAGCCACGTTTCATCTTCAATGCCCTTGCTGATGGAAGGAGGTTGTCACTCAAAATCTCACGATACATGGCCCCATTCATTCTTTCCTTTACACGGATCAGTCGTCCTGGTCCCTTTGCAGAAAAACAGCCCCAAAGCATGATGTTTCCACCCCCATGTTTCACAGTAGGTATGGTGTTCTTTGGATGCAACTCAGCATTCTTTCTCCTCCAAACACGTCTAGTCGAGTTTTTACCAAAAAGTTATATTTTGGTTTCATCTGACCATATGACATTCTCCCAATCCTCTTCTGGATCATCTAAATGCTCTCTAGCAAACTTCAGACGGGCCTGGACATGTACTGGCTTAAGCAGGGGGACACGTCTGGCACTGCAGGATTTGAGTCCCTGGCGGCGTAGTCTGTTACTGATGGTAGCCTTTGTTACTTTGGTCCCAGCTCTCTGCAGGTCATTGACTAGGTCCCCCCGTGTGGTTCTGGGATTTTTGCTCACCGTTCTTGTGATCATTTGGACCCCACGGGGTGAGATCTTGCGTGGAGCCCCAGATCGAGGGAGATTATCAGTGGTCTTGTATGTCTTCCATTTTCTAATAATTGCTCCCACAGTTGATTTCTTCACACCAAGCTGCTTACCTATTGCAGATTCAGTCTTCCCAGCCTGGTGCAGGTCTACAATTTTGTTTCTGGTGTCCATTGACAGCTCTTTGGTCTTGGCCATAGTGGAGTTTGGAGTGTGACTGTTTGAGGTTGTGGACAGGTGTCTTTTATACTGATAACAAGTTCAAACAGGTGCCATTAATACAGTTAACGAGTGGAGGACAGAGGAGGCTCTTAAAGAAGAAGTTACAGGTCTGTGAGAGCCAGAAATCTTGTTTGTTTGTAGGTGACCAAATACTTATTTTACAGAGGAATTTACCAATTAATTCATTAGAAATCCTACAATGTGATTTCCTGGATTCTTTCCCCCCATTCTGTCTCTCATAGTTGAAGTGTACCTAGGATGAAAATGACAGGCCTCTCTCATATTTTTAAGTGGGAGAACTTGCACAATTGGTGGCTGACTAAATACTTGTTTGCCCCACTGTAGATACCTGTATCCTAGGAGGTTTCGGACACTAGCTAAAGGTTGAAGGAGATTTGTTTTGGTCCTTGCGGTTGTAGTCCAATTTTGCTACATGAAAAACTGTCTTTTGTTTACAGAAAAGTATGAATTTGGCGAGTATTGCCTTTAATATAACTTGTGCTCATTGCAGACACCTTTCCTGCCAATATTACTGATGTTGTAGATGGGTATGACTCTGGGCAGTTTGATTCACTAGCTGCAAAGTCCTCCTGTCCTGGACACTATACGTCCATGTTTCCAGTCATAGCGTTTTCTATTGCTCTTCTGTTGAACACGTGTCTGCCTTTCATGGTCTGCCTTCAGACTTCTCTCCCTGCAGGAAGTCACATGTTATGCTTCCCTAATAGAGAGTAACACAACGACCCTCTCCTTTTAACAAATAATAAAATGTTAATGTTAAATGCAATAGGTTTCTGTATATTTAGCACATTTAAACACATGAGCAGTTGCTGGCATGGATTTATATTCACTGGTTTTGCATATTAAATGTTTGAATGCTTAAACTATTTTAATTTAATCTGCATTTTTGGTAAAGTCCCTCTTGCTAGATCTGAATAAAGGATTGTGGTGCTGTAGTCCTCTCATCAGACATTGGATAAAGGACCAATAGGCCAAACTATCCATAAAGCTCAAGGCCTAACATTCTAAGGCTGTCACGTTGTAAAATGCTGATTGTAGCAGGTTGTGTAGCTGATTGTGTAGCAGGTTGTGTAGCTGGTTGTGTAGCCCATTGTGTAGCTGATTGTGTAGCTGGTTGTGTAGCTGATTGTGTAGCTGATTGTGTAGCTGGTTGTGTAGCTGATTGTGTAGCTGATTGTATAGCTGGTTGTGTAGCTGATTGTGTAGCTGGTTGTGTAGCAGGTTGTGTAGCTGGTTGTGTAGCTGGTTGTGTAGCTGATTGTGTAGCTGAATGTGTAGCTGGTTGTGTAGCTGATTGTATAGCTGGTTGTGTAGCTGATTGTGTAGCTGGTTCTGTAGCAGGTTGTGTAGCTGGTTGTGTAGCTGATTGTGTAGCTGATTGTGTAGCTGGTTGTTCAGCTGATTGTGTAGCTGATTGTGTAACTGATTGTGTAGCAGGTCGTGTAGCTGGTTGTGTAGCTGGTTGTGTAGCTGATTGTGTAGCTGATTGTGTAGCAGGTTGTGTAGCTGATTGTGTAGCTGGTTGTGTAGCTGCTTGTGTAGCTGATTGTGTAGCAGGTTGTGTTGCTGATTGTGTAGCTGATTGTGTAGCAGGTTCTGTAGCAGGTTGTGTAGCTGATTGTGTAGCAGGTTGTGTAGCTGATTGTGTAGCAGGTTGTGTAGCAGGTTGTGTAGCTGGTTCTGTAGCAGGTTGTGTAGCTGGTTGTGTAGCTGATTGTGTAGCTGATTGTGTAGCTGGTTGTGTAGCTGATTGTGTAGCTGATTGTGTAGCTGATTGTGTAGCAGGTTGTGTAGCTGGTTGTGTAGCTGGTTGTGTAGCTGATTGTGTAGCTGATTGTGTAGCAGGTTGTGTAGCTGGTTGTGTAGCTGGTTGTGTAGCTGATTGTGTAGCTGATTGTGTAGCAGGTTGTGTAGCTGGTTGTGTAGCTGATTGTGTAGCTGGTTGTGTAGCTGATTGTGTAGCTGATTGTGTAGCAGGTCGTGTAGCTGGTTGTGTAGCTGGTTGTGTAGCTGATTGTGTAGCAGGTTGTGTAGCTGGTTGTGTAGCTGGTTGTGTAGCTGATTGTGTAGCTGATTGTGTAGCAGGTTGTGTAGCTGATTGTGTAGCTGATTGTGTAGCTGGTTGTGTAGCTGATTGTGTAGCTGATTGTGTAGCTGATTGTGTAGCAAGTCATGTAGCTGGTTGTGTAGCAGGTTGTGTAGCTGATTGTGTAGCTGATTGTGTAGCTGATTGTGTAGCAGGTTGTGTAGCAGGTGCTGTGGTCGATGTGTGGTGGGAGGGCGGGATGAAGCTGATAAGACGTTTGCTGGCCTTTAAAAACGTAAGGAAAAGCACACAGTGTGCAGAGAGACCAGCATCAGGACTACAGGTAATACTGCACTGTTCATAATAATAATATTATTAAAAAGTTCCTGTCATTTTGCTTAGAACAGCGTTTGTGCTTTAACTTTTCATTTCTTAAAAGTAATCTGTGCCCAGGGACCATTTTATCTTTGTCGAGCAGCAGTATTCCCATTTTATAAAAAAAAGTTTGGGTCTCAACAACAGGCATGTTTGCTCAATGTGTTGCTAATGTTTGTCACTGTTTTGCGATCGCGTGTTGCACATGTCAGGAAAAGCTTTAATTGCAATGCAAATATCTGTGCGCCAGCTACACATAGTGAGCTGATCAAATGTTTTTATAGACTCTTCTCTTATAGTTGAATAACAGTTTTAAAGATACTGTAAAAGCAACAAGACATTAAATAGTTTACATGAACCATTAAGGTAAATTACCATTGTGTATACACCTGTTAAATAAATCATTAGTAGTTTGAAAGGAATTTCTTTAATATAATTTAATTACAAGTATCTCCTTTTCTCAACCTTAAAAAAGGGACTCTTATACCTGTGCAATGATATTTGATCCTTGACTTGTCTCAGCCGAGAAAGGTTTTTAAACTCATTATTCTGCAAAGTAAGTCTGCAAGTCAATGCTAGTTTGCAGAAATGTCCTCTCCCCCTAGGACTTTGCTCCTGCACAGCAGTCTAAAAGACAATGAGTAAAGAATTTGAAGTTGTTGAATTCCAGTTGCTTGTTTAAACAAGAATCGTTTTTGTTTTTTTAATTAAAGCTCCAATTTGCCCTTTCAAAATGAATATGCTTTTTTCAAAGCAAATATGAAAATGTATGTAAAAGTAAATGTTTGAGGGTTTCATCCTTCTCTGTCCAACACTGACAAACGTCTGAAAAAATAAATAAAAATATTGCAATCAACATCTCAAAACGGATGCAATTTGTTTTGGGTGGTATCAAAAATGGCTCATCACTCCATCTACCACCTCTTAACCCCATCTCGAATATTCGATTTAGAAGATTAAGACTTAAAACAAGTGCTTTTTAGGTACACTTAATTCATTTTTTTAAATGGACAGAGGTTCTCGAGAAAATAGGTGACGAGTGGTGGGAGTTTTCCACACCATAGATATGTGTGTTTTGAAGGTTAAGAGATAAAAAAGTAAATGGAAACCCAGTTCAAACAAATCCAGCTGTTCCCAGATTAACATTTCACACTCTTTCCTTTGAAGATGATGAAAACTCATTTGGCTAAACTGGAATTTTTTATAAAGCAGCAGGAAGTAAAAGGCGTCTCATCTACATGATTGTACATGTGTGCACTATTTAACTATTGATAACTTTTTCATAGTAAAAACACCTCATAATGGTGAGTGGGTTTTGTTACTCTAAACTTGAGAGTAACAAAAATGATTAAGTGTGAATAAAATATTACACTTTATAGTGGATTTAACATAGGCAGAAAACTAGTAAAGGTTTTTGTCAATGTCATCTCATTTGCAGGACTATGCATTCACTTTGTTTGCACATATCACCGGTGCTCCAGAGGTCACAAAGTTGTAACAAAAGTATACAAATATAAAGTAACTCCACTGTAGTGTTGGACTCACTCTGTGTTGGGGGGACCACAGTCCACTAGGTAAACTGCCATTTACTATTAATGGAATGGAATACGAATAAGTACTGAACATTTTTAAGTATTAAAAAAATAAATGTATTTATTTAATATTTGTTTGTGCCCATAACATGGAAGCAGAAAGTAGTCGTGCTAGAATCCCCTTTATGGTCCCACTGAATCCAAGTAGTTACCATACCAACTCCCTAAATTATACCATGAACAAGATGAAGCAGGACATATATAGCCTGATAGTGATTTGTCAGTGACCCCACGTGGAAACTATTTTAGCAGTACAGGAAATTGCCCATAATGACTGAAAAAATTGCAGAATGATGGATGAACCAGTCAAATATTCAGTTTTTAACACCAGCTTCATTCTTAAAACAGCATTGTGAGCTAAGAGTGTGTCATAAAACCTCACAATGGCATTGCAGCATGTTTCCAGACTTATATGTTCATCTTCCACAGCTTCTGCAGCCATGGCCTCCTGTTCCCCGCTCCTGCTATTGGTCCTGTGCACTCTGACAGTGTCTGAAGCCCAGCTCAAGCTGCTTAACCTGCGGGCCAGCAATCTTCCTTCAGGCATTCTGGGAACTGCGGATGGCTATGTCAAGGTTTTTTGTGGATCTGCCACTCTGGGTGAAACATCAGTTCGCAACAACAACCCAAACCCCTGGTGGGAGGAAGAGTTCACTCACTTCAAGGCCCAAGAGAATGACGTGATGAGGCTTGAGGTTCATGACAGTGACATCCTGTTCGATGACCTGCTTGGAGTCTGCCAGCGGCAAATTAAGCTGGGAACCCATGAGCATGACTGCTTTCTTGAAAAAGGTGGCACCCTTCATTACACCTACTCCCTCGGCTAATTCAGTCAGTAAAACTGTAAAGATGTATCCGACCATAAGTCTTTACATACAGCCTTTGATTCTCTCAGACTGGCTCTGAGAAACAAATAGATTTGCGAAATATTTTGTTCTGGTTACTGCCATGTAGCATCTTTGGCTATTTTTCCCTGTTTCAAAGGTTATTAACACAAAATAAAGATTGCTGAAACAACTAAAATATGTTTCATGTAATTTATCATGATATTATGAGTAAACTATATAAATTATTATCTTATCTATTCTACCTGAGTTTGCTTAGGCTGTCGAGAGCTTAATTGAATTCCTTTTTTTCTTATTTAATTGAGGGATCAAGTGATTTCAGAAATATACAAACAAATTACAATATATAAAATGATAATACAACATGTTTGGACAATTTGTGTAGTATACCATGTGTGTGTGTGTGTGTGTGTGTGTGTGTGTGTGTGTGTGTGTGTGTGTGTGTGTGTGTGTGTGTGTGTGTGTGTGTGTGTGTGTGTGTGTGTGTGGAAGAAGGAGAGAGAGTGTGTAGGGGTGCATGCACTTGATTGGGGCTGGCTAAAAAGGATGTGAGTGTGGTCCGGTGCTATACATGTGGGTACATAAAAACCTGTGGAAAACAAAGACAGTTTTACTTTGTTGTTACATTTAAGGCTAATTCACTGCGTTAGATATTTTGAGAGGCAAAAATGGAATAGCATACAGTATAGATTAAAAACCATGTCAGTACGCAGCATCATAAATTATCTTTGAAGTAGTAGCCAGGTAAATGTGAAAATTAATCTTGATAATGTTTTATTAAATTAAAGTAAAAATCATACTGCACACGTGAATTAAACTCTTAGTGTTTCAATTAACACTTTCCTGGTGTTGATATCATCCTCACCAATTGGGAGTTAAAGTTACACTTTGGAAAGTGGTGATATTTGAACTCTTTAATAGTGATAATTATCTAACATTCTCCTGGCTCTGGATGTCTGCTCTTGTGTCCACTTTTCAGGGGCGCGGAGGCAAGCTGTCTCTGCTGTGCTCTGTGTGTGTGTGTGTGTGTGTGTGCGCCGGAAACGGCACCTGAGACACAATAGCGGAGGATATTGATGATCGTCCGACATTTTACCAGCGGTGATCTTAACATGAAGACACACCGGACAGATGATTAAGTCAGGGTAACGGTAAACTCGCGCTGAAACTCCCTAAAATTAACTTCCACTCCATATATTTTCCGCACACTCATGTTTGCGGAAGTAATCATATCTCTCGACTGTGATTGATTGTTCCATAGATATATATAAACACTAGATGACTCATCCGCGCTGCTGGCCAATGGAGGCCGACGTTGCCACATGGCGGCCATCTTGCCACAGGCAGCTCGCTCGCTCACTCATAACATTATGTCTGTGGTGCACTATTGAAATAACCATAGCTTGCTCCATTTTCAACCGGTTTGGTTTGTTATAAACATCAAAGATGTAGTTATGATACTTGTGATGCCCCTGTGGGTTCATCGGTAGAGAGGAGGTGGCTGTCCTGTCTGTGCTGTGGTGATTGCATTGCTTGCAGTAACTCAGGGCACCTGGGTCTGGTGCCCTGCAGCTATTTAAAGCCTCTCTGCTCCTTTCTGTGCTCGCTCTGCTTCTCCCTGCAGGCACCCCGGTTTTGTTGAGTATATTATGAGTTTCTTCAGTTGCTTTACTTTGTGCACTTCAACACTCTCACACACATACATGTCCATACAATCCTCACCCTGCATTTACATTACTGATACCACTGACATCCACACCTCATACTTTACTGGTTTTGATTTGATTTGATTGTCCTAAATAAACATATTTTGTTAACCATCGACATGGTGTGTCTCCTCTTTGTTGTGGCCTTTTGAGCCGGGTCATAACAATACTGCATACTGTTATGGAAATCTTAGACCCAGTCAATACTGTGGAGATACACAAGTCAGAGTGATCAAACAATAAATGGTGAAACAAGCAGAGTTGTCTTTCTGGTTATTTATTTGAAGCTTCAAAGACACAGGTCTCACAGAGTATAGGATAGTCTGCAGGAGTGTGCGCAATAGTCACAAAATAGCAAAGCTTATATACTTATATAAGGGCGGGCAGACAGAGTTTGCTCAGACATCTGCTTTCACACGGTCTCATATTGTTATGGGAGTTCAAACTGTGTGTGAAGAGGAGTAGTTTCAACATAGTCTGCCAAATCAGCTCTGTGGCCTTGAAGCGCTTGGGAATAAAACCCTCATTAGAGTATGCAGAGAAAACAGCACATCTCAGGAAATGGTATAGTTGTGTTCGAAAATGTTTTTAGAAGCATTTGGTTTTAGCATATAAGGTAAGATAAAGAAATTGCCACTACATTCTCCCCTTTTGATCATAGTTGATCAATCAATCATAAAAAACAAAACAAATGACAGGATAGACTGATATAACACATCAATGCATACACTCCATCGCTGGTTTAAGTAAACACATCACAAATATATCATAGAAAACTGGCTGTTTTTGTGGAGGACAGACTCCAATATAATGTAAGCATAAGAGGAGGGTACACTCGATTCACATGGATTATATTGTAGAATCGAAATCAGACTCTTCTGATTCTTGCTCACAAACAGGGGTACGGTGGAATGTACAAGGTATACGATTCTCGTAGCTGTGGCGCAAAGTAGGATTGTCGTGTAATGGAATAGCAGCATACTGAACGAAAGCTGAGGATACCATGCTGGAAACGCACTTCTTCAGTATTGGGATAATGAAACGGGTACAACTGATTAATAGGCCGAAAATGATCGCCAGGGGTGTAACTATCCTAGCCAACCATGCTTCCCACCCGCCCGATGTAAGCCAGGACCACCAGTCCCAGCCACCTGCGTTGGATATGTCATCCGCTTTCATGTCGGCTAACAGGTTGTTAAGATGCAGCACGGTGTCAGTGATGTTCTTGGTGGCGTCGGGAATGCAAGTGCAGCAGGAGTCACCGATCACATGACACAGGCCACCCTTTGAGGCGAACAAAAGGTCAAGAGCAAATTGGTGCTGCATGAGCATGTTCCTAGAGGCTATTATAAACGGGGTCAATGCCTGGAAACCTTGCGTCGTCTCGTACGTGAGGTTCTCTAGACCAGGGGTCTTCAACGTTTTTCAGGCCAGGGACCCCCAAACTGATGGAGAGCTGGAGCAGGGACCCCCCTACTATATGTATGGCATACAATTGTGTTTTATATTAAACGGGGCCTAGTGCCGTGTATAAACATAGCTACTCTGTTATTGTACATTCAATACTAAGCTATTCAAATAATACACAGGTTAAGATATTTATGTTTTTATTTTAAACATGTGCAAGGTACAGGGTGGCCGTGCCACTGCCATTTATAAACATACATCTTGCACGGAACACAGAGCTATTAAAATAATTCACAGATTTTAACTTTAAACATACATGTAGAAGGGACAGTGAATCCTCAAACCATCTGTGGATGGCACACGTACTCCCACATTAGTGAGATGTCTGACCCTGATGAGTAGCACACAGCTTATCTAACCTTGGACGGATGGAGGTTGTGAGGCAGAGGGTCATATCAGCCTCAGGCTGCAGCCTTGACCTGTATTTGTTTTTCAAGTAAGTGAGTGAGGAAAATCCACTTTCGCAAAGATAGGTTGTTGCAAAGGGCAAAAGGCTCATCATAGCTTTTCCTGCCAATTGCGGAAAGTCTTTCTGGCAAGAGATCCAGAACTGGGTGAGTGGTTTTGTGTCATATATGTGTCTGAACGTACTGTCCGTGGATAGTTCGATTAACTGATCCTCCTCTGTCACTGTCAGGCGTGTGCCGTCTGCTGCGTTGTCTGTGAATGGAAACAGTATCCATGTCTTGTCCCTGCGCCAGGAGTCAGCCTCAGAAAAGTAGTGCCCAAATTGTCCCTCGAGCGCCTCCAAATGCTCAAGAATTGCGTGTGTTACGGGGCGCGAGAGCACAGCAGAATCTCCCAGCTCATCCACTGATGGAAACATGGAAAATATTTCCTCCCCGATGCGCTCCCTCCATCTTTAGATTTTTTTTAGAAAGCTTTCCATTTTGTCATACAGATGAATGGCATGTGTATTGGGGCCTTGCATTGAACTGTTCAGTTTGTTCAGCTCAGCGAAAACATCAGCAAGATAGGCAAGTTTGGTGACCCAAACATTGTCACTGAAAAGTGCAGCCAGCTCTGTGCGCTTTTGGAGAAGTAAAAACTCCCGAATAGACTTGCGCAATTCCAACACACGTGACAACACTGTTCCACGTGAAAGCCATCGAACCTCGGAATGGTACAGTAGCGCAGTGTGTTCTTCTCCTTCAGCAGCACAGAGATTAGAGAAGAGACGCGTTTGCAATGCGCTCTTCTTGACTAGATTGACTACTTTCACTACCGAGTCCATGACATCTGCCAATTCAGCGCTCATATCTTTGGCAACAAGTGACTCCCTGTGTAGCATGCAGTGCGTCCAAATCACTTGCGGAGACACATCCCTTACAAGCGCGATTAGTCCACTTTTTAAACCAGCCATGGCTCTTGCACCGTCAGTGCACAGCGCCATACATTTTGTCCACGGAATGTCATTTTCTCTGAAAAAAATATCAATCACTTTGAAGATTTCAGAACTAGTTGTGCGTTGAGGGGGGCACTTACAAAACAAAAATTCCTTCTGCATTTCCTTATCATCGACAAAGCGCACAAACGCCAGAAGCTGGGCGTCCTTAGACACATCTGTTGACTCGTCTAATTGTAATGCAAATGCATCTGCCAACCTCAGCTTCTCTATCAGTTACACCCTCACATCAGATGCCATCTCGTCTATACGGCGAGCTATGGTTGTGTCCGACACTGGAATGGTTTTCAGTTTGTTAATGTCAATATCATTCCCATACATTGTTTTACACATATCGGTTGCTGAAGGGAATATTAAATCCTCTGCAAGTGTGTATGGCTGTTTCTTCTGGGCAATCCGAAGAGCAATTTGATAAGAGCATTTCAAAGCTAGCTCACCAACTCTGGCTGATTTTCTGATCAATATTTGTTGACCTTGGAGGGATTTGAGGCTAGCTTGGAAGTATTCAACAGGTTTGTCTTTTAAGTGGCTGTGTGTTGTCTCCAAGTGACGCTGCAGCTTTGATGGCTTCATAGATTCATTTGAAAGAACAGTAGAGCAAATGACACACATTGGAAATGCAATGTCTCCTTAAAGGTAAAACCAAACTTCAGATAATTATCTGCATATTTTCGTGTCTTCTCTCGTTTGCGCTTACCCTTATTAGCTGCTACATCAGCAGCAGGTTCCGCCTCGCCACTTGCATGTTCACTGGTGGTTTCTGAGGTGGATGGTATCTCTCTTGTGCTTGTGGATTGTTTTGGTCGAGTTACAAAACGATCCATTTTTATATATATATATATAAAGGTATGGTCTTCTCAAAAATATGGCAGCGTGCGTCCTTGACTGTGTCTGGGTCCTTAGTAAACTGGGGACTGAATAGGCTCTCGGCCAATCACGGGGAACCTGACAGAGCCAGCGTGTGTCATGCGGCCTCGTGATTGGCACAGCAGCGATAGGGGCGGGTCCTCCCCTTTGTGTACAGGAGGCCTGGTGGGACAGGTCTGGGGTAGTCTCCTGCTGTGAGTGAACCTGTGCCTAGCTTGAGATAGCTTCTGTGTGTAGCTGAATGCGTGCATTGCTGACTGAAAGATAACGTCTTCTGCCTCCATTTCTCCGTTTGCTACAATATGTTGGATTCATGTTAATGTGCATTTAAAGACATTTCAATTTGTGGGAAAAAAAATGTGGATTTTTTTTTTTTTTTAAGAAATATAAAAAATTGTCAACCAAAGATTTCGCGACCCCCCTGCAGTACCTCCGCGGAACCCCTGGGGGTCGCGGACCCCCTGTTGAAGACCTCTGCTCTAGACGAACGTGTAAGGTATCTACGTTATGGGCATTGTTTACTGTACCCCACCATGGGAACAGGCCGCCAACGAATTTAGCTCCAGCGGACGTCAGATCTCTTTTTACCTTGTGGTGGTCGGGGTGTTGGAACTCTGGGTAATGATGTGTCGTGTACATTAAGGACGTGAGGACAGTGACTGCTGCATTCAAATCCACTAGAGTGCATGTACCTATCCAGAGGGGAGCCAGAACTTGATAGAGCTTGTCGCCGCACAACCAAACGTAATCTTGTGGCGCGCTAAACCCAGCATCACTGGGCCAGGCCAGTTGGAGGGAAATATGGTTAACATCAGGGAATGCTATGTTAGAAAGGATTCTTCCAGGGACACCGAATATGCGACAATACGTGATATTGTAAGCACCGTAACTGTGCGTGTTCCGTAGGATACGAGTACAACCAGTAGTAGTGCCTAGGAAAAAATATGGTGGTGTAAGAGACGTTTTGTGGTACACTCTCTGGATGCAGAGGCTGTGTTTCATCCCTCTCAAATGGCTGGGGTGCACATGGCTGACGGGTTGGTACTTTGCGTATGTGGTATCAAACGTAGATGCACGCAGAGGGGAGTTAGACCGATTACTGCATGGGGGGGGAAGCGGCCTGGCATAACGCCACTCGGTTACGCGGTCTTCACCCTTGATGGGCCTTGTCAGAGCCATAAACGCGATGAGGTGTTCAACCTGGGTCAGAGAGCGCGGACGAACTGGCACGGACATTGATGAGTCCTGGGGGAAAAGGGTCCATGCATAACATGACCCATTTTGTCCTGCGGCCTGCAAGAATGATCTCAGAGTGTGCCACCAGACGTTACCGGTGATCCCATTACTGGTCTGAACCTCATCAATGTTGCTATGGTCGTTATTGCCAATGTACAGGTTACGTTTTAGAAACGTAGATGTACCTATGGATGTCAACAGTTGCGTCAAAGGCTGCTTACCCTTTCTCTCTGGTTCGGGGGTCTGAGTTTTGGGCGCGATGTCTATGTAAAATGTGCCACACGGGTCGGCGCCGGATACATACATACAGACAACATAATAACCCCTGTCTGATATCTGGGCAGCCGGTAGTTGCAACAGGATAACGGGGCTCGATGAATTGACCTTGGAGATAGACAATCTCCCTTTGATGTTTGTTTTGTCGTCCCATAGGGTATAACCCCAATCGGTGTGCGCGGTGGTCCATAAAACAAAAGCCCAGCCCCCCGAGCAGTGAGTGGCGGTGTGACTGTCATCTTCGACATAGCAGATGTCGGGGCAATGCATGTAGTCGCACGGGTCTAACTGCACTGTGCTATCTTCCCCATCCCTTAGAGTAATGTTACCAATCCCTGTCTTGACCAGCCCCTCTGCCCATGTGGTTCGCCCTGCTTTCCCCATGTACCTCTTAGATACCTCGATTTTGGCTGATATGCTGTGTTCTGACCATGGATACATAAAATATAGGACTAGTCCTAACACAACTATCATGGCAAATATGCAGAGGAACCATTCTATGATTGTCCAGGCTCTCCAGTAGTATCCGCACTTTCCACATTGCTCACGGTTGCGTTGTCGTCTTTCCAGGCGAGCCCTCATTACGAGGCGGGGACGCTCCATGGGGTGTGTGTGTGTGTATTCCCTTGGTTGATTTTGTGACACGGACAGTCAGACCCGCACACCGATAACACAAACGAGGAACCAGAGGCATATGAAACCGCTCAGATGGCACTCGCTCGTGACACCTTGTGTGTAGTGTGTGTTTTGGTGTATGTAGTGCAAGTGTGGTGCTGGTGGTGACTTGGCACGTCACTTGTTGTCGTCTGCTTCTACCGTTTCTCCTTTCCTGTGACTACGACCTTGCAGTGGTTGGCGTGGACCCACGTAGCTCTCTCGGCGACCTTGACCGCTGTCTGAGTGACGAGAAGCACCTGGTAGGGACCTTGCCAACGATTGGATTTCCAGCTTTTTCTCCGGAAATCCTTGACCAGTACGAAGTCGCCGGGTTGGAGATCGTGAAGTGGACCAGTGGCAGGGGTAGGTAAGGCTGCGGCTACCTGACGTTGGATGTCTGCTAAAGTGGATGACAGGTTAACACAATATGACAACATAGCATCCTCACAAAAAGTTGTGGAGGGAAGAGGACATCCTGGAGCCTTGAGTCCAATCTGTGGAGGAGCCCCAAAAAGGATTTCAAATGGGCTGAGTTGACTCCGTGTTCGTTTCCGCATCCGCATGTACATCAGCACAATGGGCAGAGCTTGTGTCCATGACAGACCTGTGTCTGCACAGCATTTTGCTAGCTTGTTTTTTATTGTGCCGTTCTCTCTTTCCACTCCACCCCCACTCTGTGGATGATACGCACAATGCTTTCTGATGTCCATGCCCAGGTATTCTCCTATCGGTAATGGCCTCATTAGCAAAATGTGAACCGTTGTCGCTTGAAATTTTGTCTGGTAGTCCCCATCGAGGAATGATTTCCCTCAGTAGTGCCTTTGCCACAGCATTTGCTGTCTGTGCTTTTACTGGGAAAGCTTCAACCCATTTGGACCACATGTCAACCACCACCAGACAGTGCTTCTTACCCTCTGATGGGCTAAGCTCAATGAAATCCAGCATTAGGTGCTCAAATGGCCTGGTGGGAGGTGGATGTGCTCCGGGTCCTGTAACCTTTACTGGTCTACCAGAATTTAGGCATGCTTCACAGTGTTTTTGAGCTGTTACCGTGAACCCCCTTGTGAACCACTCCTGATTGATAGCCTCTAACATCCCTCCTTTTGACACATGATCCAACCCATGTGTCAATTTAGCAAAATGAGGGAAGAAATGTCTCGGGAGACATGGATTGGAATTTGGACCAACCCAGATGCTGGAGGTTGGGTTAAAAACAGCCCCAGCAGCCTTCCACGGCGCCTTCTCAGTCTTCTCAGCCAGCTGCTGCATGGAAGTCAGTGATGACATTTTGTCAGTGAAGGAGGAGACAGGGATTTTAACAAATGAGTGTGCGTGAGGTGCGAGAGGAATCAGAGCAGCTGCCTTTGCAGCTGAGTCAGCAGACGCATTTCCTAGGGAAATTGGGTCTGTGCTGCTTGTGTGTGCGGCACATTTACAGACTGCAACTTCAGATGGGAGCAGAATGGCGTCTAGTAAGCCTGCAACCAGTACATGGTTAAGTACTGGTTTGCCATCAGATTTCAGAAATTGTCTACACTTCCAAATAGCCCCAAAATCGTGTACTACCCCGAAAGCATAACGTGAGTCAGTGTAGATAGTCACAGTTTTGCCTTCTGCAAACGTGCAGGCTTCAGTTAGTGCGATGAGCTCTGCTGCTTGTGCCGAGAGGTGACTTGGGAGTGGGCCGGAACGGAGTACAGCAGAATCTGAAACAACAGAAAAACCCACCCGATTAGTGCCCCCTTGGTCGCGAGAGGCAGACCTATCAACATACAAAATGAGGTCAGCGTTGGTCAGAGGAACGTCTTTTAAGTCCGGTCTAGGTGTGCACACAATGAGAAGTTCGGCAACACAGTCATGTTCGTCACCGTCTTCAGGCAAAGGCATAAGAGACGCTGGGTTCAGAGTGTTACATCGCTTGACATAAACATTAGGCATGTCCAACAGGCATGTGTGATACCTAAGGTAACGTGCAGCAGAGAGTTGTGATGTTCTCTGTTCACAGAGGATGAGTGAAACAGCATGTGGCACTAACAGGGTCAAAGGTGCATATCCCACAATGTCACGTGAGGAGTTGAGCGCTTTCTCAGCAGCAGCAACTGCACGTAGACATTTAGGCAGGCCAGCAGCTACCGAATCTAGCTTGGAGGAGAAATAGGCCACAGGCCTTTGTTTTCCTCCATGATCTTGAAGGTGAACTGAGGTCATACACCCATGTCGTTCATCCACTGCCTGAGTGAAAGGTTTAGTGTGATCAGGTAGACTTAACGTCGGTGGGGATTGAAGAGCCAGCTTAATTTTAATGAAGGCTTCATTGGTTTCAGGTGTCCATATGAGGTGATCTGTTGGTTTCAAACCATTGACGTGCGTAATTGTACGCAGTGGCAACTCGATTGGAGAATAGTTTGGAATGAATGACCTGCAGTATGAGCACATCCCCAAAAATGACATCATCTGTCGCTTAGTGACAGGTTTTGGCAGAGCAGCCAATGATGCAATACGCTTATCTGAAAGCGTTTTCCCCTCTCCTGAAATGACATGACCCAAAAATGTAACTGTTCTTTGTACATATTGGAGTTTTGACAAACATTAACAAAGCAATGGTGTCGGTTTCACATTGTTCAGCTGTGGGAGCGTAAATCATAAGATCATCAACATACTGGATGAGTGCGGTGCCTTTAGAAACTTGGAGAGAGGCCAAACTTGTGTGCCTGGTTGTACACAGTAGGAGATTCACAGTAGCCTTGACACAAACGTGTGAATGTGTAAGGTTTACCATCATATTCAAATGCAAACCAGAATTGACTGTCTTTGTGTACAGGAACACTGAAAAATGCATTTGAGAGATCTATGACAGTAAAAAATGATGCCGAGGCTGGAACTTGGGAAAGAATCAGATAAGGATTTGGGACGAGCGGTGCACGGGCATGCACTGCTGCATTAACAGCTCGTAAATCCTGGACAAATCTCCACTCGTCAGGAGGTTTGTCTCTGATCTTTTTGACAGGAAACACTGGAGTGCGTACACGGAATAATGACCCCTTGTTTAAGCAGAGAGGTAAACACTGGCCGAATGCCATCAACAGCTTCACGTTTCAATGGGTACTGGGGTTGATTTGGACGGAACGTGGACTTAGGATTGATAACTACAGGCTCCGCAGAGCGAATCAAACCTACATCATATTTGTGAGCAGCCCACAGTGTTTGAGGCACTGTTTTTAGCGCGTCAGGGAGCTCAGAAATATGACTGAAAAATTAGAACTCCGGGCCAGATGGGCCAGCAACGGGGTTAACATAGTCATCATTGCATGTGAGAATCAGAGAACGCAGTACATGAACTGAGCAGTCAATGCTGTACTTAACCACGTCATGTGATGGGGAATACTCAATCAACGGGTCGTCTGTGCTAGTCCAATCAGTACTAGATTCCCAGTCTTTAACGATTGGACCCAAATCTCTCCATCTATCAGTGGGGCCCCTGGCTAGTGAAATGTGTGGGACCGCCCCTGGGATTTGATACAGCTTGTGTTGTGTGGGTGTGAGTGTAACAGAAATAGCGCTGCACAGCAAATTCCAATACATAGTTTTAAGCATGATCTCATCATTCAAACATTCCAGCAGAAAACTCTCATCATAGTATTTACATGGTTCATAAACCACGTTAGCCGTACAATGCAAATGAGAAGTTTCCATGAACACAGCAGGTGGAAAAACACGTTGATGAGTCAACCGCAACAACTCCTGAGAATCAGGATATGTCAGCAGCCATTGATACACATTCACCAGTTCTTTATCATCAAATGTGGGGTTTTGAACCATCGATGGAGATGGCCGTCGGACTTTGAGACCCTCATTTGTGGAAATGAGGTCTAAGCTGAACCGGAGAATCAGATCTCTGCCCAGTAAATGTATTGGGCAGACAGATGATAAAAGAAAACTGTGTTTGACTGATGTGGGAAATGGATGACTGTCATCACCGTTATCTTTACACTGAAGTGCAGTGGCGGCTGGTGTAAAATATTTTTGGTGGGGCTGTTGATATAGTGAGTAAAACATTTTTTTTTGGGAGAAATGACCCCTTAAATTAGGACTTCTGGTGATGTAATGGCGCGTTTCCAATGCAGCGCGGACCTCGCTTTAATGCTGCGTTCAGACCGGACGCGATGCGAATATTCGCTTCGCTCTAAACGCTCCCATCCCATCGCTCTAGTCGCTCGAGTTTCACCGCGGCTGCCAGCTGTGTTTACTCGCATCATTCAAACAAGACGCGCTGGCTCGGGAGCTACAACTACAACAAAATGAACATATTTTACAGTGATTAAATTGTAATACACGTTTCTAAATGATGCCGACGTAACAACATACTGATACCGGTTAGTAAAAACCATGAATTAATGCTTTGACAAGTCTGCAGACTTGGCGAAAAACCTTTTAGAATGCTTGTTTTCTGAATGGAGCTTGGCTAAGCTAACGTTATATGCTCCGACCGTCCACACTCACAACAACGGCCTATACAGACATAAATAAACCAGCGACTGTATTCTCCATGACACAGACAGTCTGTGGTTTGTACTTGTTTAACTTTTGTCTAGTTTCTGAACAGATCGTATCTGTCCCCGGCTGTTTGAAGAGCAAGCATGGGAAACAAAAGATAGCATTTACCTGTTTGCATCCAGCTAGCCATGCCTTTCTGGTGTACCAGCTGAGAAGCCTCGTTGATACGCTTTGTCTTTTTCACGAGCTTGCTGGGATATATACAAATCGGGTTGGTCCGGTCCAAGGTCTTTAAGTATCAATTTATCTCCCAAACTTCTCCTTTCGAAAGGATTGGAGAGTAGCTCTTGCACGGAATTGGGTGCGGACCGAGGTCCGGCGACTCCACCTGCACACCATTCTCATCCAAATACTGCGTCACCTTGGTCACTCACGAGTCTAAAAAACAACTCATGTCAACGCACGTAAGCAACGTGGGCGCCAACGTGAGCGCCAACGTGAGCGCTCCCTCGTGACCAAAATATTTGACGGCGCTGATTGGCTGAAATTATGTTTCGGCGGCACAGTTTACTATTGAGACTTTTGCAACGTGCTGGTTGCTGCTGTTTGGCTCGGGGGCTCCGCCCGGTAATGATAAACTAATGCCACGGGCAAGGCCAGGCAGGAAACATGTGACTTATCAGTAACTTTAGACATCGTAACACAATTTTAAACGAGATTTTATTGTAGATTATACATTTTACTGATACCAATTGTATGATATTTACCTTGTTCATTAAAAATAAAAATATAAAATATATATATATTTTAAATATATATATTTTTTTTTAAATTTTTTAAATTTAATATATTTTTTTATATATATTTTTGTATGTGGGAAGAGGTGGGGCGGCGCCCCTAGCGCCCCTATGGGCCGGCCGCCACTGCTGAAGTGGTATAGAAAACTTCTCCTTCACAGTTACCCCAGCCGCTCCTATTGAGTGAATAAATCTTCCACTAAATTTGCAATCTGGCAAATCTGCCCTTTTTACCACAGAGTGGGTAGCCCCCGAATCAACCAGAAATGTAACATTAACACCCATGCAGTGTGCGAAAAAGTACACGTCCCACCGTCCGGGACGTGTTATTTACAATATCGGACAAGTAGATCTTTCAATTGACTTGTCCGGCGGACAAGTGACGTTTTTCGCGCTGATTTATTGACAAATTATTGATAAATTCAGTTTACAAAAGGCAGAACTCATTCGCAAATTGTCCGTGTCCGCCATTGTTCGTTTAGAAATGTTAGTTTCGGTTCTGCTTGTCGATTCCTAAGGAAATGCATCTCGCCGCTTTATGTACAGTTAGACGGGGGCGGGGCGGGAAGTGTAGCACAGTGGCAGGGTTGGGAAGCAAAACTCGGTTCCGAGTAGGAACAAATAACAATTGTCCGGTACCGGGATTAATAAGAGTTGTGAGGACAGGAGGCGAGGCAGAGCCCCGCGGACCGCAGCTCTCTCTCTCTATGCTCCGTATCAGCTGATCGCTGCACGGTGCAGCTCAGTGTATCTCTCTCTCTCTTTCTACACACAGCGGATCCGCTGCCGTTTAACAGCCTCATCTTTGTCAAACTTTCTTATGTTCTTTCTCTAACACGTAATGAAGGTTATTAAGCGTTTTAGCTCCTGTGTTGTTAATATTGACCACCATTTCCTTTATGAAGTGAAGCAGCCTCCCTGTCTGTCCTCGCGCTGTCCTCACATCCCCGGACCCCCAGACTCGGAGGAGCACAGGGATGTCAGTATTGTTTATGAAGCAGGGTATAGAAAGTACATTATTGAAATGCTATTTATACTATTTATTTACTTTTACAAACAGTGAGTAGCTGGGCAGCTGCAGCATGTGTATTGCAGGACATGTGTAAGCGTGCAAGCGTCTTTGAGTTGTAGAAAAGTGCTAGGCCTATAGGCTATAAATATAATAATAATAATAATAGCACCTTTCATACAGGGGATTGCAGTTCAAAGTGCTTTACATCAGTAAAAAATAAGACATAAAATCAGTGTAAAACAAGCAGCAAGAGCAAAGCATAAAGTGGGATAAAATAATTAAAAATAAAAACATGGGGAATAAAACATAGAGAAATAGTGCAATGTCAATCACAGAGAATAGTGCAGTATAATAGTGTAAAATCAGTAAAATGCTTTGGTAAAGAGATAGGTTTTAAGCTGCCTTTTAAAAATGCCTAATGTATTGGCTTCCCTAATATTGTTGGGTAACGTGTTCCACAGTTTTGGGGCGTAGTTTACAAAGGCTGCATCACCGATCTTCTTATGACTCTTTCTGGTGACCTCTAATAGACCTGCATCTGAAGATCGCAGTGTTGTGAACGCAACGCTGCGCAAATGTGGGTCTGACTCTGCCTCACAGAGTGTGACTGGCTGTATACATGATGTGGCCTGCCGACATGGCCACTTTCATACAGATCATACTAATGCGCTCGATTGGTCTCTATGTGTCATTCAAGCTCGGGAGGGTGTGGCGCGAGCGAGTGAGATAAAGCGCGCGCACCGGTTACGTGTATTGTTGTTGTTAGCATCTGGTGCTAGCTAGCTGCGCTAACGGATATAAGGAGCTTTTTCAACAACAAGTGGAGGAGAGTCCTCTCCTGTCAGACTGAGAGGCTGATAACTACAACTCAGGTGAGGTAAAGGACTCTGAGTGTTTAGATAGTTAACTTAGTCCAAGTCATCTCAGTGGGTCTCAAACGGTTTGGTCACCATTTATGTAAACACATATTTCCATTTGAGGGGGGAGTGATTATTAAAATATGCATGAATAATATTTAAAAAAAACGTTAACTAGGTGAAAAAAGGTAAGATAAACTTGTTGAGAGCTACAACTAGTCTTTGCTGCTGCCTCAAAGAGGAGCAGGGGGGAGAGGGGGGAGACAGGAGAGGCTGATTCAGGAGCACAGACACACTCACAACTATAAATGAACCAAAGTAGTAGGATACTGTTTCAATCACATTAGTATGCATGAAAAGTGACAGGTGGCCCGCCCCCAATTATGCAAATGAGCTAAGTCCCGCCTCCCTTTGTTCGAGATCCTTTGATGTGAGGGGTACAATTATGTTAATGAGCTAAGTCCCGCCTCCCTTTGTTTGAGATCCTTTGATGTGAGGGGTGAGGTGTCATCACACGTAGGTGTGAAATGCCCCCCTGTGTAGCGTCTTTGTTGTCTAATCCTTTGATGTGAGGGTTGAGGTGTCATCACAGGTAGGTGTGATATGCCCCCCTGTGTAGTGCCTTTGTTGTCTAATCCTTTGATGTGTTGATTAAGGCAGTCTCTTTGAAGTTATGCTGTCTGGCCCCTGTCCCCTCACAGCCCTTTGTAGTCTAATCCTTTGATGTGAGGGTTGAGGTGTTATAACAGGTAGGTGTGATTTCACACCGGTGTGTTATAAGCCTCTGATGTTAATCTAGGTGTTGATTAAGGCAGTCTCTTTGAAGTTATGCGTGAGACTGTCTGGCCCCTGTCCCCTCACAGCCCTTTGTTGTCTAATCTAATTAGCCTTTGATGTCTGTCCTTTGATGTGAGGGTTGACGTGTTATAACAGGCAGGTGTGATTTCACACCGGTGTGTTATAAGCCTCTGATGTTAATCTAGGTGTCTCTTTGAAGTTATGCGTGAGACTGTCTAGCCCCCGCCCCCTCACAGCCCAGGCCTCTTCCCCTTTCTCCACCCCTTCCTGTCACACGATATGAGGCCAGAAGATAGTGGGGGGTGGAATTAGGTGAAAAAAGAAATCCATACAGACTAAATAAAAAGCCAGTCATTTCCACTCATCAAGTCACCTTTCAAAAAAAGAAAAATGGCCAAGAGACGCCTCGATATGGCCGTCCGGAGCGCCAATCACGAAACGGATGCAGTATCTGTGCCGGGTTCAGACGCCTCCAGCCGAAGAACTTCATGAAGAATGGACTCTGAAAAATGGCGATGTTTGGGGTTATGTATTCAACTATATGGCGAATGAACTGCATTTCTACAATCTGAAGAATGGAGAAACGTATGGACCCCGTAGTGTTAAAGCGACACTGACCTCAACAGATTGGGCTGTGTTAACTCTGGTGTCTTCCAGAGATCTCCACGCAACCACTGTATCGGAAGAAGTAGTGCATCAAGAAACCATAGTGGAACCAGCGGTGTACAAGATATTTGCAAAGAAAAGCAAAGAAACGCAGACAGCATGCGAGATCAAAGATGTGGAGGAAGAAGAAGGAGATATTCCCCCACCGCCAGAAGTGAGAAGAGTCCTGACAAGCACCGTCTGGGAAACTAAAAGTGGACCATCGGGGCGATGGTATTACCGCGCAAGCCGTTTGGTGACGCTGGGGAAGGACCCCTCTGATGATTTTGTTTTGGAGTATTTCAACTCTACATGCGGGGTTTTTCAGACATCCTTGTGGGTGCCTCTGACTGCTTGGCTGAAAATGATTGATGGAAAAGCTACAAAGCTTAAAGAACTTTTTAAACAGAGTCAGACATCGATGGACATTATACTGGTGAAAAAGACTCTCACTTTTGCAGATGACTCCTCCTCCCACTCAGCATAACAAGTCACACCCTCCTCACCAGATCATTTAAAACTAAGGACCCCTCAAAGAAAAGCATTGTGTTTTCTACCTATGTAAAAGAGCGTCTGGGTTATCTTAAGAAAATGTGTTATCTCTGTATCAAGATGATGTGATAAAAAATGATGCTGCTGTAACGAATTTTGCGAAAAATACCAACGTTGTGATAGACGTCATAAAGACACTCATTTTAACCACAGTGTTTGTTCTCTACAAATGTTTAAAGATTGTTACAAAATGTAAAAAAATAAAAAGGTATGGAGACAAAATTAATTCAGGTGACTCTGTCTTTATTAGGAAAACAAAAATATAATACAAATGGTTTAGGGGATAAAATGTAACCATCTTGGACTTAATATTCTAACTCTCCTTATTCTTTTCTTCATAAGCGGGGCACTCGGAGGCTCTTCCTCCTCTGCGGATATCACTGGCTGTTGCATAATGTGCAATACCTCGTTTCTTCAATAAGGCTTGAAAAACTTTGTTAAAGAATTATTTCCGTGCGTCTGTTTGTATCTTTGTAGGAATCTGACTTTTGTGAACTAATGTTTTAATTATTTTATTAACTACAAGGAATTCTCTTTGAAGAGGGTATTAATAGTTTAAAGATCTTAATGCCCCCTTGATCATGTCTTTTTTTTAAAAGACTGTTTTTCTAAAAGGCAAGTTTGTGATTTTAACACTTATTTTACTGCCATTAGGCAGATTTTGGCTTTTGTTCTCTTGCCAAGATACTTTTAGACACACTTTGAGGTATGCAAAACATTAAACATTTCTGAAAATAAAATACTTTATCTGAATACATTTTCTTTTAAACGCACTTTAGAATTTATTTATTTATTATTTCAGTGGAACAATCCAGTTTTTGTTAACATCAATGCTTTTTTCACTTTTCTTGTTCCTAAGATACTTTTAGACACACTTTGGTGTATGCAACACTTAACAACTGGTAGAATATGAAGTACTTTGTAAGGAATTCGGTTTCTTTTAATGGCAGGGTTTTTTATTTTTTAAACACTTGTTCAGTTAAACAAGGTTTTTTTCTTTTCTGCTACCAAGATACTTTAAGATACACTTTGATGTACGCAACACTTAACAAAGGGTATAATATGAAGTACTTGGTAAGGAATGGGGTTATCTTTAAGGGGTGCAAAACTTTAGAACTGGGTAAAATATTCATTAATTTGTAATGAATTGAGTTTCTTTCTTTTGATTTTCAACATACTATTTGTACACAATGACTTTTCCATATTCCTGACAAACTATACTTTTGACTTTTTCCGTAAAATCTTGACAAACTATTACTTATTCTTAAATTTGACCTATTGCTGCTTGGTTGGACATTATAGATGAAAAAGCTACAACGCTTAAAGAACTTTTTAAAAAACTCTCAATTCTACAGATGACTCCCCCCATTCAACGCAATAAGTCCCACCCTCCACTCAGCAAATCATCTAAAACTAAAGACCCCACTAAGACGACCGTTGAAAACTAGCCATGGATCTGAGAAAAACCAAGTCTCCCCCCGCGAGTTGCAGCCAGGAGCAGACTCCTGGACTACCATCATCACCACCATTTTGGACACCCGAATCTTGCAGTACTACTGCTGCTGATGTTACTCCTGGGGCCAAGACGTCTCTGTTTATGGACACAGTGAAAGCGGAGTTGGTTCATATTCTGGAGAGGGTGCTGTATCGGTACAGAGAAGAAATATGTAACGGATGCCGAGTCAGCCAGAGGCAACACGATTGTCTGAATGACATGCCCGATTTTTTCTTCAGAAACAATTACAACGCGTTAATTAAAAGACTTTGGCTCGCCGACTTCATTACTGTGATTGACCAGAGTCTTATTGATAACGGCATCTGCGAGGATGAACGGAGGATCCGACACGCTTCGGAGGCTTTTCTGCACAAGCTCAAAAACTGCAGACGTCTCAAGGAGAGACTTGAAAATATCCTTACCGAGTTGTATGGAGGAGAAGAAGAAGACTAATTTATTTTCTTCTTAATAACCAGCCGGGGGATTTTTTTTTTTCGATACTTTGACTTTTCTTTAAAGTAAAATAAATAAAAAGGGAAACTACTATGCAAAACGCTCTGTATATATAGATCAGAATGTAGTCAATACCCTTTTAATAAGTGTGGTGATGAGGACGATTGAAAACAGAATGAGTAGTGACCCCCGTGTAAACAGAATGGCTGAAGTTTTGTAAATTGGAAGACATTTTGGATATCGTTCGTTCTGGCAGTACTATTCCAGGACCACTTTAAATGTTTCGTTTACAATACTATTACTATATATGAAAGCAAAAATAAATGTTATGGTTGTTTAATTGAAAACACAACATTCAACACATTTTCATAAAAACATATTACATTTTACCAAGTTAATGTCGTAGTGCATACAAGGTAATAGACTTAACGATTTGCACTGGTGCTTCTCTCCGCGTTTCATTTACAGTGATCGGTTTATCGTTCAATTCACACTGCCCAAGTAGATGTATGCTTATACATACACAGAATGTCAGTCACTGTGTAAAACTCTTATTTTCTTAAAGACTGTGACTCTAATAGGCAAGTTTTGTGATTTTAACACTTATTTAAGGACACTCTGCAGATTTGTGTGTAATTCTCTCACAAAGGAACTGTAAGATACACTTTTTATGTATGCAAAACCTTAAACATTTCTGAAAATAAAATACTTTATCTGAATACATTTTCTTTTAAACGCACTTTTTAAATTATTTATTTATTATTTCAGTGGAACAATCCAGTTTTTTGTTAACATCAATGCTTTTTTCTCTTTTCTTGTGTTACTAAGATACTTTTAGACACACTTTGGTGTATGCAGCACTTAACAACTGGTAGAATATGAAGTACTTTGTAAGGAATTCGGTTTCTTTTAATGGCCGTTTTCTTTTCTTTTTTTCAAACACTTGTTCAGTTAAACAGGGTTATTTTCTTTTCTGATAACCTTACATATTTTAGTTATTTTCTGCTACCAAGATACTTTAAGATACACTTTGATGTACGCAACACTTAGCAAAGGGTATAATATGAAGTACTTTGTAAGGAATGGGGTTTTCTTTAAGGGGTGCAAAACTTTAGAACTGGGTAAAATATTCATTAATTTGTAAAGAATTGAGTTTCTTTTCTTTTGATTTTCAACATACTATTTGTACACAATGACTTTTCCATATTTCTGACAAACAATACTTTTGATTTTTTCCGTAAAATCTTGACAAACTATTACTTATTCTTAAATGTGACCTATTGCTGCTTGGTTGGAAATGATAGATGAAAAAGCTACAACGCTTAAAGAACTTTTTAAAAAACTCTCAATTCATATTATTATTGATATATGTGTATTACAGTCCTTCACATGCACTGTTGTCTTCATTATAACAGAGGTGTATAATGAAGAGTGTAAACAAATTAATATGTATGCAGTTAAAGATTTAAGACACAGTAATTTATCCACAGTAATTTATCCTATGCATTTTTACAGTTGAACTCCTACCCCCCTTATAAACCAAAATAACAATAGCCCTTAAAGAACTTTTTTTAAAAGAGTCAAACAGCGAGGGACATTATACTGGTGAAACTTCTTAAAAAGAGTCACACAGCGAGGGACATTATACTGATGAAAGAAACTCTCAATTCTACAGATGACTCCTCCCACTCAACGCAATAAGTCCCACCCCACACAGCAATTCATATAAAACTAAGGACCCCACTAAGACGACCGTTGAAAACTAGCCATGGATCTGAGAAAAACCAAGTCTGATGTAGCCTCCCCTTATTATCACCAGGATAACGGATATGGGCTTAATGACTGGATGTTACAAAGTAGGGGAGAGGATGTTCCCGAAGAAGAGCTCTCCTCTATATCATATCCATGTAAGGTCTTTAGGACAAAAGAGGACCATGATAACATGACATATGAAGAATATCTTTCTTTAAAAGATGGTATTATAGATAACTAGAGATGTCCCGATCCGATCACGTGATCGGAGCCGATCACGTGATTTTCAAAAGATCGGGAGAAAAAAAATCGGGGATCGGGATTTTTTTTTTTTTTTTTTTAATAATTTTTTTTAATTTTATTTAATGTTACAAAACAAAAATGACCATGTTCACGTCTTAAAGTCATCCTGAGGCCTTAGTTTTGGTTTGAAATGACACAACATCATGTATGTGTTGCTTCTTTTGGGCTTGTTTTCAGACCTGGTTGCTTATTTCTCTCAAAGCTGGCAACAGAGTGGGCACAGTGTCTAATAGTAAGCTAACGAGAGGCTACGTTCAGCTGGTGACTCGGGACTCGGGACAGAGAAAATGTCAGGAGTTTGGAAGTATTATAAAATTGAAAGCGAGGGCAGTGTAACAGCCAGATGCAATGTTTACAAGGCGGAGGTTCCGCGTGGTGGAAAGAACAGAGCTATGTTCAACACGACCAATCTAATACGCCACCTGAGAAACAAACACCAACAACAACAGGACGAGTACACAGCGGCCACTCAGGTAACGGCACTGAAACAACCGACACTTTCAGAGACTTTTAAAAGGAAAGAGAAACTGCCCCAGAACAGTGAAAAGGCCAACAAAATAACAGCCAAGATAGCTGAACTCATCGCGTTGGATGACCAGCCGTTATCTGTTACCTTTTTTTTCTCTTAATGCATTGCATAAAGATCGGATCGGGAAAAATCGGTATCGGCAGATTGTCAAAATCAAATGATCGGAATCGGATCGGGAGCAAAAAAATGTGATCGGGACATCCCTATAGATAACCTTTATAGAAACAATATATCTCATACCACTCGCAAAGATCGCAAACGACAATTAGCAGAAAAGAAAAGGTAAAGAAAAACGAAGAAAAAGCAAAATGAAAAGGAGAAGAAAAATGAAAAGCAAACGCAGAATGCGAATGAAAAGAAAAGGGGCAAAAGGACGGAAAACGAAAAAGACAAAAAGAAGGAAGGTGAAAAGAAAAAGGAACAGAGTGAAGACATTTAAACTAACTATAGAGGATGCTGATGGTGTTGTAGAGCCATTACCGGATCATAATAATCTTATAGATAATCTACCGCTAACCGACTGCTGCAAATGTGTTGAACAAATACCAAAAGCAATGGCAGAGCTTTGCTTCAATATAATGAGAGAAAAAGCGCGATACTATGGAATTGCCCAAATTGGCGACAGTGCCAGAACATGTATTAAAAGACTGTTGGAGGATCTCTATTCTAGTATCGGTTGTCATTACATCGAAGGATACGCCAAAACGTGTGACGACGTAGACAAAGCTTTTGAAGTCAATTATATGGTACCTGTCCTTACAGCTAAACAAATCCTACGCCAGGTATTCAACAGACCACAAGAAGCACAAGAAGCCCCAGAAAGGATTACATTCAGAGCTAATAATGGTGAAACCGAAGAAGAAGCAAAGCAGATTATAATCGTTGCGGGTGAAAGGATAGAGAATTTGCATGTGATGTTAATGCATTTATCTGATATAAAAAATGCATTCGTATACTTCCAAGAGACCCCTAAACATCTACTTGGGCAGTGTGAATTGAACGATAAACCGATCACTGTAAATGAAACGTGGGGACCTGCTTACTTAGATATTTCAAGATGATTACTTAGATATTACAATATGGTTGGTTGAGCTGGAGTTCATTATTGAGCTTACACGTTAACGCCACAGTCATTTGAAGAACGAACCCAAACCGTGTTGTTTTTATTAATTGCATTACCAAATTGGTATCAAATAAACAGTAAGCATTGGTAACACAACTTCCAAAGTTACAGTAAAATAAAAAGGACCCTGACTCGGACAATACACAATCCAACATGTTCAACAGAAGATAATCAGTTATATTGTTTGTACACATGGTACTTTACATATATATCTGTTTGTTTAAGGTGTCCAGGTGATGCAGACAGACTGGACCAGAGAGTGAGAGACAGAACTGGACTCCTCACAGCAGTGAATTTCAGCTCAGGTACAAAGACTGTATTTTTCATACTGTACAAAGAATCAAGAAAGATATTGGTTTAAATGAATGAAGTATTGACTTTAATACACTGATATACATTCCATTAAACAATACTAAATACTAGATCACCTACACATCAGTTAAGTTGAGGGTTTTTTCCATGCAAAAAGTTACATTTTAGATATTTAGCAATATTACTTTGTCAGCTTTCTAATTTAATGTATTGAAGGCAAAGCTATTTAACACATAGTGAGAACTGCTACTATTTATCTCTCAATATTGTCTGTAAAAAACGTGGTAAAAGTTATTCTTTCAGTGAGACAACAGAGCAAGCTTCTACAGTTGCACTACGTTTTGATAACAGTTAAATATTATTTTGATAATAACATATATTTCAATGTTGATGAACTTCATACTGTTCATTCATAATCTGATTGTCTTTGTAGCTCTGTTGAAATAAAAATAAAACATTACAATTACAAAATAATTATATCTACAGCCCCTAAACACACAAACACACCGCTTTCATAAATAACACACTTGTTCTGCAATAATTATGTTTTATATTTCCTGTCATTTTTGTTAGGAAAGGATGTAATGTCCAAGAAACTTATAGTGAAAGTGTATTCTTTATGTTAGTTCTGTCATGTCCCTTTGTCCTGTGCTTTATGTTTATTCCCTTAATTAATTCTCCCTCTCATTTCAGGCCTCCACTCTCCCCGCCCCCTTCTGTCTCCTGCGTCCTTGATTGTTTTCCCCGCCCTGATTGTTTCCACCTGTGTCCCCTTTACCTGTGTATATATTGTGTTAGCTCCCTCCTGTTCATTGTCACTCTATGACCTACGTTACTGCTTAACTCACGGATCTATGTTATTGATCACTGTTCTAGTTTTCCTCGAAAGAGTGTTTTTGTTTTCATTACAGTGCAAATCCCAGTAAAGTGTTTATTTTGAAACACTATCCGAGTCTGAGTTTGAGTCGTGCAATTGAGTTCATGCCTCAGAGTTCACTCCTTGACAGTACGAACTGACCAACAAAATGAACTCAGCCGACTCAGATCAGATAAAGAACGCCATCCGGGCCAACGTCTTGGGCAACAAGAGGAGCATATGGCCACCATGCAGCAGGGAGTGCAGAATCTAACCAACAGCCATGGGGAACTACAAACCTCGGTGACGACCCAAGTAAATCTATTGGCAGCAGAGGTTCAGCGTATGCTCACTCACCTGCAGGCTGTTTCTCTTCCTACGACTCCTCCGGTTCCAGCGGCGACCGGATCCGATCCCAACCGGGCTACTGAGCCGCACAGTACTTCCATGCATCTGGCTCCACCCTTAAAGTACTCCGGAGACTCGGAAGGCTGCCGGCCGTTCATCGTGCAGTGTGAGCTACACTATCACCACCAACCTGCTGCTTTTCCCGCGGACAATTCCAAAGTGGCTTTCATGATTTCCCATCTCTCCGGCCGAGCAGCAGCGTGGGCTACGGCAGAGTGGTCCCGAGGCTCCCCCATCTGCGGGTCTCTGGAAGACTTCATAGATACTATGAGAAAGATCTTCGATCAAACCACGCCGGGCAGGGAAGCAGCTCGGGCTCTGATTAAGCTGCGACAACATCAGCGGAGTGTGGCGGACTACGCCATCGAGTTCCGGACTATGGCAGCCGACAGCGGCTGGAACTCCGCTGCATTGTTTGACGCTTTCGTCAGCGGTCTCTCGGATCCCCTACAAGACCAGCTGGCGCCTCTCGATCTGCCCGCTGACTTGGACTCGGTCATATCCGTGGCAATAAGGATAGACAATCGTTTAACGGAGAGGAGAAGGAATAAATCCAAGGATGCGGTTGATCCGCCTCTCCAGAGGAGACTAGAGATGGGCGAGTCATGATTCATCCGGATCCTAGTAATGAGCCGGTCGTGACGAGTCTCCCTCTCGATTAACCCGAGTCCTTTGAGTCCTACACCTGATGTGACGTAAAAATTAAAACTATAAATTGCGTCACTCTTTACTCTCTTTATAACGTGTAAAATCACATTACAACGTTGTTGTATCCAGAGATCCAGCAGACTCGTCGCCATGCACGAATCAACAGCAGATTCAGCCCCTCCTCCGGCTCCCGCGAGAGTCCCGTGAGCCGTGAGTGAGCCGTGAGTCCGCAAATCTCTGAGTCTGCTGCGACTCGTCGAGGGAGCCGTGGGACTCGCGGGAGCCGTTGGACTCGCGGGAGCCGTGAGTGAGCCGTGAGTGAGCCGTGAGTGAGCCGTGAGTGAGCCGTGAGTCCGCAAATCTCTGAGTCTGCCTGCGACTCGTCGAGGGAGCCGTGGGACTCGCGGGAGCCGTGGGACTCGCGGGAGCCGTGCGAGCCGGAGGAGGGGCTGAGTCTGCTGTAGATTCGTGCATAGGGACGAGTCTGCTGGATCTCTGGATCTGCTGCCTGCTATATGTTACGGCTCTGAGTCCTCGTAGGCTACTGGTCTCTCTCGATCATTGACCTGGATTCACGGATCCCGCGATTTTTCCGGCTCTAAATTAAGTTTCAGTGTAGACTTCTAACAAAATGGTCATGTTGTGCAACAGTCTCCTGTAATAATAGCTGCATTTCCAATAAGGATCTTACTTGGAAACTCGTTTATTTTGAACATGGCACACAAAAAGAAACAAATTATAGAACATTTCAAAACAGTTAGAATATATAAAATGTAATTATACAATTATTATTATTAAATGAAAACACAATTGTGCAAAATTATCTTAAGTACAGGAACATATTAAAATAACTATATACATACAATGCAAAACACTTATTTTTTTAAATGCACACACAAAAAAATCAAGCATATCTTTTGCCAACAACAAATGAGAGCACAATGCAAAATGTGCAAATCAGTTGGCATATTGGCTAAGATTTTTTTTTTTTTTTTTAAATGAACACAATTGTGCAAAATGTGCTTAGTACAGGAACATAATCAAATAACTATATACATAATGTGCATTGTGCAAGTGCATTATTTAAGTGTGTCACTCACAAGTTGGCATTAAGAAAGACAAGCTCACGCACTTTTGAAGGGCTGAGCCTGTTCCTCCTGTCTGTAATGATCTGCCCAGTTTTCGAGAAAACACGCTCTGAGGGGACAGATGTGGCCACAATGCAGAGCCTGGTCTTCATGACTGTGCATATATTTTGGTACACCAGGGCTCGAACTCTCCACCATTCCAGGGGGTCAGCCTTTCGGGGGATAAGTGGCTCTGCCAAGAATCCCTTGATCTCCAGCATGGCCCCAGTGCTCGGGTTCTGGACCCCTGGCCTCAGAGTGGTCACTCGCTCCTCAAAGTCAGCCCAGAATTGAGGCACTGGCTCACTTGGAGGATTCACAGTTGTGCCACCCTCCTCCTCCTCCTCCTCCTCTGTGCTGGGTAATGTTGGTGTTGCCGCATGTGTTGCTGCTCCCACCACTCTTGACACAGTTTCCTCTGCGTTCCTTTCAATCACAAAGGCATGCTTTTTGAAGCGAGGGTCCAAAAGTGTAGCTTCAGCAAGCACTCTGACCCTTTCAATTTGCCCAAACCTTTTCTCCAAATCTGCTGCAAGGAAATTAACCATCCCTTTGACAGGTTCGTGGGTGGAGGGGTTTCTCTGCCTGTGGGCAACAATTCTCTGGAGCCCCCGTGCCATCAGAATGGCTTTTGAGCCTGTCACAAACCTGTGAAAAAATAAATAGTCATTGAAATTGTGTTTCTTGCAGTTGCAGCCTTCTTTACTAATGACCATCAGGCCTTATACTAATGACCATCAACACAGCATATAATGTATGAAAAATGTAATTCATAAAATTGCGTTATTTTTACATACCTCTCTGAGCTCATCTCCACAGTCACCTCTTCAAAGGGCTTAAGAATATCACACACCTCCTTTGTGATATCCCATTCCTCGGGAGTTAAGGCTGGTAGCAGTGGATTGAGCAGTGCCATTGTGGAGACAAGAGGTTCCTTGATTTCGATGGCACGCTGCATCATGAAGTAGGTTGAATTCCACCGTGTGGCTACATCCTGCTTCATTCGCAACTGGACCTGCCCCATTTGTAGTTGCATTTCCCGAAGCTTTGCAGAGGCCACTGTGCTTCTGCGCACATACTCTGCGATAGATTTGACCTTCAGAATTAAGGCCTGGATTTCAGTTTGGTGAACTGAAGATCTGACCGTCAGATTCAGCAAGTGAGCAAAGCATCTCACATGGTTCCACTTCAAAATGTCATTCACGGCCTTGACAATGTTGCTTGCATTGTCAGTGACACAGGCTGCAATTTTATCTTGAATGCCCCACTCTTTTGCAACCCGGCTCAACTCTTGCGCCAGATTTTGGGATGTGTGCGACTCTGCGACAACAAAACAGTCCAGTAAATTGGATCTGAGTTTAAAGTCAGTGATGTAGTGGCATGTCACTGACATGTAGCTTGTTGTTGTGTTGGAGGTCCAGCAGTCTGTTGTCAAACATACAGCAGGAGCAGTCCTAATCTGCTCTTGGAGTTCAGCTCTGACCTTTTCGAAAAGGTTGGGCAGCATCCGCTTTGATATAGTGCCTCTGCTTGGCAGCACATATGATGGGTCCAGTGCCGCTGTGTATGCTCTGAACCCCCTGTCTTCAACAATTGTGAACGGTTGAAAATCAGTGGCTATCATTTTAACCAAAGCCTGGTCCACTTTACTCTGCTGCAGTGGTTGAATGGGCCTGTTTATAAAGCCTCCCATAGTGGTTTGTTTTGGCCTTTTTCTGGCTGCTTGTGGTGCTGTGGTGGTGGCTGTTGCAAGTTGAGTTGATGTACTTGCCACACCTGAATCTGTGCTGGTTGATGCCGTTGCAGATGTTGTCGCTGCTGCTTCTGCTGTCCCTGTTGTTGTCTGCTGAGTGTCTGCTAAAAGTGCAGTGGGGTGCTTAGTTTTTAAGTGCCTCCTCATATTTGATGTGCTCCCTCCATGAACAGATATCAGGTTTTTGCAATACTGACATCTTGCTTGTGCCTGATTTACTCCAACAAAATGCATCCATATATCACTTCTTTTCCGAGTACTCATCTCCAACAAAAAAATCCTCTTATCTTTAGCAAATAATCCTCAGTCAATGTCACTCTCTCTTCTCTTGTCACTTCTGTCTGAGGTGTTTTGGGAGAATCTTGATAGTGGGGGATGGTTGGTGACAAGTAGGGGGAGGGGGACTACCCCTAACCTTCCAATCAGAAAGGTCTTGAAGAGTGTACCTTATTGGGTCAAGGGGTCAACAAATCACCACTGCAACAACTTCACTAAGTATCTCCACCCATGATAAAATAACTTTGAAAAATAAGAAATTAATTAAAATGAACATAGTATATATGTTCATTTTAATTAATTTCTTATTTTTCAAAGTTAATTTCTAAAAATAAGAAATTAATTAAAATGAACAGTTCATTTTAATTAATTAATAAAATGAACAGTTCATTTTAATTAATTTCTTATTTTTCATAGTTATTTGACCCCATCATGACATATTTGTGTCTCGTGCGGACTCAGAGCCGTAACATATAGCAGCAGATCCAGAGCAGACTCGTCGCCATCTTTATATACAGTCTATGGTCGCCACGCACGAATCTACAGCAGACTCAGCCCCTCCTCCGGCTCCCGCGAGAGTCCCGTGAGCCGGGAGTGAGCCGTGAGTGAGCCGTGAGCCGTGAGCCGTGAGTGAGCCGTGAGCCGTGAGTGAGCCGTGAGTCCGCAAATCTCTGAGTCTGCTGCGACTCGTCGCGGGAGCCGTGGGACTCACGGGAGCCGTGGGACTCGCGGGAGCCGTGGGACTCGGAGGAGGGGCTGAGTCTGCTGTAGATTCGTGCATGGGGACGAGTCTGCTGGATCTCTGGATCTGCTGCCTGCTATATGTTACGGCTCTGAGTCCTCGTAGGCTACTGGTCTCTCTCGATCATTGACCTGGATTCACGGATCCCGCGATTTTTCCGGCTCTAAATTAAGTTTCAGTGTAGACTTCTAACACAATGTTCATGTTGTGCAACAGTCTCCTGTAATAATATCTGCATTTCCAATAAGGATCTTACTTGGAAACTCGTTTATTTTGAACATGGCACACAAAAAGAAACAAATGATAGAAAATTGCAAAACAGTTAGAATATATAAAATGTAATTATACAATTATTATTATTATTATTATTATTATTATTATTATTATTATTAAATGAAAACACAATTGTGCAAAATTAGCTTAAGTACAGGAACATATTAAAATAACTATATACATATAATGCAAAACACTTATTTTTTAAAATGCACACACACACACATGTTTTATTAAAGCAAAAGACACTGTGTAGCGGAGGTTAATGTAACGTTAGTTTAATATGCTGGTTAAATGCAACAACTTTTCGGTTTCACCGGTAGGATTTCTACGGTCTTGGTCATGCTGACTCAAATGACTCAAATGACTCTTATGATCCGGATCTCTTCAATGATTGACTCAGAAGACTCCGAGTCCATAAAATGATCCGGATTTGCCATCTCTAGAGGAGACTCTTGCCGCTGGATACTACTTATTCTTGGAGGCCGCGTCACCCCTCACCACCTGCGTTCCGGACAACAGCGCCCCCTTACTCCGTGGAGGAGCCAATGCAGTTGGGCCGCGCCAAGCTTTCAATGGCAGAACGTCAGCGTCGATTAAAGGAGGGTCTGTGCTTCTACTGCGGGCAGCGCGGACATCCACAAGCGGCTTGTCCGGTAAAAGAGGAGGCTCACCAATAATGAGGACTACGTTGGTGAGCCGGATCTCTTCCTCTGACTTTCCTCCTCGCACCCTGACCCGCATCCAGGTAAAGATCAGAGACAATGTGGTTACTCATGGTGCTCTCATTGACTCAGGGGCAGACAAAAGTCTTATGGATTGGGGTTTAGTTAAAAAATTGGACATAAAAACTAAACCTCTTCCTCAGCCTCTTGAAGCGAGTGCTCTCGATGGGCGGCTGTTGTTTAAAGTGACTCACCAAACAGAGCCTTTAGAAATAAGATGTAATGATAACCATCACGAGACAATGTCATTTCACTTATTTAACTCAGCCCAACATCCACTCATTTTGGGGTTTCCGTGGTTGAAACTTCATAACCCGCACATAGATTGGCAATCTGGGAGGGTGGAGGGGTGGGGAAAGAATTGCATAGATCACTGTGTTAAGCAGGTAGCGGAGATTGACAGAAGAGGTAACACTGGGAGTGTTAGGCAGGGAGCTATCCCAGAAATATATTTTCCTGATGTACTTTCAGTCCCTTCCTGCTACCACGATTTAAGTGAAGTATTCAGTAAATCCAAGGCTCTGACTCTTCCTCCTCACCGCCAATATGACTGTGCTATTGACCGGTCAGAGATCTCCATGGACTTCGTCACTGGCCTGCCCCTCTCTAGAGGTAAAACCACAGTTCTCATGGTAGTGGACCGGTTTTCTAAAATGACACATTTCATTGCTCTGCCCAAGATGCCCTCAGCTAAGGAAACGGCTGAGGTCATGATGCATAATGTGTTTCGGCTTCATGGTTTCCCAAAGGATATTGTCTCCGACCGGGGTCCCCAGTTTGTGTCACGCTTCTGGAAGGAGTTCTGCAGCCTCATCGGTGCCACGGTCAGTCTCTGGTCTGGATACCATCCGGAGTCTAACGGCCAGACAGAGCGCCTAAATCAAGAACTGGACCTGCCTGCGCTGCCTGGTGTCCCAGAATCCATCCTCCTGGAGCGAGCACCTCACCTGGGTTGAGTATGCGCACAACATCCTCCCTACTTCTGCCATGGGCCTGTCCCCGTTTCACTGTGTTTAAGGCTACCAGCCGCCACTGTTCCCAGCCACGGAGAGAGAGGTCACGGTCCCGTCTGCCCACGCTCTGGTCAGGCGTTGTCGGCGCGTGTGGGCTGCGGCTAGGAAGACCCTCAGCAGGAATTCACAATTGGTTAAAAGAGCAGCAGACCGAAAACGCCGACCAGCCCCTGGATACCAGCCTGGCCAAAAAGTCTGGCTTTCTACACGAGACCTTCCCCTCCACGTACTCTCCCGTAAATTGGCTCCCCGGTTTGTGGGTCCTTTTCCCATCACCAAGGTCATCAACCCGGTTTCAGTGAGACTACGGCTTCCCAGGTCCATGAAGGTACATCCCACCTTCCATGTAGGGAAACTAAAACCATCTAAGGAGAGCGCTATGGTTCCCACCGCCAAACACCCCCCCGCCCCCCCGGATGATCGATGGAGGTCCGGTTTACACAGTCAAGACACTATTGGCTAGTCGGAAAAGGGGTAGAGGGCGACAGCTACTGGTTGACTGGAAGGGTTATGGCCTTGAGGAGCGGACATGGATTCCTTCCCGCTTCATCATAGATAAAAGCCTCATTGAGAATTTTGACCGCCTCAACTCAGAGGAGCCTGGGCCGTCAGGAGCCGTCCCTAGAAGGGGGGGGGTACTGTCATGTCCAAGAAACTTATAGTGAAAGTTTATTCTTTATGTTAGTTTTGTCATGTCCCTTTGTCCTGTGCTTTATGTTTATTCCCTTAATTAATTCTCCCTCTCATTTCAGGCCTCCACGCTCCCCGCCCCCTTCTGTCTCCTGCGTCCTTGATTGTTTTCCCCGCCCTGATTGTTTCCACCTGTGTCCCCTTTACCTGTGTATATATTGTGTTAACTCCCTCCTGTTCATTGTCAGTTCGTTGTCTCTCTATGACCTACGTTACTGCTTACCTCACGGACTTCTCACGGATCTATGTTATTGATCACTGTTCTAGTTTTCCTCGAAAGAGTGTTTTTGTTTTCCTTGTTTTCATTACTGTGCAAATCCCAATAAAGTCTTTATTTTGAAACACTATCCGAGTCTGAGTTTGAGTCATGCAATTGAGTTCATGCCTCAGAGTTCACTCCTTGGCAAAGGACATGCTTGAAAGACACGACATGTTCTCCTTCTCTGAGGGTCAAGAAGAACATCCAAGAGGAACATTAAAAGCTGATGTTATGAGATGTTAAGACCAGTACAGGACATTCACTAAGAAACTACTTTTATTGTGAAAACGGTCAGCTTATTGAATGCAGCTATTTCCACATCTACACTCCATCAGCTGATTATTATTATTTGCCTCACTTTATGAGCTTCACATCACTTGTGCCTTGTACCGCAGTTTGCAACGTCACAAATAAATGGGGCCAATCTTCAGTCAGATGTGAATGTGTAATCTAACATTTTCCGTAAGAATAATGGACAAAAGGAGTGCAAATACAATTTATTGAAATGTGAACCAAAACTTCATCAAATGTTTTAAATAAAAAGCACATATGGACAGAAGGTGTAAACCTATTAAATGTATAATTTTTTAATTTAATCGTTTATTTGATGAGGGACAATGCACATTAATGAACACTTTAGACAGGTTATGTTTCCAGTGTAAATATGCCGGATTATAGCTTTGAGCTAATTTCCATCCGTAGTCCCTGAGCAATGGGAGTGAGGGGGGGAAGGGGGATGTCCGGTGCCTTGCTCAAGGGCACCACGGCAGGGCAGGAGGTGAACTGGGACCTCTCCAAGTAGAAGTCCACACTCCATATTTTTAGGTCTGGTCGGGGACTTGAACCGGCGACCCTACAGTTCCCAGTCCAAGCCCCTACTGACTGAGCCACTGCCGGACGATAAGTAAACACATTTAGTCAAATAAAGTGACAGACTAGGCCTGTGCAGTTGGTATCAGCTATGCCCAGCATAGGCTCCTCCATCAGGCCTGGTCCTCCTCGCTGAGGAAAGACCCTCAGTCCTCTCCAAACCAACAGACAGGACGTCCATCACACGGAGGTTTCTCCCTGAAGTCTCAGCAGCTCTCTGGACACCAGGCTGTCTCAATCCGTCCACACTGAATATGAGAGGGGGAAAATGAAAATAATAAATGCTTTAGACAATAGGAAATATAAAGTTGACTGTTGAGTTGCTCAGTTTTTTTAGATTGTCAATACTATTACTGTATAACTAATATCTCAGGTTAAGAGGCACATTCAAATAAAGATTGGTCTTTAAATACATTTTGTCTTTTGAATTGTTTGTCTAAAGTCAAGGATCTAGAACTGGTACTTAGTTTTAATGATACAGTCTGGTTATTATGCTGTTTGGAGGAGGCCTCACAGGTAAGAGCACTAACTAGCTACCATCACATGTACCTTAGCTTGACTTAAATGTATTAAACGTATAGTTAAGTGATATCAAAATATAAATAACTAATGTCATGCAAACATATTCATATTTGCTTGATTCCAGTGTTGAATTTAGCACAATTGCATACAAACGTTAAGGGATTTTAAGATTCTGAAGTATTATGCTAAAAACTCAATAACTTAGATTATTATTTATACTTTTGCTGAATAGTTTCATGTCCGCTTACCTTAGAAACGTAAAATGCCACGGCAGTGTGCAGATGGGAAGCATGTTAGCTTAGCTTGGTAGCTTCAGCTAGCTCTGGAACTTCCAGCTCGGTGGCAGCAGGTCCCGCCTCGGCTCCGCCTCTTTGCCCTTATTTGGATCAGGCTGGAGCAGGCGGGAGTTGAACTCTGACGTCACTGTCGAGCCGTGAGTGGCCGACTCCGCCAACTAAGGGCTTCTCGGCAACTCTGCAGAATCCTATGGGTGACGTCACGGACCCTACGTCCATTTATATATACAGTCTATGGTATAGAGAACCGCAGTGACGCGTCGTAAAACCCGGAAATAATCTTCTTCCGGTTCCTTCGTGAAAAACCAATGCAAATTCTCCATAGGATTTTGGAAAATAGCTCGAAATAAGGTCTGTGGTTGACACACATTTAAGAGAGGGATCACGTTTTGTTCAGCCGGATAATCTCCACATGTCTACCCTACTTTTATAATTTTTGAATCATAAATCTAGTCGCCAAAAGCGAAATGCTAACGTTATGCTATAAACGAACTACAAGCCAGTACAGCAGCAGGGTCCAACCCTGTCTCCAAAAAATTACGTTCCCACAGAACTAAACTGCATTCTCAATTACGTTTAGCTAGAAACGTATTTTCTCCCACGTTACGTTCGTTATGAATGTATCTCAAATACGTTTATTTTCTACATATCTTCTAGAAACATATTTTCTCCCACATTACGTTTCTTATGAACGTATCTTAAATACATTTATTTTCTACATATCTTTGCCATTTATTGTCTTGCTTATAATAATGATAATAGTCATTTATAAATATCATTTTAGAGCACACATTTGAAATCAGTAGGCGAGGCTGTAATTTCGCCAGCTGTTACCCTCATGAGCGAGGCAGAACATAATAGTTTTATCATGCCAAAAAGCTGCTGGTTCGTTTATTGCACCTCAAACATTAAAACAAATCCAGAGTTACGTATTTCTGTACTTCCTCTAAGAAGAAAGGACAGTAACAGAAGATCTCTGTGACTTCAGGCCTGATCACCGTTCAAATGACAGCGTTGGTTTCCCCAAAAGTGGGCGGGGTTGTAAAGTGACGTGGATCATAAATATATCAACAATTAAACAACATCTTGCATTTCTTTTCACAAAATACGTCTCCTTGCCGTATCAATAGTAATTCGGCTGACTTTTACATTTGATCTAATTCATAGATAGGTTATATTTACACCATAACGGTGCACAGCTGATAGAAAAGGACTTAAAGATATTACTGATTTTCTTTGAATATAAGAATGTAAATACTGAGTTGAGAGAATAGTCAGGGGATTTGGGTGATGGGAGACACATCTATGGAATCACAATTTCAATAGCTTACCATTAAATTACGGATATGCCTTTCTGTATGTGATGTTTTACAAATCAGATATTAATGTGTAGAAGTAAAACATGAGAAATAGTATAGCAATATCCTGTAAAATTATGTAAAATCATGAATAAAACTACACATCTTCAGATGTTATACATACATAAGTGTCCTACACTAATAATACAAAGTTATTATTAGTATGCTGTGTGTACCTTGTGTGCACCGCCTAGTGGTTAAAGCACGTTATTGAATTATTTGTGTTGAATAATGTTATTTTTGTTGAATAATGTTATTAGATGAAAAAAATATTAAGAGTAGATACTTTCATAGGGGGAAAGTAGAAGGTCAATGATAGAAGTATGTAAAAAAATCAAGAAGATACTGTAAGTGATCTCTACAATAAAACAGTTTAGTGCAGGATGTACAAAGATATTAATAGGAGGATGTGCAAAACAGACACACTAATTAACCTTCATTAACACATTAAAGAATACTTTAGGTTAAGGTATTCTTTCAAATAAGATAACAACTTTGGGGGTATCTATCTACAGATAAATATTAAGCCTGACAAAGTACTTAACGTCTAATGTATTGCTTTCCTGCAATGTTAACTATGTTGAAGCACTTATTTTAACTGATATTATACACATTAATTATACTCTTATGTATGTAGATAGAATAAGAAATGTGCAGAATTTGACAGTTTAATGGTGGAGGTACACACATATTGATAGATGTCTTGTAATGCACTGTTGAGGAACCTGCGACCCAAGTTTTTCATTCATTGCATAACTACACCGTAGTTGTGTATGATATGTCAATAAACCTTAGAAAATCTTGAAATCTTGAAAGGGATGTGCAAAATAGCAATTATATACAGTCTTGAATTAACTATTAGCAGAGAATAACGATTAATGAATATACTTTATAGAGATCTGCAGATAAATGTTTAGTCTTCTGAAGCACCATCAAATATCTCTCCTGATTGTTGGCACTTGACAATCACCTTAACTGAATTTTACTCAGGTGTAACTAAAGTCTGATTTAAGGGTTGTTTATATTTCACATCATTAATCAGAATCTGCAGAGTAACTAAAATAAATGTAGTGGAGTAAAAATACCAGGTTAACCTCTGAATTGTAGTGGAGTAGAATTACAAAGTAACAATGAGCTGTCATGTGGGTATATTAATGCTGCGCATTATGGACACAAGCAATTTTCACCCATTTAGTAATTACATGTTTTAAATGTGTACACACCAATTTGTTTCCTATCCCCTAAACCTCCAGGGCTGTACACAGTTTAATACTGTCAACTTCTAATTTTTGGAAAAACGAAAACGTCTTTTAAAACTACAATTCCCAGTAGAGACGTGCCATAGAGAACATGTTGCGAAACACAATAGCCAGCATGTGTATTTCTGGGGGGGCGTTCGAGTCCAGTTTTGAATAGTCTGCTGTGGTTTCGTTCCATTTCAAAGAGCTTGACGCTCGGCGTAACCTTGGCGAACTGTCACTGCAACATCCAATCCCAGAGTCTGAAGATTAGTCGGGGTTTGTCAATGGGACTGTAGTCCCAAACGATAGCTGGGGATTATGGGTAGTGTAGTGTCTTTTTTCGGATATCATATTGCATTAACCACACCACATCTGGCGTCACAGAGATCTTCTGTTACTGTCCTGTCTTCTTAGAGGAAATACAGAAACATGTAACTCTGGATTTGTTTTAATGTTTGAGGTGCAATAAACGACACGGCAGCTTTTTGGCATGTTAAAAACTATTATTTTCTGCCTTGCTCATGAGAGTAACAGCTGGCAAAATTACAGTCTGGCCTACTGATTTCAAATGTGTGGTCTAAAATGATATTTATAAATGACTATTATCATTATTATAAGCAAGACAATAAATGGCAAAGATATGTAGAAAATAAACGTATTTAAGATACGTTCATAAGAAACGTAACGTGGGAGAAAATATGTTTCTAGAAGATATGTAGAAAATAAACGTATTTGAGATACGCTCATAACGAACGTAACGTGGGAGAAAATACGTTTCTAGAAGATATGTAGAAAATAAACGTATTTGAGATACGTTCATAACGAACGTAACGTGGGAGAAAATATGTTTCTAGCTAAACGTAATTGAGAATGCAGTTTAGTTCTGTGGGAACGTAATTTTTAGGAGACAGGGTTGCTGGAGGGGAGTTTGACAGGGTATTACTCAAAAAGTACACGATAAAAGTACTTGATTGTACTTGTGGCAGTAGTCCAAGTAGTATTCTGTCCAGCAGTATCACTTTCACTGAGAACTTATGGCAAAAAATAATTTTATCAATCATCAAAGATGTCACAAAACATACATTATTGTACTCTGGAGGGGAGTTTGACAGGGTATTACTCAAAAGGTACACGATAAAAGTACTTGATTGTACTTGTGGTCGTACTCCAAGTAGTACTCTGTCCAGCAGTACCACTTTCACTGATAACTTATAGCAAAAAATCTTTTTATCTCTCATCAAAGATGGCAGAAAACATACATTATTGTACTCTGGAGGGGAGTTTGACGGGGTATTACGATAAAAGTACACGATAAAAGTACTTGATTGTACTTGTGGCAGTAGTCCAAGTAGTACTCTGTCCAGCAGTACCACTTTCACTGAGAACTTATGGCAAGAAATCATTTTATCTCTCATCAAAGATGGCAGAAAACATACATTATTGTACTCTGGAGGGGAGTTTGACAGGGTATTGCTCAAAAAGTACACGATAAAAGTAGTTGATTGTACTTGTGGTCGTACTCCAAGTAGTACTCTGTCCAGCAGTACCACTTTCACTGAGAACTTATGGCAAAAAAACATTTTATCTCTCATCAAAGATGGCAGAAAACATACATTATTGTACTCTGGAAGGGAGTTTGACAGGGTATTACTCAAAAAGTACACGATAAAAGTAGTTGATTGTACTTGTGGTCGTACTCCAAGTAGTACTCTGTCCAGCAGTACCACTTTCACTGAGAACTTATGGCAAAAAAATCATTTTATCTCTCATCAAATATGGCAGAAAACATACATTATTGTACTCTGGAGGGGAGTTTGACAGGGTATTACTCAAAAAGTACACAATAAAAGTACTTGATTGTACTTGTGGTCGTACTCCAAGTAGTACTCTGTCCAGCAATAGCCTACCACTTTCACTGAGAACTTATGGCAAAAAATCATTTTATCGCTCATCAAATATGACAGAAAACATACATTATTGTACTCTGGAGGGGAGTTTGACAGGGTATTACTCAAAAAGTACACGATAAAAGTACTTGATTGTACTTGTGGTCGTACTCCAAGTAGTACTCTGTCCAGCAGTACCACTTTCACTGAGAACCTATGACAAAAAATAATTTTATCTCTCATCAAAGATGGCAGAAAACATACATTATTGTACTCTGGAGGGGAGTTTGACAGGGTATTGCTCAAAAAGTAGACGATAAAAGTAGTTGATTGTAGTTGTGGCAGTAGTCCAAGTAGTACTCTGTCCAGCAGTACCACTTTCACTGAGAACTTATGGCAAAAAAATCATTTTATAGCTCATCAAAGATGACAGAAAACATACATTATTGTACTCTGGAGGGGAGTTTGACAGGGTATTACTCAAAAAGTACACGATAAAAGTACTTGATTGTACTTTTGGTAGTAGTCTAACAAGTAGGCTACTGAGTCCAACAGTATCACCTTTATTAAGAATGTATGGCTAAAAATCACTTTATCTCATCAAATATAGCAGAAGTTGCATGATGTTGTTCTCAGGAGGGGAATTTGAGAGTATTACCCAGAAAAAAGACAGTAAAATTACTTCATTTTATTGTTGGTAGCAGTCAAACTAGGACTGAGTCAAACAGTGTTAGTTTTTCTAACAATGTATGGTAAAAATAATTTGTATCGCATGAAGCAGAAAAAACACGCATTGTGTTACTCTTGCGTTAGTGCCGCTTCTCAGCGATTACCGTAAAGGCGCTATAAATCGCGCACTCAAAAATGAAGAACTGCTCATTTGACAAAGCAAATTTGAGAGACGGCTGAGTTGACCGCAGTAAAATGAAGCGCTGCTCATTTGACCAAGCAAATGCGAGAGACGGCTGAGTTGACCGCAGTCGTTGCAGCCGCCATCTTCTAGCTCACGCCACTGTCCGGTGTTTTGTGCCGTTAACGTAGCCATTGTTATCTGTGTTGGTTATTCTCGCGTCCAGGAGAGAAGCTGAAGTGAAATATTTGTATGTATTCATGTTAGCAAACTATGAATAAGCTTAAATGGGAAATAAACTGTGTAAAACTGGGAGCTGGATTCAGGGCCTGCTGACATGTGTTTTTGAGAACAAAGGAATATTGGGGGAAGGGAAGAGCATGTCTTGGTTGGCATCCATCTTAGATCAAGAGATAAGGCTGACCTACAGTGATTGGGGAAACCAAGATCTGAGGTGTTTGTGATATTTGGGCGGCCAATCAAGGAGGTCCAAAAGGGAGGATCAGATATCCTCCCATCCCATTGTAAGACTAGTATAAAACACAGACACACGCTATGTTCAGCCTCTTTTGCTGGCTGGCTGGCTTAAATGATCATCAGGTAAAGTTGGGATCCCAAAGATAACTGTATTGAATTTGTACTGTATTGATTGTATTGCATTGTCATATTACCATTAAAGTAGATTATTGTTTAACGGTTACTTGGTAGCTCTGGATTCCTTCCTGTATCATAATCAGCTTGATAGGGACGCGCGGAGATTTGAAAAGCGGACAAGTTATCCCATTAAATCTCTATCAAATGGTGACCCGACGTGCCTGATTCGAACTAAGCTGAGGAAGAATCCAGACGACCGGAATGGGTCGGGAACAAACGCTTTCAAACATCTCAGACAATCAGCTGGGCCCTGACAAATAAGGTATTGCAGACGCCTGGTGTGAAAATCAAACTGTCTGTTATTGGATACACTAAAATGTTAGGATTGTCTGTAGACGTTTCACGGTGTTTTTAAAGTTTGAATGGAATATACAATGCATATTTTACTATGTTAGGAAAGTTATATACAAAACGTAAACGTTGATCGCCAGGTAGACGGAAAGTCCTGCGTAACGTAAATAGAGCGGTTTGGCGTGGATCTACAGGTAGTTTATTCCTGAGTGGCGTAGAGACGGTGCAGTTTGTAGGTTGCGAGGTTTCATTCCTGCACTACAAAACCTGGAAACTCGATATTTAAGATCGGGTCGCCGTTTAAAACTGGGGTTAAATAACGGACCTAGGCTGATAAAAGCTAAAAAGCCAGAAGTCTGTTATATGTTAAATCCAGGGAGAGAACGCGAACCTCACCAAAATTGTGACGGTACCGGCTCTTGTTTCCCTGTGTCTGTAAACTTAATTTGAAAAGCTAACGTGTGATGAAGGTTAAATAGACGTCACATTATAAAAGCTGGACAAACTGTACGGGGAATAAATCTGTGTGATTTTTACCTGAAATACCTGTGTGAGCGGTTGTCTGCGGAGCTCAGAAATGCACTCAGGAGTGTGAAGCTCATTTGTGGTCTGCTGCTGCCATCTAGTGGCTGAAAGGGGGTAACACCCCTTTGACATTTTTATATGGTTTAGCTTCGAGCGTGGAGTTTAATCATTACATTGCTGGCCGGTATTGAAGACGGGAAGCACGTTAATAGTAACAACGACAATAGCCCAGTATATTAATACAAGTGAACACATCAGATGAAGAGATGCGAAGTCATAATGGTAGAATACCATGGGTTTAAGAAAGCCCCCCTTTCTCCACATTTCTGCTCTAATTGCTGGACATTGCTCTGGAAATTGGATGCTGAGCGTTGAATTTAAAGCAAGGAGTGAAAGATCAACGACTGATCTGAAGTTGGAGTGAAAAACATTGAAAATTAATGGATCAATGTGTGATTTGAGGTGGTAGATATTGAAATAAATAAGATACTATAATTTGTTGTTTTTAGCATTGAGGGATACAGTTACGTCACATCGTGGTTTTTATGAGAAGTTTTGAGAACTGATTGTTACTATTGCATTGCATTGTGAATTTCATGGTATTTGTCATTAACTGGGAATTGTACTTAATCATATTTCAGAGGAATTTAATTACATACAGAAACGTTGAGGGAAAGTAAAAGGAGATTTACTGAGTATATGAAGTACATAGAGGTTAAGGTTCCATTCAAATTAAATATGATAGTGGATTATTCCACCTAGATTAGACATAAAAAGAGGATAATTTGTTAAACATTAAATAACAAACTCACTGTAAGAAATATACATTGTAATGTTATTTAGGAGTTGTGTTGATCATACCACAGTGACTCTAAGTTGGTGGTTGTTTAATGTAGATAGGAAACTGAAAACGCAAACAATTCACCAAAATTGTGTTTTTAAGTTTGTGAAGAAAGAGTAGAAAGTACACAGAAGGTTTTGTAAGTTTGTCAGACAGAGAGAGAGAGAGAGATAGAGAGAGAGACACAGAGAGAGACACAGAGAGAGACAAGGAAATATGATCAAATGATAGGATAGGAGGTGTTACATTTTTTATTGAAGCCAGACTACAAGTCGTATGGTTTAATTTTTATTGAACTCAGTCTAGTCAGTTACACAATCTTGTGTAAGACAAATCAGTGTTCTTTTGTCACATTTTGAATTACGTAAGATTTCATTTTGCTAAATCAATTTATCTATAAATGTTGTAGGTGGAGTTTGGTGTTTGCTAACATTTCTAGGAACGAAATAGGCCTACGCTTGGGTCGAATTACATTACTGTGATCTGATTAGTGTGCTCTGCAACTTTGCAATTGTTGCTAGATAGCAGTGGGATTTTTGAATGCGGAGGGGTTCTTTCATGGTGTGTGGAATATGCGATGCTGGAAACATGTGGGTGTTGAGAAACTTAGTTTGGATAAATATGTCACAATGGATGAAACGATTATTAGAGGGAGTTTATGTAATATCATTAGTAGACATTAATTGTGTTGTTTGGATGGCATTTAACTACTAAGACAAATAGTATGATTAGAAAGAGACGGAGTGGAAAGGGTTGGATTTATTTAACCTCAGTGTGCTAGAATTTCTATAGGTAATGCGTCCCGAGACCTGGACTCTCTCTCTCTGCATGTCAGACGGCTAAGACCCCGATCCGCTTGAGCAATCAAAGGCCTAACCCAACAGGAGACTCCTCCTTCTCAGTGAACCAGAGCTGAACCAACAACAACAATAAGAACTGCATCCAGAACTATCTCCACCTGTGGCATCCAGAACCAAACAGCTTGCTGACAGGCAGAGATCTATCAGTCCCTCAAACAGAGCAAAGTGTGGGACATGAGAGCAGAATCCGCCCTCCATAAAGCAGCAGAGAGACTGTGAAGGAGGAGATGAAGTGCAAAGCAGTGCAAGAACAGTGGCATGATGGGGGCTGCAGATGTAGCTGGGCAGATGGCTGCCTCAAAGAGTGACAGCTGATGGACAAAGGGGGAGGAGTCAGAATCAGGGGAATTGGCCGAGAATGTGAGGTGGCCAGGGATCACGGCTTGAGATAAACCAGAGGAGAGGAGAAGGGAATCAACGGGAATGAGTGAGTTTACACATAAACACACTTATAAGCGCACATTTAGAGAACTTGAATTGACTTGATAAATAAGTGAAGATAAAAAGTTGTATTAACCATGAATTAATCAATTGGTAAATTGAAAATAGCAGTAAAAAGGTAACTATTAAAGTCAAATGAGAATCATCCTAAAACACACTGAGGGATAAAGAGGGTTACATATAGTATTCCATAACCATATTCTTCAATCTTTTCATCATGTTAACAAATCATTCTTCAAGAGATTTTTATTCACTTGTGAATAAAGTAGTGATCTCATTTGTTACAATATTGATCACCATTAAAGGGATAGTTTTAGGAACCACTCTAAGACAAATCTTTATTTGAATGGATAATGTTAAAGGGAGAGCTAGTGCCAAGCCAGATATAGTATTCCAATCTAAAGTGTTGATTTCACCATTGTGCCATAGTTATTACCATAGGAGGGCTTTAAGATGGAAATATGAAATGACTTCTGTTTTTAAATCCTTGATAAAGGAGGGAGTAATTGTTGCATGGTCGGACACCCGATGTTCCACACACTGCTAAAGAGTTTAACATTGTTTTTTAGGTGGACCAGAATTGAAGATGAGCTATGAAATGCATAGCAGAGCTACACAGATCCTAGTAATGGTTTGACACAAGATAATAGTGATGTACACAAGTTTCTGGAATAGATCTATTAGACATTTTAATACTAATTGGGTGTAAATGAATTGCAGGAGTAGTACTATAAGGAAGTGACATTTTTGGCTAACACTTTTCAGGGAATGTGGGGAACAGCTGTTCCGATGAAAAGTTAGAGATATCTGGAAAATTATAGTTGTGGTCGTGAATTGATTGATGATGGTGCTCCATATATAACAGATTTTTGTAGACAAAGGATACTGGCCTATGCTGAAATATCAAAGTCTCTGCAGAGCACGACACATGGCCAAAAAGACTGAGACCAACTGACCTTTGACCCTGACCGACAGTGTAACTTGAGAAGGCACTGTCAATGACTGACTCTGGGGTGAATCTGACCAGACCAAGACTTTACAACCTGACAGACGGTGTGAGTGTGAATGAATGCTGGCATGTGATCAGTGTAACTGCATGGTTCTAAAACAATAACTAACCAAGCATGTTTTTGGACTAACATATTATTACCCGTTTCTAGTCCACTTGATGATATTTTACTCCCACAGGAGGTGGCAGTTTGCAGAATGTGAAACTCAAACTAAAACATGAAGATTCTGTTTCTTTTAGGACTGAAGGATGGAGAGAAACACTTCATCTCACTGAAGTGTTTACTGTGGAAATGATGGATGTACATTTGGGAAAATGTTTGGCATTTTCTTATAATCCATGGTTACACATGAGGTTCATGTGTAAAAAGGGGGAGTGTAAAATTCACAATGTACATTTTTCATTTAGGGACTGAAAGGAACCTGCTGCCCCAACTCAATTGTTCAATCTGACCATTGATTGACAGTTTTAGAATGGACCTGCTCCATATATGGGGATAAGATACTGTTTGATGAATGTTGACATGTTTCTAATATTGATTGAGTTATAACAGGTAACACAGATGCAGAATCAGTGGCCAAGGGGCTGCTGTAAGTTGACCGGTGAGTAATGTTTCAACAGGTATTAAAGTAACTGAGGTTTGAAATGTAGAAAGAACATATTACAGTTAAAGCTAAAACATAGTAATGTAATGAGACATAATTTAATTTAGACAGCATCATGTAACTAGCCTGGTAAAGAAGTAAAAGCCATAGACTCTATTGTGTAGGTCATTATGGGGATATACATTTCATCTAAATTCATAATAGAAAGACATTTGATGACAGTTTGTTGGAATTCTGTATTCATTTTTCAGCTTGATAATATCTCAGCACTGACAGGTAAAGGCAGTATCACCAGGAAATCATTCACTTTGTCAGTATCATGATTTTGGTTGTGTTTGAATCCATAACATTAGTGTGTTTCTTTACCAGAAACATTAGCAGTTCATATTATATTTAGATTTTAAATAGGATCTCAGGGATTTCATTTAAAAATAAACACAGATGCTTGTCAGAAATTCAGAGCTATTGAAATATGTTATTTAGTTCACCTAGAGATGTGGGGGTTTTACTTTTAGTATTTTTATCCAAGTATTGAGATTCTGAAGCTGCACTGGCAGATAGGAGGGCCCCGGAGCCCGGAGCGTAGGCTTGAGGGATTTGTATCAGATTTCTCCACACAGGTTGGTGATGCCAAAGGGGGACCCAGGAGGCCGACACAGCGGAGTTCGTCTGGCTGAAGGTCATCAGGACAAAGTGGCTCAACCCCAGGCTCTCCGGCCCCGACCGAGTGACCCAGCGGATCTCTCATGCCGTCCGCGTGGGAGGAAAGGGGGACAGCCCGTACCACGGGAGCCAGTGTGCGGCGGGGAAACCACCTGCTAGGACCGGGGACGACATCAGGACGGACGTGGCCCTCGCAGAGGAGGTCGACTCGGAAGCAGCCATCAGTGGAATGGACGACAACGACCTCGAGGACATCCTTACAGCAGACAACTAGGAAGCAGACAACAGAGGAGTCTACTTCTCTCTGATCAGTTCCACCAGTGAAGGGAAAGCCGCATCTCCCCCTCCCTATCAGGGGGGGGGGGGGGGGCTGAGGATTCACCACAAAACGAGACTGCTTTCTAGCGCTCAGGTTGCCCTCTCATGGTTCCTTCACGGCCATGGAAAGTGGTGTTCTGTTCCCAAAGATTTCAAGTACTTTGGGTCTCAGTTTCTGATAGATTCATACAATATTGGGGGACAGACACAGTGGAAAGGAATGACAGTAGTTAAGTTTCAAGTGCCTTGTGTAAGTTGGTCTCTTTAGAGAGAGTCCAAAAGGGGGATTGAAGTGAAATATTTGTATGTATTCATGTTAGCAAACTATGAATAAGCTTAAATGGGAAATAAACTGTGTAAAACTGGGAGCTGGATTCAGGGCCTGCTGACATGTGTTTTTGAGAACAAAGGAATATTGGGGGAAGGGAAGAGCATGTCTTGGTTGGCATCCATCTTAGATCAAGAGATAAGGCTGACCTACAGTGATTGGGGAAACCAAGATCTGAGGTGTTTGTGATATTTGGGCGGCCAATCAAGGAGGTCCAAAAGGGAGGATCAGATATCCTCCCATCCCATTGTAAGACTAGTATAAAACACAGACACACGCTATGTTCAGCCTCTTTTGCTGGCTGGCTGGCTTAAATGATCATCAGGTAAAGTTGGGATCCCAAAGATAACTGTATTGAATTTGTACTGTATTGATTGTATTGCATTGTCATATTACCATTAAAGTAGATTATTGTTTAACGGTTACTTGGTAGCTCTGGATTCCTTCCTGTATCATAATCAGCTTGATAGGGACGCGCGGAGATTTGAAAAGCGGACAAGTTATCCCATTAAATCTCTATCAAAGCTTAAAAAGGAGACTAAATGGAGTCTCTGAGATGGTTTTAAATTGGTAATTTAATAAAAAATAAAGGCGCGGTTATGTTAAAAACAGAATATTGTTCGACAGAAAAGCAGCTGTGTCTCTGGCTCTGGCAGGTGAAGAAAGAGGCCGAACCCCTCAGGTCCCGCTGTTTATATATCCTCTGCTGGCTCCTCCCTGCGGGCCGGCTCTCCAACGTTTTAATGTCCGTTGTTACGCATATCAGAGGATACAGACATTGTACATTCAATATATATCTAAACACGCCTTTTCTCTTCCTTAACTCTTTCATGACTTTTCATTTAACACATTCTAAACGCTGTAATCAATACTCCAAAAAAAATACAGGAAATACTTCACGGCAGTTTGGTTTCCGGTCGTTCCTGATGTTGTCACATGCTACACACATCTGTAAACAATAACGTACTCAAATAAACTGTACCTTCATTTAATATTCAACAATAATAATATCTCGACGTCTATAGTTGTAGTGTTGAAATCAGTAGGTTTCGGTGTGCAACATCATATCATATCGCTGCTAAATTCACCTCTATAGTAAATGGTATATTAGCCTCATGCTAAATGCTAACCGGAGATGAAGGATTTTCAGAATAAAAGCTTAACAACTGGTTGTGCACAGGAACTTCTGTTTTTTTAGTATAAAACAGCGTTTAAACTGACGGTATGTTTAAGGTACATTATGCTATCAAAACATTGATTTTAATTTCTAACACCACTCAACAGTCTCGCTCATTTGCGTGCATTTCCACCAGGCATCTGCTGTACTTTTATCCTCGTCGCCATTATGTAGTAACTCACGGGAGGCTTCTTGTGAGCATAGAGGAGTTTATTGGTTTCTGGTAGATCCGAACTGCGACTCAGGTTCCCCACATACTTAGCATAAAACATAGCCCACAGTGCCACCTAGTGGACTGGTGAACTAACATGCAATATATATATATGACCTTACAACACTGACCAAGCGTCGCTCCTGGACGCTTAGGGGGTGAGAGTGTGTTGGAATCACACAAACGACCTATTTTGGATTAAAAACGGCGACTTTGCCGAAAGGTGACAAGTTTGCATCCCTGCTTATTTCTCCTTCAATGCATAGACAGTTCACTGGATTCGATAAGAGAGTGTGAAACATGTAAACACATCCAAATGTAAAACAGAGGAAGAGGATGATGTTGAGGTCAAGCAAGGTATGAACAGGGTGGGGGGATTCTAATTCAAACACACACCACATCTGCTTGCAGTAAGTTCTGTTTAATTCAAACAAGTTGGAACTATAAAAACATATTGTCAGTCGAAAATTCCACACAGTACAACGTCTCATGTTCTATATTATTATTACAACTCTTATTATTATTCCGTTGCCATTCAAGGTGACTGGCAATGGAAGCACCTCACAGCAGCATAAGCCAGAGAGCTGAAGCAGAGAGCTGAAGCTGAAGCAGAAGCAGAGAGCTGAAGCTGAAGCAGAGAGCTGAAGCTGAAGCAGAGAGCTGAAGCAGAGAGCTGAAGCTGAAACTGAAGCAGAGAGCTGAAGCTGAAGCAGAGAGCTGAAACAGAGAGCTGAAGCTGAAGCAGAGAGCTGAAGCAGAGAGCTGAAGCTGAAGCAGAGAGCTGAAGCAGAGAGCTGAAGCTGAAGCAGAGAGCTAAAGTTGAAGCAGAGAGCTGAAGCAGAGAGCTGAAGCTGAAGCAGAGAGCTGAAGCAGAGAGCTGAAACTGAAGCAGAGAGCTGAAGCTGAAGCAGAGAGCTGAAGCAGAAGCAGAGAACATTTTGCTCAATGCAACAGTGGAGGCAGATTGATGTTTGACAATGCATGTGCACAGCAACAGCACAGTGACAGGTTCTGGGTGAACACAGTTCGGACATATCTTTGAATTGAAATGCAAATGCAGCAGACACAGTTTACATTCTACATGAACATCAGGTTATATTTGTTAAACTTACATTTCAAATAAGATAATCATATAATAATATATAATAAATAATTTGTAACATATTGTAGCATCTGCACAAAACATATTTTGGTTTAAATGTGAAATAAGACAGCTGAGTTAGACATAAATAACATTACACTAACACCATAAGAACGTTTTTCACTCATTTTCCTACAAACTAACAGTTGCACAATGAAAGCAACATCTAGTGCCTTTCAGATATTGAAGTACATATCAAACAAACACTTTAAAACTAAGCACAGTGGCACATTAACATAGAGAATGGCAGTGCAAATATGAAATGCTAACCCTATAAATGACATTGTCATAACTAACATTTGGCAGCGCTGACTGCCAAATGGCATTTGGCAGCGCTGTGCTTAAATACAATAGTGATGGTGGTTGAGGCTGGATTAGGAGTGTTCACTCTCCTCTGCAGCTTTGTCACACAGCTCGTGAAGAATGGGAGTCAGGATTCCTTTAAGTGTTGTGTATAAAGACGTGTCCTTCTCTGAGGCAGGGTCAATCTGGGGAGAAAAGAAAAAGATATTTCCTGCATCCCAAACACAACTTCATGAATTCAATTAAGGAACTATGGAAATACTCACCTTAGTAAACACTTTAATGGTTTGGTTGAGAAGACGGGTCTCTGTTAGTTCAGGCAGAGGAAGGACATGAGCAGCACAGTGCAGGACACACAGCAGGGTGAGGCAGGGGCCCTGCAGAGTGAAACACAGACATGTAGGATTCTAGCAGACTACATGGTTTTCAAAAAGGCGTGGGAGAAGAAAACAATCAAACTCTGAGACAGCAGGATTTATTTGGACCACGACAACTCCCTGAGGGTGGAGCAACAACGCAAGGTGCACACAGGTGTTAAGAAGATCTTGAAGGGGGAAGGCATCTGCTTTTAGACCCCCCTCAACAGGATACGTATCCACTGGGCTAATGGAGCAGATAGCAGCGTGTAGAGGAGGCAGCTTGCCATAGGAGGAGAAGAGGTTATGAAGTGGATGACTTGGACACGGAGCAACAGAACCTCGCAGACACGTGAACGGGCAAAATAACTGCTGCGAGAATTCAACATGAGGACAACAACGCAGGATAAATGTCTGCTTCAGCCTGACACATAAGTAAAAAACAGAAGAACATAATGCTTGTAATATAATTCAAGTAAAAAAATAAAATGTACGTTTTAAAAATCGATGTGAACTTGAGAGATACTGATATCTAGCATGTTGGTTTAAAGGGGACTGAAACACAGCTTCTTATATTATAGACCTAGAATAAGCAGTTTAGCCCATAAATGGTTCATCCTTTCACTAGGGGGCCATTGTCCAAATGGAAGGTGATCCCCCTTAAAAAAAAAAGGAGTCAACATCGCTGTACATAGAATGTTGATGTTTTTTGTTGTTTAACGTTGTTAAGTGCCTAAGGATATTTCACTGTTAGCCTGGGTGGGAGACACTACTGGGCCAAAAACAGCCTACGATTACCAAACAAGAAGGAATCAAAGTTTAATTAGTGTTAACGGTTTGAGAAACCCCAGGCAAAAGAGCAATAATTATTACCAAAATCAAAAAAGAAATGACACGGATTACCTTCCTTCAAGAAACCCATCTTTCCCAAATGCAACATGGAAAAAACTGAAAAGATCTGGATTCAAAAACACCTTAATAAGTGTATAATAATGGCCTACCAGCTGGATACAATTAGCTGTAAGACAAGTAAGATACCTATTACAAAGCCGGTGAAAAATACTTGAGAAGAGATGGGATTATTTAATGTATGGGTCGCCCCTAAAATTCTCCACAAAAATACCTTTGCTATTACTCAGCTGCATACTCATTGGAGTGTCTGATGTGTCTGATCACTTTGCAATGTACTTACAAATTAAACTGGGGATGGAGATTTAACATGGCCTTAATAACAAATTGGTTGTTGTTGACTTTTCTTCATTCATTCTGGATGGTGTTTACATCCCACCGCATGCGAACGCGCAGGAGGCGCAGCGCAGACTCACCGACCAGATACTGTGTGTGGAGAGGACTTATCCAGACTTATCCAGACTTCCTAGTTATTGTTCTTGGTGATTTTAACAAAGGTAACCTCAGCCATGAACTTCCTAAATACAAACAGTTTATTAAATGCCCCACCAGAGAGGGGAATATTTTTGGATCACTGTTACACCAACATCACAGGAGCCTATCACGCCGTCCCCCGCGCTGCACTTGGCCACTCTGACCACACCATGGTCCACCTGATTCCTGCATACAGGTAGAAACTCAAACTCTGTAAACCTGTAGTGAGGACATTCAGGCAGTGGAGCAGTAAAGCTATGGAGGAACTTCGGGGTCATTTGGACTGTACTGACTGGGATGTGTTCAGTGCTGCTACCAACAGTTTGGATGAGTACACAGAGGCTGTGACATCATACATTTGTTTTTGTGAGGACAGCTGTATTCCAACACGCACCAGGGTGAGATACAACAAGCCATGGTTCACAGCCAAACTGAGACAGCTCTGGTTGCAAAAGGAGGAGACGTTCAGGAGCGGTGATAAGGCTAACGAGATGCTAAACGACTGATCTCTGAGGAACTACAAATGAAGCTCAGCGCAAGGTCAAACAGGAAGACCTTCTTTTCACATTCATTTACTATGTCTATGTTATACTCTCTCTCCTCTCAGTAAGTGATCGGGGGCGTCACTCCCCAGCTTAACCAATCACTTCGCTCTATTCCCACAAGCCTATCATAGCGCTCCGCTAAACCTTTTAAATCTGCTCTTCCTCCTCTGAAAGCTGTCATTTCAGGTGACTCAACGCAACACTAACCTCGTACTTCATGGTATTATGATTCTCAAGACGTCCGATTCAGAGTACTCAGACCACGACCAACTTCCAGCAGGATCTTGATCCGGGCCCGACACGCTGCCTGAGATCGCATCGACTTCCTCAAGCTGCCGCTCAGTATCCCGCAGCAGCTCACCTGCAGCAGAGGCAGATCTCCTCCTTTCCCAACTGCAGCAGCAGGGCATTACTCCAGCTCCATGCCTATCTCTTCACCAGCTCTGCAGGCTTGCGGATAAAGCTACAGGCGGCGTTCCCCAGCTCGAGTCAGCGGCTCCAGCCGGCTACCCGCAAACCCGGACGCGGGAGGAAAAAGGACAAGGAAGTCAGGCCCCACGGAAGCTCCTCTGGCTTAATGGAAAACCTCCTCGGCTCGCTCCAACGCTCACTATACGGGAAGCAGCCGCCCCCGGGTAATAGCTCGATCAACACCCTGCATCCCTGGCTTACTTCATACAAACAATTGACGCACGCCTTCAGTCTCTCGAGAGGGCATCACCGGCATCAGGGCCGCTCAAAATGCCAGCGCTTCCGGCCTTCACGCTGAACGGGCCCTTACATCATCGCATGCGAAGCTTCACCCCATCTCTGGCTTCAACCATAACAGCCCCTCCCGTAGGTAGGGCTTAGGCCTACATCCCATAGCAGTTACATCTCCTCCCAGCTCAGTAGTCCGCACTGGACACCAAGTTGCCGTCATAGGCAGCTAGCAGTTTCACTGCACAGCTCCGGGCTCTCGCCCCCTTCTGCCTAGAGCGCCGCTTTCCTCCTGCGCCTCCTGCGCCTCACCTCTACGTAACAACAAGGCGTCAGGTACAGCGCTGGAAAGAAGGCAGTTTGCAACAAATTCACAAGAATGTCCGACGTATGCCATTGCTATCTTTAGTTCCAAGGTTCAGGGTAAAGGTAAGTTCTAGGTAAGGTAAAGACAGGTCCTCACTGGTTACATATATATACACTGTATATAATGCTATCATGCTATCAATGCTATCAAAGAGGCAGCATCGTTTTCCAGCTTCTAGAGAAGACGTAAATCAAGGCCACTTCATCGGTCCCTAATATTCTGCTCCATGGACAGTTAACTGTCTACATCTGGGGTAGGGAACCTTTTTCCTCTCAAGGGCCATTTCAAATTTTCAACATCCTCCGAGGGCCGTACAAATTATTGACCTCTGCTTAAAAATACTAAAATCACAGCCCATTCATTTGGCCTTTCTTTCATGCTGTGCAAAGAAAAAGCAACCTCTTAATCCAGATATTTTACCATGACTCGTGCATACATGCACGTGCACGGTTGTGGCATGGCCACCAAAACAGAAAGATAGACACACAAGATGTGTGCAAATGTATTTAGTTTCCTATCCATGTGGACATGATTTAAGTAGGGGGGGGACCTCACCTCCTCTAGGGGGGTCTGGGGGCATGCTCCCCCGGGAAGATTTTTTTTTTTAAATGTTGAAGTTAAAAGCATCAATCTGGTGAGAGCAACATGAGGAGATCTATGGATCCATCTCTCAACACCCATATGAAACAGAACTGTAAACCGATTTATTTTTCTTTATGGATATTTTACAAATCACTCTACTTTCAAACTGTATTCTTGTTTATTAATAACAACTTTTTATAGTATAGTATAGTATATATATACTTTTCATATAGTATTTTATAACTGTTTACTTTATTCTCTTATTTTTGTATAACTATAACGATCATATAAAGATGTGCCTTTACCTCACTGGTTGTAGAAAAAGCTTCTTATATTCGTTAGCATAGCTAGCTAACCAGATGCTAATAACAACAAAGTTATTGACTGTATGATCAGTATGACAGATGAGAAGATTGCCACTAGGCTTTCAACTAAAGACACAGCCACTCAAAAACTCCTTACGGCTCCTTATGGGTACTGCAATTTGTGGAAGTGCAGGAGCGACGTTCTGGTGCTCTCCGTCAGCACTACACCCCTGTCAGACGAGACATATACCACGTGATGACACGTTAGGCTCGTGTTGTGTTCAAGGACCCTGACCTTGGCCAGGAAAAACAGGCACTCACTTGTTTAATTTTTTTGCGGTGTAGATTTCTTTAAGTTTTTCTTTTTTGCGTGTGTTTATAAATTACCTCGAGGGCCGTACCAAATGGTCTCGCGGGCCGTATACGGACCGGGGGCCGGAGGTTCCCCACCCCTGGTCTACATCAACAGGTGAAGCGGAATACTGTCATTCAGCGTGTCAAAGATCTTCTATTCACACCAAGATGTTACATCCCCCTTTTTTTTAAACTTAAGTATTGCTGTCATATCAAATTACAATCATATGCATTCAAAAAATAAATTCAAGTCTAAGGCACTATATCAACCACTTGCGCATAAGTACTGTATCACTGAGGAAATGATAAAGCTGGTAAATCAACATTTAGTTCATTCTTCTGCAGTATATCTTTACCATTCTAAATGGAAGAGCTCACCTGCCTGCCTTATTCATTGTGTATGAACCAAATATGTTTTGCTCGGGCCCGGGAGGTCTGCAGAGAGTAACCCCCCTTTTCCTCGACTACGGTCTGGGAGCCGACATGACAACGGTACAATGTTCCCCCTTTCTACGCACGGATGATAATGCAATCAAATAATTAGCGTGCAGGCCAAGGCTGGCTCTCCAAAGCAGATATTAACGACGCTCTTAAAGGTCCCACTCATCCGTCACAGTGGAACTCCTTCAGCCTTAGGTGGGAGTAAAAAAAAGTCGAACTGTCAAAACACTGCTGGCAACTTGATCAACACCCAATAAAGCAATAATAAAATAAAGGGAAAGAAAGAATTTGAGTACAGTGTTGAGTACAGTGTTAGACAGCTGTGTGATGCTGTGGAAGAAGCCAGAGTAGGGTACCTTTTCCAGTGAGTCCAGGGAGTTCTGTGGGTTCTTATGGTTCTTCCTCAGGGCTTTCACATCCTCACGGCTGATGACTGGATCCTTGAGCTGCTCCAGCCACGACCACATGAGAGCGGAGAGGACACAAGGATCTCTCTCCATACACAGCCTCTCCCACGATCCCTCTCTTGAGTTCAGTTCTGTCTGCACAACACCACACAGAGCAGCACTCAGCTGAGAGAACAATAGGCAAACAGTGCAGCTTTACATCTGGGAAGACAATGGACTCAAATGTGCTGAATTTATATATAAATTCAGCACATTTGAGATTCCCCCAACCCCCTTGAAACTCTTAAGATTAGGCTGGATTACAAATGCTAAACACATTTGTTTTTAGCAAAATCATATTTAAAGTATATTTTAACCACCACAATTATTATCAGCAGATCTTTAAAATAATGTGTACTTGGCCTTTGCCACTGCAGAGACTCTCTGCCTTGTCCGGGATCATTGTATCGTTAGAAAGGTGAAGCTTCTCCTGCCCGTATGCATGCTCACCACGCAAGACTCCATTGATGAAGAGAAATAATGTTGAAGCTCGTTTAAAGTTTGATGCACAACATTAAGAAAAGCCTGTGAAATCCTGGGAGAATATAGTCTGGTCAGATGAGTCCAAAACTGAATTCTTTGGATGCCATAAGACACACCATGTTGGGAGGTCAATTGGCACTGCACATCACCAAAAAACACCATACCAACGGTGAAGTTTGGAGGTGGGAACATCATGGTGTGGGGCTGTTTTTCAGCATACGGCACTGGCAAACTTCTTATCATTGAAGGACGGATGAATGAAAAAATGTACAGAGACATTCTTGTTAAAAATCTGCTGCCATCTACCAGGATGATGAAGATGAAACGAGGGTGGACATTTCAGCAAGACAATGATCTCAAACACAAAGCCAAGGACACTCTCAATTGGTTTCAGAGAAAGAAAATAAAGCTGTTTTTCTGTAGCTGAAAGTATGCTGAAGTTAACTTCAGCATACTTTCAGCTACTGAAACCATTCAAATATCAAAATATTCAGCCTGTTCAGCACATGATGGGAAACTTAAAATTATTTAATTGTTTTACAGTTTTATTTTATATTTGATGTGAAGCACAACGTACCATGCTGTTATAATAACGCTCTTTATCAGGCTTTGAAACTGAAACCATTTTGGGAGAAAAATTACATACATTTTAGTAAGCGTGTTCAATACTTTTTCCCTGTGTCATTCCATTTTATTACACATAACTGGATTCCGGGAACTTATTTGTTTTGGATTCCTTGCATGTGGGTAGTGCATAGGTTGTTACCGACATCTGGTGAAAATACCATGTCAATAGCACTATACTGTAGTAAAGTAGACTCATATACTATAGGACACGCTGTCCTGGTGTCTTTTACATTTGAAATCAGCTTTCATTTGGAATAGCTTGTGAAGCTTTTAAAGCTGAACACTGTTGTTTTGTTTATCATTATGTGGTTGTTATGATGGCTTTTATAGTTGACAATGAGGCTTGTCCAGACTGGTCTCATTAGTGATGTATTGTACATGTGGGGTTCACTACCTGCCATATTGAGACCTTGGAGGTGAAATCCTTGTCTGCCTGGTCCATGGCCAGAGCTTGGGCCACCAGCAGGCATCTTCCCTCTGGAGAAAGATCAGACTGGACACTGATGTCTGCTCCACCCGCTGAAACATCCACCTCACTGCGGTTTGACAATGCCGGCAGTGTGGCAGCAGACTGAGATTTTCTTCCCTGCTTGGACAGATCTAGAGACAAACTCTGGTGCCCCTCATGCAGTTGCTTTTTGAACAAAGAGGACCCATTGTCTTGCTTTGCTTCCATATTGGAGTCCTGAATGCTGCTGATAATGTCCTGAGGAGAAAAGTCATCAAATCTTGGAGGGACACCGACTGTAAGGCTGCTGTGAGACAAGGAATGTTTGATCCGGCAGTTGATTGGTTTGTTGCTCTTTAGAGGTCCTAAGTGCTGTTGCTGTTGTACACGTTTGTCAAGAACCGAATCGCTGTAACTGAGGCTCCTGTAGTTGGACAGGGATGCCCGCAGATGGAGCAGCTCATTATCCCTGGTCAGAGGTTTATCAGGTGGAGGTCTGGAATACAGAGCAGGTGGGCTGAGAGGAAGAGAGGAACAAGGTTGAACAGTAATCCCTTTCCCTCTCATCTCCTTGCCGAGCTGCTGAAGGGCCTGCTGGGACACGGTCTTTTCCACCTCAGCTGTTAGGTCAGGGATCTGCGCCTCCATCACCACCTGTCTGTTGGCTGCAATGTCAACAAGGAGCCTACACACCAGCTGGATGATCTTTGGCACATTCTTCATCTGTCGAGCCTCGTAGCCATGCAGCAGGTGACGCTGCCGTGTAAGGTACTGGGACAAGGTGACAGCGCTGGCTTTGGGTTCTGCGCAGGAGAAGATGCTTCGGAGAGGAACAAGGAACTGGGCAAACTCCCTGACGCACAACAACTGGCCTCTTGTCTGAATGGAGTTAGGTCTCTTGGCTCGCACAAACAGTATGGCCTGGTCAGCACTCATCCGGGATGTAAAAACCAAGTAACAAGCTAACAGCACACCTACATGACAACAAAATTAAGAAATAAAAAACTTGTACTTCACATGCATAAAAGCAGATTAAGTGCTACAAACCTGTTCTTCCAAGACCTGCATGGCAGTGGACAGCCATTCTCCCCTCTTGGACTGCAAATGACATTACTTTTACCATGTCAAGGATTGTAGTCAGAGAGGCCACACCATAATCCTTCCAGCCAAAGTTGTAGTAATAAACTGAAACAGATCAAATCGGAATAATACAAAGCTGATCAATGTGTACCTGAGCCCTTACAGACATGACAACAGATTCTACCACAGGCTTCATTATACTCACACATAGGTATCTGAGATTATTATTGAGGTTTAAAGCACTTCCCCTGGTCACCACCCGGCGAAATATAGTTTTTAATTAACTAATGAGAAGAATGTCTTCAACTAATTAAAAGGATCTATTTTGCATTGTTTCCTGCTGTGTTATATAATTAGTCAGTCACTTTTGATCGTTTTGTACACCTGAATTTCATGTTACATATTTAACTGACACTTTTATCCAAAGCGATTTCCACTTCAAACTTATATTTATTGTTCTTATCCAGAAAAGGTTACTGATGAACAGAAAGGAGGAATGTTCAGCTCTGTCTGAGAGGTGTTTCCTTTGTTTACAGTTCTATTTCTTTCTTTATTTCATTATGCTATGCGGTGCAATTGTGTGTCATTGTGGTATAAAACATTTGTTATACCACAATGACATGGCCTGACTGTAATGGGTAAATATGTATCCAGTCCCACATACAGTAACATGCAACTTTGTAATGTCGTAATATTTGTTCTTTGAATTACATATATAGATATGAATGAGATGATACATGTATTACTGTTATCTTCGAAGGCCTTTGGTTTCGCTCTCTGCATGGTTGGCCTTGTGCTGCTGCTGCCTATGTTAATCTGACGTTATCCGTTTAGAAAGTGTGCCGCTTTGACTTTTACACAACAGGGACTTGAGATCAGCCTGGTAAATAGCATTTTACAAACGTGAAGGGGTTCACAGAGCATTTTCCATGTAATATATGTCACTTTCTTCAATTATTATTATAACTCCTGAAAAATGTTTTAAAAGTGTCTGCTTGAGCCAATGGAAGGGTGGATGGTACCACCTGGTCCTCACTTAGAGCCAAGTAAAACCACTGAGTGTTTGAGGGGTGTGGCAATAAAAACTGAATTGTGATGACCAGCACATACATGTGAAAACCTGAATTCCAGAGCACCCTCCCTGGAAAGTAGAGAACATCATTGCACCAGAAAAATGACAAGTGCGGTGCAGCCCCTTTACTTATATAATTAAAAAATAAATGTGAGCTGATGACAATTACTCCATCCTTCTCAGAAGTAAAACAACATTCCTAAAATTAAAGAAATAAATGGGCTTTTTGTGACAGGGAAGTAATGTGAGCATGGCCCTGTTATGATATCCAATCATTCACGTTTACCTTTTTATTACCTCCGGGATTTGATGTTTCACCTACCTGTTATTTAGGTCAAACAACAATGGTATATGTTTATCTGTCTGTGCCCTGTGTTTCGTGAGTGAGCATGTACTAGAGAGGATGATGAGACTGACTGCCAAGCCGCTATATAGCTCACCTGGTGGAGCTGGCATGTATTGGGGCTCAGCTCCCATGCGGAGGACCCAGGTTCGAATACGGCCTGCATGCTTGTCATCCCCTCTGTCTCCTCCTTTCAACACTGTCACTCTCAAATAAAGACTACTCTTGCCCAAAACCTTTAAAAAGAAGAGACTCACTGCCTGCCTTCATGAAGGTGTCCGGTCTATAAGTAAAAGCACTCTCCTGCTCAAGTGGGTTTCCACAGCTGGCATGTTCCCCGGGCCGCTGCAGGTTGATGACCGTCTTCAATCCACACCTGAGCATAAAGACGTGCCATGTGTGTGTCAGTGTAAAGAGTTACCGACACAAAAGTTCACTACAAAACGCACAACACAAGAACCACTTAGACAACATTCAACCTTCATTTCACGTACAAATGTTAACAAGGAATGATGTACACCAAATACAAATCTTTAGATTTAATTGAGGTGTCAAAAAAGTGACTACTGTACCTTTGAAACTGTTCAATTATATTATATTTCTCTATGATTTCTGTGGAAGGCCTTGCCATAGCTAGCAAGTTGTCAGTAATCCTGTAAGTGGAGAATATGACATATTAGGGGACATATTGTTATATACACGGTACAATCATAGAAAGAATTTTGAATTAGGACTGTTTATAAAGATAAACAGACCATCCCTCTCATCCACCGCTGCAGAAACTCGGATCCATGCCTTGATTACATCCACACTGGATTACTGCAACAGCATCCTCTATGGTTCACCTGCATACATCCTCAATAAACTACAATACCAGACGCTCCGACCACACCTACCCCTATCCTCCACCACCTCCCCATCAAACACTGCATTGACTTTAAAATCTTACTTTTCACTTACAAAGCCCTCAACAACCTTGCCACCCCGCTACCTCTCTGACCTCATCCAACGACACACCCCCACCCTCAGGTCAGCTGAAGCCGACCTACTGCAGCCCATCAGGACAAAGCTCCGGACCTGGGGTGACAGACTTCGCAGCAGCCTCCCGTCCCTCTGGAACTCCCTCCCCAGCCACGTTCGATCTGCCAACACTCTCACGTTATTCAAAACAATCCCTCAAAACTCACCTTTTCACTCTTGCCTTCAACTCCTAATCCAATAACCCCTTGCCCCTATTCCACCTAGCTAAGCGCTTTTTTCTTTTGTTGTTATTTTTCTTCTTTACTTGCTTGTAAAGCGCTTTGAGCACCAGGAAAAGCGATATATAAATAACATGTATTATTAGTGCGAATGCTGTGCAACTGCACAGCATTCGCACTAATCCGCCCACACTCACAATAACATGATACAGACACAGACACAACAGCGACTGTATTCACCATGACACAGACAGTCTGTGGTTTGTTCATGTTGAACTTTTGTCCAGTTTCTGAACAGATATGAGGAGCTGTGAGCTCTGTGTGCCAACAGCTGCTGTTTTCGTTTTCTGATTCAACGTCAGTGGCTGAGATCCTCACTGCTGATTGGCTACCGCGAGAACGCGTCATGCGAATTTGAGGCTCGAGTTGACTTTTTTTATTAAAGAGACTCTCGCACGCATCGCTCGCACGTTCATGTGGATTTTTATGTACATGTGGGTAACCTAATCTGTGTCAAAGATCATGTCGCAGGGTGTGGAGGTTACATTTACTTCCTGGAAATTCAGAGGCTTGCAAAGACTTTTGCAAAAGACACATTTACAGCCAATGGCTAGAATTAGGAGGAGGTGGGCGGGATGTGTGTATTCAACATAGCTTATAGAAGCTCAGGTCTATTCAAGTAAATACAGTGGGGCAAACAAGTATTTAGTCAGCCACCAATTGTGCAAGTTCTCCCACTTAAAAAAGATGAGAGAGGCTTGTAATTTTTGTCCTAGGTACACTTCAACTATGAAAGACAGAATGGGGGGAAAGAATCCAGGAAATCGCATTGTAGGATTTTTAATGAATTAATTGGTAAATTCCTCGGTAAAATAAGTATTTGGTCACCTACAAACAAACAAGATTTCTGGCTCTCACAGATCTGTAACTTCTTCTTTAAGAGCCTCCTCTGTCCTCCACTCGTTAACTGTATTAATGGCACTTGTTTGAACTCGTTATCAGTATAAAAGACACCTGTCCACAACCTCAAACAGTCACACTCCAAACTCCACTATGGCCAAGACCAAAGAGCTGTCAAAAAAGAGCTACAAAATTGTAGACCTGCACCAGGCTGGGAAGACTGAATCTGCAATAGGTAAGCAGCTTGGTGTGAAGAAATCAACTGTGGGAGCAATTATTAGAAAATGGAAGATATACAAGACCACTGATAATCTCCCTCGATCTGGGGCTCCACGCAAGATCTCACCCTGTGGGGTCAAAATGATCACAAGAACGGTGAGCAAAAATCCCAGAACCACACTGGGGGACCTAGTCAATGACCTGCAGAGAGCTGGGACCAAAGTAACAAAGGCTACCATCAGTAACACACTACGCCGCCAGGGACTCAAATCCTGCAGTGCCAGACGTGTCCCCCTGCTTAAGCCAGTACATGTCCAGGCCCGTCTGAAGTTTGCTAGAGAGCATTTAGATGATCCAGAAGAGGATTGGGAGAATGTCATATGGTCAGATGAAACCAAAATAGAACTTTTTGGTAAAAACTCAACTAGACGTGTTTGGAGGAGAAAGAATGCTGAGTTGCATCCAAAGAACACCATACCTACTGTGAAACATGGGGATGGAAACATGCTTTGGGGCTGTTTTTCTGCAAAGGGACAAGGACGACTGATCCGTGTAAAGGAAAGAATGAATGGGGCCATGTATCGTGAGATTTTGAGTGACAACCTCCTTCCATCAGCAAGGGCATTGAAGATGAAACGTGGCTGGGTCTTTCAGCATGACAATGATCCCAAACACACCGCCCGTGCAACGAAGGAGTGGCTTCGTAAGAAGCATTTCAAGGTCCTGGAGTGGCCTAGCCAGTCTCCAGATCTCAACCCCATAGAAAATCTTTGGAGGGAGTTGAAAGTCTGTGTTGCCCAGCAACAGCCCCAAAACATCACTGCTCTAGTGGAGATCTGCATGGAGGAATGGGCCAAAATACCAGCAACAGTGTGTGAAAACCTTGTGAAGACTTACAGAAAACGTTTGACCTCTGTCATTGCCAACAAAGGGTATATAACAAAGTATTGAGATTAATTTTTGTTATTGACCAAATACTTATTTTCCACCATAATTTGCAAATAAATTCTTTAAAAATCAGACTATGTGATTTTCTGGATTTTTTTTTCTCATTTTGTCTCTCATAGTTGAGGTATACCTAGGATGAAAATGACAGTCCTCTCTCATCTCTTTAAGTGGGAGAACTTGCACAATTGGTGGCTGACTAAATACTTTTTTGCCCCACTGTACCTAGTATCCCAGCAGAACTCAGACCTAGTCTGGAAGGTGAATTATCATTAGAGATCTCTAATGCAATTGATTACATGACATCTGGGTAAGCTGTAGGGCCAGGTGGCCTACCTATAGATATCTACAAAAAGTTTAAATATAAAATACAAACTCCCCTCTTAACCTGTTAAGCCCGGTGCCCTGGGCAACATCTTGCAAGAAACAGCGTTTGAGGGCTTCTTAACATTTAACAAACAATGAATGTGTCATGCCCACTTAACTGGAAGAAACTCAGCTACCTGACGATATGAACCATTTTTACTGAAACAAAACACAAGTCTAACGCCGAGCCTCTGAATTAGCACTAAGCGAAAGAGTGCTAACGCACTTAGCACATAACTCACGGTAGAAATATGTTATACTTCATCGGATCTCCACAAACAAGATATCATCTGAAAGCTGAGATTCCACTGATTCCAATGGTATAAGTATCAAAAACTCAGGGCAGCGAAGGCAAGCAAAGACAACACACAACTTCACTTTACGTAGCCAAAACGGCAAATACGTCTTACCGTTGCTGTTTTCTGATCAAAAGTTGTGTTCAAGGGCATTAAAACGCAGATAAACGCTGCTGAAGGTTAATCCAATGTCTCTGTGTCCCTTTGAAATGATTACTGATAATCCATCATCATATTTATGGCAATAAGCCTAGTTCTATTTCGTCCCTACTGACTGCCAGAGGCGGTGCTTTAGCACTGGATATGTCCATCGCACGCATTCGCAGTTCGAGTACCTAATAACAACAAAGTCACATGTGACCCACGTGACGACGGCTACATAGGCCGGCGTCATTAGCGGATCGGCTCCTTTTCATCTTCTCGCTTCACGAGAGTGTCGTGGTTGCATTTTTGTAACCTACAAGCGTTCATTGGAACGTTAGATCTAAGGATTTCCCCGCTTACAGCCGTCTGAGTGCAGTTTTGCGACTATTCCAGTCGGGGCTACGGGCTACAGGAGCTGTGGCCGGCTACGCGGAAAACTTTGACGGACAGGTTGGTGTCGGCTTGGTCGGTGATGGCAGTGTTTCCACTCCCTCTCCCAGCTAAGCTGTCCTGATTTCTGTCTTGTTTACTATTTGGCTTTAACTTTTTTGGTGACGGCAGCGTTTCCGCTCCCTCTCCCAGGAGTTGCCCTTGCTGTGCTATTTTGTACTTCTGCTGACCGTGGCGTTGTGCCAAGCTATCATTAGCATTTGAGTTTCCAGCTTTCGCTGTGTTTCCTTGTTAATTAGTTAGCAGTAGCGTCGCTCAGCCTAACCGTGTCCTGGCGCGCAGCCACTTGGCTGATGCCGGAATAAACCGGGATTACCCGTGCTATCTTGTTTGCTATTTTGCTTAAACTTTTTTCTTGGTGAAGGCAGCGTTTCTGCTCCCTCTCCCAGGAGTTGCCCTTGCTGTTCTATTTTGTACTTCTGCTGACCGTGGCGTTGTGCCAAGCTATCATTAGCATTTGAGTTCCCAGCTTTAGCTGCGTCTCTCGTTCAATTTAGTATGGAAAGCCCAGGGTGCCATATTTTGCCCATTTTTTGTTTAGGTGCAGAGAGTAAGGTAAGTACTGGCCATAGTTACTACTGTAACTACGGTCCTAGGCCATGTAAGCACTGGCCATGGTTACTACTGTAACCATGGCGGTTCTATGCGGGCTGTTCTATTCCTTAGAAACTAAATATCTGGTCTTAACATTTGTGTTTTGACTTGGTATCGCTTGATTATTAGCAGCAGCCGCTTAACAGCTAACACCTTGCATGTACTGTTAAGCTTCATTATTTAACTCAGCCGGTGAGGGCAGTGCTCCCGGTAACGTATGGTTTTGATTGCAGTAAGGCAAGGCAAGTTTATTTATATAGCACTTTTCAACACAAGGCAATTCAAAGTGCTTTACAAAAATGAAAGACATTAAGAAAATGGCATTTAAAATCAGTCATTAAAAAGAAAAGCTAATAAAATAAACATTAAAAGAAAAAATACATGGATAAAAGTTACAGTGCAGTCTAAGATATGAATAGTTCAATTAAAAGCAGCGACAAAAAGATAAGTCTTTAGTCTGAATTTAAAAGTAGTCAGAGTTGCAGCGGACCTGCAGGTTTCTGGGAGTTTGTTCCAGATATTTGGAGCATAATAACTGAATGCTGCTTTACCATGTTTAGTTCTGACTCTGGGGACAGAAAGCTGACCAGTCCCTGAAGACCTGAGAGATCTGGATGGTTCATAATTTAGCAGGAGGTCAGAAATTTATTTTGGACCTAAACCATTCAGTGCTTTATAAACCAGCAGCAGTATTTTGAAATCTATTCTTTGACACACAGGAAGCCAGTGTAAAGACTTCAGAACAGGAGTGATGTGATCCACTTTCTTAGTGTTAGTGAGCACTTGAGCAGCGGCGTTCTGAATCAGCTGCAGCTTTCTAATAGATTTTTTAGTGAGACCTGTGAAGACACCATTACAGTAGTCAAGTCTACTGAAGATAAAAGCATGGACAAGTTTTTCCAAATCCTGCTGTGACATTAGTCTTCAGTGCTATATTGTTGAATTTACTGCTCCTAGTACTAGACTCCTAGCACTAGGATGGGTAGATGCGGAGAACAATCTACACTGTGTGTGCTGTGGGCTCTGCATGTGTGGCCATTAAAGAGGATTTCATCCTCCAAATATTATATTAACCCGTTTGGCTGCACACAGGTTTAATAACCCAAATTGAGCTATTAGGCCCGCTGTCGTTGCGCCCCATGCAGATGTGGCTGAACAGCCTTCACTTGGACGCCAAGTGGCACAGGCTCAGGAAAGTCAGGGTGTTGCAGCGTTGTCTCCACTCTCGGTCACGCTGGAGGGGCCTATCTCCTGATGGGCGTGCCCATGGGCGCCATCCCATCCATCCCGCCAGGAGACCGTCACCATAGGTGCATGTCTATCAGGGTGGGGTGCAGTGCGGCAGGGCAGGACTGTTCAGGGTCTGTAGTCTGCCCAGGACGGTGCACGCCATGTCAACGTGCTAGAGCTTTGGGCTGTGCAGCTTGCACTCACGCACTTTCTACCCCAACTGGGGGGCAAGCATGTGCTTGTTCCTTGGGACAGCATGTACACAGTTGCCAGACAGCAGTCCCTTCTAGATAGTGGACGTTCTCACTCCACTCAGAGTTTATGTGGCTGCTATTTGTGCCCGACATGTTTGGGTCGACGGCGCCACGGCGGGGTGCCACAGGTTGGTGTACTGGGCTTTACGGCAGCGTCCCCTTAGCACCCAGAGGGCTCCGGCTTGGGACCTGCCCCTGCTGCATCATCTCCTCCCTTCGAGCCCCTAGCCCAGGTGGGGCTTAGGTGGCTGCCCACGAAGGCAGCATTTTTGCTTGCCATAGCCTCAGGGAAGCGAGTTGGGGAGTTGCATGTCCTCTCCATAAACGATACATGCTCTCAGGTGTTGCCCTTTGGGCGAATGTGGCATTCCTGCCCAGGGTGCTTCCACAAACCCACTTCAATCAGCCTGCCCAGCCGGCACGCTTTGACATTCAGGTGAACGGCACGTCGAAGTTGCTGTGCCCTGTGGGTGCCCAAAGGGCGTATATCGAGGCTACTGCCAGTATACCGCAGTCGGAGCAACTCTTGATTTTGCCATGGCGGCACTAAAGGAGGTTGTGCCCTCTAACCAGTGGCTGCCCCACTGGGTTGTCGATACCATCTCACATGCCTACGGGGCCAGTGGCCGCCCCCTGCCATCAGGGCTGAGATGCCACTCTACAAGGAGCATCTCAACATCTTGGGCTGCCCTGAGAGTGGTGCCCCTGGAGACCATCTGCGCCGCGGCGTCGTGGGCGTCTTCTGGCACATTCTCCAGTTGTTATCGTGTTAATGTCGCCACTCCCCATTCTTTGGGCGTGGTCCTTTTGCCGAGCTCCGCTGCTTCCAGTAGTGAGCAAGGGCTTGGATTCTTCATGACATGGTTGGTATAAGTCATCCAGTGCTAAAGCACCGCCTCTGGCGGTCAGTAGGGACGAAATAGAACGATAGTTACGGCTGTAACTACGGTTCTATGAGTCCCGGATGACCGCCAGAGTTTCCTGTCACTCAGAATTCTTGTGTGCTCGCGAGAAGATTCTGGGAGCCGATCCGCTAATGACGCCGGCCTATGTAGCTGTCGTCACGTGGGTCACAGGTGACTTTGTTGTTATTAGGTACTCGAACTGCGCATGCGTGCGATGGACATATCCAGTGCTAAAGCACCGCCTCTGGCGGTCATCCGGGACTCATAGAACCGTAGTTACAGCCGTAACTATCGTTTTCAGTTTTCAGAGCGTAACATAGCTTTCGGTTTGGGCAAACTGCATGCGCATCACTCTCACTCCTCAATGGTAACGTGTTGGTGGATTTAGGAACTTCCCCTCAATTCTATTGGCTCTAACGGTTCAAAAGTGTCAATCACCAAAATCGACCAATGGGTTCTAGAGATATGGCAAATACACCCAAATGTTTTTTTTTCTAAATCTCTCTAAAAAGGTCAAATTTCACTTGTTTTGCATCAATCTTGATACAGGGTACTTATTATATGTTATAGTTTGGATTCCTAAGGCTTTTTGTCTACTATCCCATCATTCAAGGGTGGTTTTCACTATAAGTAAAGGGTTTCTTTTGGATGGAAACTATAATTTACATTTTCTTTACTATGTTCAATCGGAATTTACTTTAAAATAAAAACATCTATATTGATTCTGATTCTTCTACATCCAACTCACAGGTTTGAGGTTTATCACTGCTTTGAGAAAAAAGATTATTAATTTACCCCTTTTAGAAATGAAGATATTGTCATTTGTTCTGGGCATGTCATTTTCGAGCCTGAAACCTGAAAAACAGGCTCAGGGCTTAACAGGAAAAAACAGGGAAACCCTGCAATAGATGCAAAAATATAAGACCAATAAGCCAGGTGAATTCTAATTACGATCCTATGATGGAATCAATTACAAGCACAATAGATAGATGGAAGCAAATGCCGATCTTTTTAATTGGGAGAATTAATATATAAAAAGTAAACATACTCCTCAAATTGCTGTATCTATTCCAAAACATCCCCCTGCCTCCTCCTCCAAACCTATTTTCAAAGTTAAGGAAATTATTTTTGAATTTTCTGTGGAACGACAAACGAGCCCGTCTGGGCTTGGGCCTCCTGTATATGCCATATGATAGCCTGTCCTAACCCTCTCTGGTGCTACTGGGCAACTCAGTTTAGGACTATTATGTTTTATTTTACAAACGACAACCCCCCTGCCTGGAGAGGGATGGAGTCCCAATGTTTAGAGTTACCTCTTCCCATGTATTTGTACTCAACTAGTGTGAAGAAACTTTTTTTTATAAACTAACCCTATTACTAGGAACATGATTAGAGTCTGGCACGTCTCTCTCACGTTTTAGGCCAATTTAGGGAAATGATGACATTACTCCAGGCAGAGCTGATAGTGGGTTTAAGATTTGGTCAGATAAGGGGGTACAGAGAATTCAGGATCTATATAGGCTCGATGATGATAAACTGATGTCGTTTGAGGAGCTTGCAATCAAGCACAACATTTCACGGAAGCATTTTTTCAAATGTTTACAAATTAGAAGCTATATTGGAGCAAACCAATTATCCCAAACACATTTAAAACATACGTTTTTAAATGTAGGTTTTAAATGTGGAAAATCTAAGGGAAAAGGTTTTCATTGTGTTTGGGAGTGTACCAAGATAAAAAACGTTTTGGGAAGAGGTAAAATGTATGATAGAAGATATGTTATCAATGCAGTTAACCATGGAGCCCAAGATTTTTTTGTTAGGGTGTTACCCAAAAGAACACAACATAAGGAAGAAAGAACAAATCTGTTTAAATATGTCTGCTACAGGCAAAACGCATGATAGCACGTTCATGGAAAAATGTAACAGTCCAAGTATTGGAAAATGGCTAAAAGAACTGTATGCATGTGTCTCATTAGAGAAAATAACCAATTCAATTAAAGGAAAACAAGAACTATTAAAAAAAGTATGGGGCCCTTTCCTTAACTATCTGGAACATGCAGATCTAGAGAGTATTCTGGATCAGCAAACTGGAGATGATTGATGTCCCTCTGCTGGAGGAAGGATGGAAGCCTTTCATATCTGCCTACATGTTTGTATATTTCCTTACATAGCCTGCCCACATGTTTGTGTAGGTCATTTAATTTTTTTACTTAATTTTGTTATGTCTTGAGGATGTTTGTGTACGGTCTTATATATTGTCTATATATGCAAAAAAACAATAAAGAAAAAAGAAAAAAAAGATGGCCCAACGTACCAGGATGAGTAGAGTCCCTTGATGGCTTGCTCCTCATCACTCCAGCGAGAGGGGTTCTCATATTTACAGGCTTTTCCTCCACAGGCCATGGAACACTGCATGTGACCAGGGATGACATGCCTCAGGGTTTCCCCCATCTTGGTGTACTTTGCTGTAGGGATCCTAGCATTGGCTTTCAGAAAATCAAACAGAAAAAAACAAAAACATCATAACATTTAAATAACACTCAAGCCCTGAATGCTAAACACTTTCATTTGTTTTCAGTCTGTGTATCTATTCGCGTACTTCTTTCTTGTCATTTTGATACCGTGTTACTATGAGTCCCGGGATGTTGGAAGGATAGCAATCAACAAGTTCAGTGTGTAAAGCTGGAAATTATTCCCGATAATGATCGCCATCCTGGCTACCCGAGAAGTAGCGCAACCAGCCACGTTGGCTCTGGTTAACACGGCGCTATAAATCAAAGTTATACATTTGTAATCTTTTCACTATTGAATAAATGTACCTCTATGCTGGTGTCAAAAATAAGCTACTGTGAGCTTTACTGGGTCAATTGAACAGTCTGTAATGGTCTTCTTTCTAAACCAGAACAATTCTAGCTAGCTGAGGCTGAGTTGACACCGACGGCCACCGTTCCTCTGTAGTAGGAGGAGGTGATCTCCAGGGCTGAGCTCTGCTAGCGCTTCAGGACATCCAGTAAGATGCCTGACCCCGGGATTCCACCGGGTCCGTCTGCGCAGCGTTACGGCTGCGCCGCGGTTTTGTTCCTCCTACAGTGTCAAACCCCACCGGGCGCATTTCAGAAGCAGAGCGTCTTGCATGCCGGCTAGCAGTTTTTGTTGATTTGGGAATATTTCCTGGACAGGCTACTTTATACAGACAAAGTTAATAATAATTGTAATAGTCCAGTTATAAACGACATAAATCAAAGATGTGTTGCTGTATTTTAGTGGTAAAAAAATGCATTCATCATCATAATTATTCTATATACAGCATATATATATATATATATATATATATATATATATATATATATATATATACATACATATAGGCTAATTTACACAGTGCCTGTAAACCGGAGGAGAACGCTAGCATCTCCTACTTGAAAGACTACGGAGGGATAGGGTCTGCAAAATTATTTTATTTTGGGAATTGACTGGATGCTCTGACCGGTCCACTTCCTGCCCGGCGCTATGCAACGCCCCGCGCGTCGAAAATAGACCAGCCGCGTATTTTTAGCGGAGCCCAGCACCGAGACGCTTCTGGGACGCATCTGGGACGCTTTTGGGACGCTTCTGAGCTGTAACGCGGCGCGTCTGGTGGAATAACACCCATTCACTAGAGTGGCCGCGATCGCTGTGAACGCCGCGGCGCAGCCGTAACGCGGCGCAGACAGACCCGGTAGAATCCCGGGGTGAGGCTAAGTGCCTCTGGTTGTGCCTCCTCACGCTGCCTGCCATCTCTTACCCTAACAGCCCCCACACACGGCGGGGCCGCTTCAACGCTTCTGCCCATTCACTTTGAATGGGGTGACGTCACGCCTCGCCGAACTGCATTGTGGGAGCAAAGCGTAGCTTTTCTCGCGGTGCTCTCTGCAAAAGTAGAGCAATGTTCTACTTTTGACGCTTCGACGAAGGCGTCAGCCAATCGAATTATATGCCAGTACAAGTTCTAGCCAATCAAACCGCGTGCTTGTGTGTCAGGGGCGGGAGATTCATGTGATTGGTTTTTGGTCGAGTTTCAGCCCCCCCCGCCGGCAAGCGACAACGCACGCCGCCGTGTGTAGGGGCCGTAACCACCAAAGGAGTGGCGTTCTAGTCTCAGATTGATCAAAGAGAGGCAAATGAAACTCGATACGAATGTTGCACACACACACATACACAACACAGATCTGAGGAAAGCAGCTTGTAAATGAAAGAGGAAAATACCCTTTTAATGTTGGTTACAGTATGGGGCCCCCCCTGAAATGCAAAACCCAATATTAATTATTGTTCACTGTGCTTTGAGTGCTAGTGTGTGTTAAGGTAACCCTCATTTACAGTCGGCAAAACAGAAATGTACTGAATATAACAATAATGTATGAAATATAAGGTTATTTGTATCCATTATGCATATTTTTTAAGATGGTCTCGGACAGCAGTTTTCAAAGTGTGAGGCGCGCCTCCCCTGGGGGGCGCCAGAGAGCTTCAGGGGAAGCGCAGCGGGAGGAAAAAAAGAACAAGAAAAAGATGTCTGTGGAGAACGAGTTCCCCCACCTCGCCAAATAGGCTGTAAAAGTGCTCATTCCCTTCACCTCCACCTACCTGTGTGAGTGCGGGTTTTACACATTGACTTTGATCAAAAGCAAGTGCCGGTCAAGGCTGCAGCCAGAGGATGATCTGCGTTTATTCCTGTGTGCATCAAAGACGCAGACTCAATGTTCCCACTAAAGTAGGGGTGAGTGTAATAAGGAGGCAAAGTTCACGTTCAGTGTGTTGCCGGGAGCATATAAGGATTTATTCACGATGTTGAAAATGTTAAAAATATTAAGAAAATGTGTTGAGAACTCGGTGTGCGAAAATATATGGGTCGTGCTGCAGCTAGATTTGCCTGTCCTCTGTAAGAAGGTGTCGGCGACTGACATGCAAGAAATAACGGCTGTCCACAGGCTGTTCCAACTTTAACAACTTTATTAACTTCCAGGGCAGTGAATTGAACATGCAATTGTAATTGGGTGTGTGGTATATGTTCATGCACGCACACGCATGTTCCACAACACACAAACTGAACAACACTCAATTGTCCGATCCCTGCCAGTGTCCTTGCGATCTTGTTATAGCAACAAGTGCACGTTAGTGATGCAATATGGTTGAGACCATTCGGCCTTATTCTAGAGGGGTGCAAGGAATAGTCCAAGTAGTGGGGGAGTTTTATAAAATATGTTTAAAACATAAAGATACAAAGGTTTATTATAAAAAAGTTATTGTTTAATGTTTTAAGGAGGTGACGCTACTCAGCCAATGAAATTGGTGCAGTCAGTGAGTCAGCACGATAGATTCAAACACACACACAGAGACGAGACAAGAGGAGAGAAACAGTCGGAGTAATTTCAAGTGGCGGAAGGTAGACAGCGAAAACAGAGCATTTAATGACATTTTCTCTTACCGGACCTCTTTGAAATGCAATTGAATACCCCTGCATTATAGCAACAACAACAATAACAATAATAATAATAATAATAATAATAATAGCAATAATAATTGGGAGGGGGGGGCGCGGCTATTCTTATGTTCTCTGAGGGGAGGCTCACCTTCCCACACTTTGAAAACCCCTGCTCTAGGAAACTGCAAAGGAGACACATTGTCTGAGGTCCAACTCAAACCTATTTTAACCTTTTTCTGATGGCAGGGATAGGAGACATAGGAGAGAGACAGGACATATGATAATTATTTATAAAATCATCTACAGCTGTGACTGTATCATAAAGAATGGAATTATTAAAAAGAAAATACCTTTTAGGACAAGATCTGTCAAAACGCATGATCACAGATGTCTAATTCACCAAACACTGTATAACTAGCATCGATAGGAAGGAGGTGCTGCTTGTTTATTGTAATTGTATAAATAAGGTGGATAGATGTTTCTTAACCTGTAAAGTAAGCATTAAATCATTTAGCAACAAACCTTTCAGATATTACATTTGATGTTTCCTAAATCAAGTCTGGAGTACTCCTATATCCACCTTACACCAAATGTCCTGCTACAAAAATCCTGAAGAAATCTTGTTGTTTCACCTGAAAGATTTGTCTTGAAGCTGCAAATTGCTACGCTGTCACACTGCCTCTTGTCTTAACTCTTGCTAATTTATTTTTCAACGGTTCACCATACCAAGTGTACAGTCCTGTGCCATTGCTTTGAAAGTAAAAGATCAAGCAGCTAGTCGTGTTGTTTTTGTGTAGAGCTTTCCTACCCGTCTCCATCTCTGTGCTGATCTCTTCGCCGCAGGCTCCTCTCGTGGAGTAAGGCAGGTCACTCAGAATGCTGACACCAGCTGCCATGGCAGAGGCTGAAATATGTGAATAAACATTGAGTGTCAAAGGACGGTGAAACAAAAATAGGAAAGATAAACAGCTCAACACTCGGAAGCTTAGGTAACAAGGTGCACACACAAATGAGATCTGAGGAGCCTGAGCAGCGTTGCCTGGCAAGATAACCCACGGGGAGAGAAAAACGAGTCACCGTGTCAGCAGCTCATGTGTCAGTGTGACCGTTACACCTCTGGGAGCAGGTGGGCCGGGCCTGGGGGCCACAGAACCACCACACTGTCTCCAGCAGCAGCCAGACACAACATGAGCATCATCACACTCACACTGTTAGGTCAAATACTCCCGTTTCAATGGGCCACACGCATCGATAATCAGATGAAAACATCCATCAGCTAGTGTGCAGCTTGTTGACTTGCATCTGATTTATGTAGCCTGGTTAGAGTTGTTTCTCACAGAGAGTAATTGAACTACAGGGACCAACTTTCTCTCACATTACACACACAGCTCTAATGGGCCTCATCAATGGTGATGCAGAAGTGAAACTCTGCACCTTTACAGCTCCTCACTGTGCTCCATTAACAATTAAGCAGGGTCGCTGTAGTTCACTGGCTTACTCTTTGATGGGCAAATGATTCCATGACCACTGCTTTTTCCTTCCTTTTAGATAAAGTCAATAAAGTTGGCTTGATTTAAGAGTAAGGATTGTTTACAGTGAGTTTACTATAAAGGGAATAGCATACAAACAACTGAATGGAATTTGACATTGTTACACTTTCAACTACACCTCTTTGTGTTGTATAGAGCTTAAACTTTGTCAAAAAAAATGTCAGGGGACCCAGCACCTGTTTTTGGAACCACAGGCCACTGTGCACTTTCACACGACAAACTAGTTTCACCTGGACTTAAAACAAGAATCAAGGAAAACTGTAACCCTGTAAAAATAAAGTATACAATCGCCCAGAAAGTCTTAGAAGTTACTGCAATACATTCTAGAATAAATTAAAACTATAGTAAGTAAACTAAACACTTTGCTTTATTTTGAAATGTTGCACTGATACATATTTTGACAAAGTTTTGTCAAATTTCACATTTCAAATCTAAAAATGTCATGATAGTTCATATGCACCTTGAAACCATGTTCAATACCATGATTTCATCCTACACGTCACATTGTATCCTGATTCATTAAAGATCTGTAACCAGCTTTTGGGGACAGAGAGGCAGACACACCTGAGATCTAAGCAGAATATGAAGTCAAATGGTGATGGCAGAAGAAATAAAGTTCTACTTAGTGACTTGCACACATCCTGTTTTATTTGTTTACATTAAACTGTGTGCACAATTATTAGGCAAGTCAGTATTTTGACCATATCATAATTGTTGTGTATATTTTCCAACTCCAAGCTGTATGAACTTGAATGCATATTGGATTTAAGCATATCAGCTGATGTGTATTAGTGTAATGAGGGAGGGCAACTGCTCGGCTTGTTGACAAAAAAGACGCCAGAAGCGACATTTGGAAGTATTTGAGCTATATCTCTGACAGTGAGGGCAAGCCTACGGACACCACGAGGCCTGTCTGTAAGACATGTTTTAGATCCCTGCAAACCAAGGGAGCCAACACATCAGACTTGGCTAAGCACCTCGCCGACCGGCATCCAGAGCTGTTTAAAGAATTTAAAGACAGACAGGTTAGCGAATGTGATAGATAACATAATTACATCATGCTCAAGCCCATGCCCTCAAATCTAAGTCAAACAAGTGTAATTTATTTTGTGACAAACGAACGTTTTCGTAGTTTGACGAGGCAATCAATGGCAATGATAACTGTCTAATATGGCTATCTTTGTAGCTAACTTACCAATGTGGCTAACATCTGCAATGTACATTTGGTCAATAATTATTTATATTACTGTACTATTACATGTTAATAAAATATAAAGTTAACTATCAAAGAAATCACATAAACTCAAGTATAAAGAAGAGACCATGTTGTAAGAAAACACTTAACAGATAAACTACAATTTTATTGATCATGAAAATAATAAAAGAAAAGTATCGAAAAATAATCGGAATCGCAATTCTTGACTTGGTATCGGTATCGAAACCAAAATGTTGGTATCGTGACAACACTAGGGTGTGGCCTATGGAGATCAACACCCTATATCAAGGTGTGCAGAATTATTATATCAGGCAAAATGGGCCAACAAAGAGATTTAACTGACTCTGTAAAGTCAAACATTGTAACATTTCTTTCAGAGGGATGCAGCTCTCTTGAAATTGCTAAGATATTGGGGCGTGATCACAGAACCATCAAACGTTTTGTTGCAAATAGTCAACAGGGTGGCAAGAAACGTGATGAGAAAAAAAGATGCAAATTAACTGCCAAAGATCTGAGAAGAATCAAACATGAAGCCACCAGGAAGTTACATTACATTACATTGCATTGCATTTGGCTGACGCTTTTATCTAAAGCGACTTACAATAAGTACAATCGACCAGGAAGACACAACCTTGAAGAAAACAGAATCATATAAGTACATCAGGTTTCATAGAGCCAAACATTTCAAGTGCTACTCAACTGGCTTTAGATAAGCCAGTCCTTTATTAGTATATAAGTGCTCTGTTAGCAGTTCATTGTTAGTAATTCTATCGCTCGAAGTGGAGTCGAAAGAGATGAGTTTTCAGTCTGCGCCGGAAGGTGTGTAAGCTTTCTGCTGTCCTGATGTCAATGGGGAGCTCATTCCACTATTTTGGAGCCAGGATAGCAAACCCACGTGTTTTTGCTGATGGGAACTTGGGTCCCCCTCGCAGCGAGGGTGCAGCCAGTCGTTTGGCTGATGCAGAGCGTAGTGCACGCGCTGGGGTGTACAGTTTAACCATGCCCTGGATGTAGGAAGGGCCAGATCCATTCGCAAGTAGTGTTGCACGGTGTACCGATACTTGAAAGGTACCGCGATACCCTGCTGTTAAAAACGGTACGGTTCCTTCGTTTCATTAGTATCGGTACTTTAAGAATGACGAGGGAAAGTACTCCGGTGAGAAAGCGCCGTTTTAATAAGAGCCGTGTGTGTTCAGCGCTCTGCTGCCACTCCCTGCACTGCAGCCGTGCCTGCAGTCCCGCCCCTCTCAAGCACGTTCTAAGTCCCTCCCCTCTCTCGTGCACTCGGCCACGCTCTAGCTGCCAGAGCATGTGAGAAAACGAGAAGCATGGCTGCAAGTGGGAGTGCAACTGCCGCTGCGCCTCGGCTTGTTGACAAAAAAGACGCCAGAAGCTAAATTTGGAAGTATTTTAGCTATATCTCTGACAGTGAGGGCAAGCCTACGGACACCACGAGGCCTGTCTGTGAGAAATGTTTTAGATCCCTGCCAACACATCAAACTTGGCAAAGCACCCCCGCCGACCGGCATCCAGAGCTGTTTAAAGAATTTAAAGACAGACAGGTTAGCGCAGTGGTTCTCAAAGTGCCCCAAAGACCCCCGGGGGTCCGTGGCACTCTGCCAGGGGGTCTGTGAAAAGTTTTCAGATTCATTAATTTAAATTATCATGATATCATTTTTTTTCATTTTTTTTTTTTTTACAAAAGGCTTCATAGTTCCAACAAATAATATTTAATTTTTTTTAATCTAAAATAGTTCATAGATTACGTTATAATCTAACAAATCTATACATTTAAAAATCAAGCGCGTCACCCATTACCGTGGAAACAACAATAACTGGTACGTCAATCAGAGAGCGCCGCTGCTAGCATCATAGAGATATAACACGGCTAGCATACTACGAAGATGGACAGATTTTTAAAACGACCGGTTACGGCTACAAATGAAGTAAATGAAAAACAAAAAACAAAAGTAAGGAAATACGATGAGGAGTATCTCCAATATGGATTTATTGAAGTGGAAGGGAAACCGAAATGTCTGATATGCCTGCGGTGTCTTGCCAATGAGGCGATGAAGCCTGCCAAATTGAAGAGTCACCTCGAGACCAAGCATCCAGATTATGTAAAAAAAGACTGGGCTTTTTTTGAGAGGAAGGGCGAGGACTACCGCCAGCAACAACAACGGATGGTTAATGTTACGTCTGTTTCTGCTAAAGTGCAGCGGGCCTCCTACCTGGTAGCGCAGAGGATTGCTAAGGCGCGAAAGCCCCACACAATAGCGGAGGAACTGCTGCTCCCTGCTGCGGTGGATCTGTGTGAGGTGATGGTGGGGAAAGATGCGGCTGCCAAATTGAGAAGTGTACCTCTGTCAAATTACACCATCAGACGACGAATTGAGGACATGTCTGCTGATATCAAATCACAACTGCTGGAAAGACTGAGAGGGTCTAAATTCGCGGTTCAATTGGATGAGTCCACTGATGCTCTGCGCAGCTCATCGCGCTGGTTCGCTACCCGTGGGAAGGAAGGATTCAGGAAGATTTTTTATTTTGTCAAGAGTTGACGGGGCGAGCCACAGGTGGAGATTTTCAATGTTATAGATATGTTCATGGAGACTGGCAATGTGAGTTGGGAGAATTGCATTGCGATTTGCACGGATGGGGCAGCTGCCATGACCGGACGCAAGAGTGGGGTGATTGCTCGTGCCAAGGAGCGCAATCCAATGATGATAGCTACCCACTTCATGCTGCACAGGCAGGCTCTGGCGTCAAAATCATTGAGTCCTGAGCTACAGTCCGTTCTCAGCACGGTGGTATCTGTGGTCAACCACATCAAGTGTAAGCCACTGCAGTCCCGTTTATTCGGCCAGCTCTGCAGGGAGATGGGCGCAGGACACCCTGCTGTTCCATTCAGAGGTGCGTTGGCTCTCCCGTGGAAAAGTGCTACAGCGGGTGTACGAACTGCACTCAGAGCTGTGTGAGTTCATCCAGAATGACAAGCCAACCACTGCAGCACTCTTCTCGGACCCCGAATGGATCGCACAGCTCGCCTACCTCGCAGATGTTACAATATAATACATTTGTGTATATTTCTCGCTATTCAGATGGTCTGCTGCCTGGTGCTGCTGTTGCGCAATGTGCAGTAGTGTCCTCTTTTCGGAAAATGGACTTTGTGGAAAATGTCAATTGTGTGAGATTTGGCAGCCCTGTGAACTCGCTTGACATTATTATGTATGAAACTGCCAATCAGATTTATTTACTTATTAATCGAAGGTGCCGGAACGCTGTTCTGGATCGTTCCGGCCCACTTTAACCCCTGTGTGTGTGTGTGTGTGTGTGTGTGTGTGTGTGTGTGTGTGTGTGTGTGTGTGTGTGTGTGTGTGTGTGTGTGTGTGTGTGTGTGTGTGTGTGTGTGTGTGTGTGTGTGTGTGTGTGTGTGTGTGTGTGTGTGTGTGAGCAACAGAAATGTCAGATATGTTGCATTTATTGATTTAGTTTGATATGTGTGTCTTCACTTGCAGAGAGAAGCAATCAGCTTCATGGACTGCCTTGCATCACTCCAATAGTGTCCAGAGCTGGCTGCCATTACAAGTAGTGGTTTGGGATTGTAGCAATGCAGTTGCAGTTGTTTTGCAATTTACTTGATATATGTTGCAATGCAGGCATGTGTTAAATTGTTTATAGCCTGCATTTATTTTGTGATTAGACTTTTATAAATCATTTAATTTGAACTAAGAGTGAAACACTTGATGTGTTATCTGTTTGTGTGTGTGTGTGTGTGTGTGTGTGTGTGTGTGTGTGTGTGTGTGTGTGTGTGTGTGTGTGTGTGTGTGTGTGTGTGTGTGTGTGTGTGTGTGTGTGTGTGTGTGTGTGTGTGTGTGTGTGTTCTGAAATGCACTTCCAATGATCACTTTTCTCTTGATTTCCCTTTGACATTTTGTTTAGGTACAGTGTTACTTGCAGCCAATTGATTGATTGTGTTATGGGTATTCTGTGTTGAGATGGTGCAAATATTTTTAATACATATCTAATATCTTTCTAATACATTTCTCTTGTGTTGTTCTTTCACATAACTAAGACTATAGAAGTGTAAAAAATAAGCTACGTCAGATTATTCCAAGGGACATACATGTCAAGTCAAGTCAATTTTTATTTATATAGCCCAAAATCACAAATCAGAATGAGGGGGTCCTTGGTGTATTCTCTATCTTGTAAGGGGTCCTTGGCTGAAAAACAATTGAGAACCTCTGGGTTAGCGAATGTGATAGATAACATAATTACATCATGCTCAAGCCCATGCCCTCAAATCTAAGTCAAGCAAGTGTAATTTATTTTGTGACAAACGAACGTTTTCGTAGTTTGACGAGGCAATTAATGGCAATGATAACTGTCTAATATGGCTATCTTTTTAGCTAACTTACCAATGTGGCTAACATCTGCAATATACATTTTGTCAATAATTATTTATATTACTGTTAATAAAATATATAAAAAAAAAAAAATGTATTTTATAAAACAAAAAGGTTGTTTGAGATGATGATTAATTTTATTTAATATGATTTATTGTCATTTATTTTGTTTATTGTTCTCATTGTTTAAAAGTTTGTGTTTTGGTTCTGGTGTGAAATAAAGCACAATAATTACATTTAAGACTGTTTCCCTTTTTTTAAGAAAAGTATCGAAAAATAATCGGAATCGCAATTCTTGACTTGGTATCGGTATCGAAACCAACATTTTGGTATCGTGACAACACTACCAGGAAGCCATTATCCTCCAGCGATGAGGGTGACTCTTGACGGACCAGATGGATGGGCCCGTGGCTGGATCAGTAACGGGCACAGAGCTCCACTTCAACTCAGACACCAAAAAGGTGGAGGTGGGGTTCTGGTATGGGCCGTTATTATTAAAGATGGGCTAGTTGGACCTTTTTGGGTTGAAGATGGACTCAAAAACAAAGAGAGAAGCGGAGAGGAAAGTGAGTGAAGAGAATAATTAGCGATACAGGGAGAGAAGCGGAGAGGAGAGTGAACAGGCGTGTTAGCGGCAGACAGGGAGAGACAAATAATGACACATGGCGCTCTCCAAGAAGAGGAAAGTGGACAGTGAGAACAGAGCTTTTAACCCTGAGTGGACTCGTTCATGTTCATCCTGCCCACTGGGAGCACAGAACCAGTGTGTCTCATTTGTTCAGAGACCGTGGCGCTCATTAAAAGTGCCAAAACACCACTATGAGACAGAACACAAAGTGTTTGACCAAACATTCCCTCTCAAGTCAGAACTGAGGTCACAGAAAATAAGCAGTCTCAGAGCCCAATATGATCAGTCCACCAGGATCAAAATAAAACTAAATATGGTTCCAGGGCAGGCTAACCGAGGCTAACCAATGAGCACCTGCATGTGTATGAGAATGGCCCTGACACCATTTCAGCCCAGATGTAAACTCCTGGCAGGACAAGCTCCAGCTCAATTCTCGCACTGAATAAAACAAAGTGAGTGAGGGACTGCAATATAAGAGGGAAAGAAAGAGAAACTTTAAAACTGTTCAATTGTTATGATGTGTAAAGACTGATATTGTTCTATAATCGTCTGAAACTGTTAAGTCATGATGTGAAACGGTTAACAAAGAAAAAGGGAAACTCAAGCTGCTGCTACACTTTATTTTATTTATCTAAAATTAAGCACTTTTAAGATGCACACATTTTCAAAAGCTATTTTATTTATTTTCTCTATTTCATTTTTAAATGCAGCCCGAGAGGAACATTACACATATCCACAGTATATCTGTGTAGTTCAATATTAATTGACAAAATATATATATATATTGTTCTTTATGAATTGTACTTTCTTTATTTGGCAGTCAGTTGTTGATTACATGCAGACGTTGATAAAGCTACAGGAGTGGAGTGCACCAGCTGGGCGTAAAAATGTAGGTCTTAACTCTAACGTCGGGCTTAGCTACGCTAAGTGATTCGAATTTACACCGAGTGCACCAAGCCTGACTAGTCTCGGGCGTAGCTGCGCCTGGTCTTAAGATGCGTGTCCACGTGAATACACGCGAAACAGTAATTGTTGCCAAGCAACACACGTCTACATAATTGAACACTCGAACTCCTCCATCCATCCTCCAAGCTAAGACTTGGATAACGAAGTCAAGGATAACGGAAAACAAAAGAAGAGAAAAATGACGCCCACACCCCGAAAAAGAAAGAGGGATTTTACAGAGCTACAGCGTGAACTGGTGGAGAAAGATATCGTTCATGTGGAGGTGGAGACCGCACAACTGAGAGCGGAACATGACAACATTGAGCTGGAGAAGGAGAAAGTAAGACTCAAAATTATAATTCTTAAGAATCAGCAAAGAATCACTGAAGAAGACAATTTGTCATTCACCATTCTCTAATCATATTTGTTGTACTTGTTTTTATCTCAATTTCATGTTAATAGTTCTCCAAATGTTGTTATCTAATGTTCTTGTGTGTGTTTTTTGAATAAAATAGGCTATAAAACGGCCTAATGAAAATATGTGGTCACAATGGGAGCAGCGTTCATATTACAAATATACAGGGCTATATATTGTTTATTATGTGATTGCGGTTAAGTCGTCACGGATGCCAGGAGGATTTCGCTGCTTCTTCTTATGTTGGTAAGTGAATATAATTCCTAAGGCGGCGCTAGAGAGCCAATGAAACTTGTCTAATAGCCCGACATGCAGTTGTGCGATGAACATTAATCATGTCTCCCACAGTATTAAAGTCAAATCTGAGCGCAATCAGCACCTGCAAGGTTGGGGAGAGCGCAGCGTTTCTGTCTGATCCGTTCTGTTGTTGAGGGGAGATCTCCTCGATTAAATCAAAAAGGGCTTGTCTGCCGAAACGAAACCTCTCCATCAGCTCACTGAATAGATGTCCAGTGGGTTTGTTCCATCACGGACGACTCTTTCTCTTCTTAATGCCCTTTCGTTGTTACAACATGTAAACAAGATGCACTGCCATAGTTATTTTCCTTCTTGCCTGTTTTACGTTACTATGGATACTAGTCTGTCTTTCCAATTTACGCCTGCTCCATACTAGGCGTAAAAGTTACACCCGGGCGCAAGGCATACAGGGCTTAAGTCTAAGTGGTGCACCAGTCATAACTTTATTTCGGTCTTAACCTTCGGTTCTGTTCATGTCGGACGTAGAGTTACGCCCAGCTTACGCCCAGCTGGTGCACTCCACTCCAGGATACTTCAATATATATCACACTAATTCATAAAGCAAGTTAGACATTTTGAAGCTCCGGACCTTTGCATGGGGAGATTTTCTCTAACTGGACCTCGTTGAATTTTAGTTGAATACCCCTGCACTATAGTGTCACCCACGTGAAAACACCTGTGTTAGGTCTTTAGTGTGTCCAGCTTTTAACCATATTATTTTTGATATTTAATAATAGATCAAGCCTGAATAGGAAAAGGACATTGGTTCCTATTATTAAAGGGCCTGTATCTTTAAAAAAAATCAACCTGTTAATGTGTTAGTGTGAAGTTGAGGTTTTACCATCCCCTACAGGGCACATAAGTTGATTGTTAGTGTTAACCACAGACAATGGTGAATTATGTCCTAAGTCCTAGGAGGCATAAAAGGTAAAGGTGTGGGCATGGGAAGACCCTCTGTAACCCATCATGTCTGTTTGTTTCACCTTTGACTACAATACCTCAATAACTTCATAATAAACCACATAAAGTGATGTTAACTGCATTTTTTTAACCTAAATGTGCACATTTGTTTTCCCTGGCATAGGCCAAACAGATCATGGCTCCGTCTAGAAGCTGCATAAAGACGTAATCATACATGACTTAAGTATTATCAATGACCAGACTGAATTATACCCAGATCAATGTGATAATAACTTACTGGACACAATGTTAAGTCCTGTCAGAGACACAGTAAGTAGGCTATCCTTTCGGACTTGACTGTATACTACAATGCCATGCAGTTTGCCTCAATGATTTAAAATGTTACTAGTCATTTAGGCTATATAATTAGCTAGCACAAACATAGGTCATGACAAGGATTCATTTTAGCTCCCTGTTGATTTCCTTTTCCCGTGACAAAGACGCTTTTTAGTAGCCTCACGTTAAGGTTTTATCTCATTCTCTGTATTATGTTATTCCTGCATAGGTGGTTACTGCAGTGATCTACGGTCCCCCCAAGAAAACCCTGCTGTCCCCTCCGAACTGTCTCAATTCCAAACATATGCAATGTTAATCCCCTATGTTCCCCTACCAGTAGCCTGTACTCGAAGCAGGATTTGGGGTTAGCAAGGTATCTTCAGGGTTAACTCTGTTTTCTCAGTCCTGCTGGACCACTTCTTACTGGGCAAGATCTCCATGGTAACTCATGTTGAACACCAGGCAAGGAAACACTCTTTAAACTTCCAAATGCAAGGAAGAAGGCTGGCAATAAACCCTTAAATGTGTAAACTAAAATAATAATCACTTAGCAGGCTTGATTAAGGACTTCTTAAAAATAAATGTTGTAACTCAAGACATTGTCACCACTTTATCGATGTGTCATAGTTGAAATATAATCCAATATATACTCTCTGTCTGGATTTATTACGATGAATGGTGAACAGGCCGGGGCAGCTCATTACTCTGATGCTCAGATGGAGGAAAGCCATCATTAGTGCTTTTCCAATTACACATTACATGTCTTTGAAAACAGAAAGAGGGGATATTTACAGAACCTGGACTGTATCGTTTGAAGTAAGATGATAGTGAATAACAGCACAATCAATATGTATTTTTAACAATAATATTGAAGCTATTTAAAAGCACAAATGTCCTTGTTTGGTAATAGATCATCTGTGCCTGCAGGTGTTGGAGTGTGTGTGTGTTCACTCAGTGACAGAGAGCAGCATCATGTCCTGCTCTCACCGCAGCTCATGTGTCCATTAGCCTGGCAGCACAGCTCAGCGTTACCGTACAGTTAGTGTGAACGCGTATCCTGCCCTAGAAAAATAACGTTTTAAGTTGAACCGTTGAACGTTGCGTAACGTAAGTGCTCGTAAACGTTGTGGTGCTGATGCTGCCAGCCGAACACTTAACGCTAACGCTAGCTAGTTAGCTTACTGGACTGTCTTCACTGGGCTAACGTAGTGGCTAAAGAAGGGCGAACTTACCGAGTCCGGGTCTTTATTCACAATATCGGACAAAGTCGATTCATCTCTCTGAGTCCATGCTTGTTCGATCGCTGGCACCAATCAAAGCGGGGTTTTACCTCTAGCCACATCGTTGGGTCCGCTAAGTGCAGCTAGCTTACAACCTCACTTAGCAACCTGACATGTTGCCACGGTCCAGTGGCGTCACGTGACTGCACAGAAACAGTAGTAGTGAAGAATCGAGATGTTGATGAATGGAAAATAGGGTTAGGGTTTCTCGTCACAGTATAAACTCATTATAGCTCACAGTTTACAAAAGCTATGTTTGGCCTTTTTTTCAGACAGGCTGTTTTACAGAAGTCCAACTTGTAATTTTATAGGATATTGACTTAGTTAACTTGACTATCCTCTCTTCATTACTGACTAGCACTGTACTTAGTGTGATTAGAATGTTGCTTTTGCCCATCAGTGCTATGCTACCCAATGTTATCTTTACAAGCAGCGTTATAATTGACTATTTTCAAGAGGACTTGTGTGGCAAATGTTTTCAAATGCAATTGTTTATTACATAACTTACATGTATAATAATAATAATAAGATTAATTTTGTTAGCGCTTTTACAGGTGCTCAAAGACGCTTTACAGATATAGTGAAAAGAAAAGAACAACAAATAAATATAAAGTTAAAGTCAAATAATACAAAAACAATCACACATTAAAAGCCAGATTGAAGAGGTGAGTTTTTGTGAGTTTTTTGAAGGTGGTGAGGTCAGTGCAGTCTCTGATGGGTTCGGGGAGTGAGTTCCAGAGGGAGGGGGCAGCGACGGAGAAGGCTCTGTCCCCCCAGTTGTTGATGTTGATAAACTGATGTCTGTCGGTGAGGTAGGATTTCAGCCAGGAGAGTGCAGTGTCAGTGATGTTGAGTGATGATTCGAGGAGGGACAGCAGGATGGCGTGGTTGATGGTGTCGAATGCTGCGGTGAGGTCGAGGAGGATGAGGATGTTCAGGTTGCCGGAGTCAGAGGAGAGGAGGAGGTCGTTTTTGATGTATGCATGATGTGTGTGTATATTGCACATGTGTGTTTATAAAACAGAGTGGAAAACTGAATTTCCCCCTCTGGGATCAATAAAGGTCCATCTTATTCTATTTTCTCCTTATTTCTTTCATTATTCTTTCCCTTATTGCCTTTTCCTTCTCATGTCCGACCTACATGGTAATGGAACACATCAAACCTATAAAATAATATAAGTAATTATAAATATTACGAAAGGGGTGGAAGTCCTGGTAGCATGTAGCTATGATGCATGACCCTGCACTTTGGATTAGCACATTTTCATTTTATATTAGAATCCACAATCTGTAGATGTAGATGCGTTGTGGCAGTTTAAAGGAGTTTTTGTCACCTCCTTTATTGATTCCTGGAGGGGTAAATTCAGTTTCCACTCTGTCATACAGGTACATACAGTACACACAGTACACACTTTTTACAACATGCACATACATATACAAATACACACACAGTTATATGCACACATGCAGTTGAGAGGTCAGATGGGAGGCAGCCAGTCTAGCCAGCACCAGTGAGCAGTTAGGTGCCTTGCTCAAGGGCACTTCAGCAGTGGCCCAGGAGGTGAACTGGCCCCTCTCCAGTTCCAGCCCACACTCTGTATTTTTTTTGTCCAATCGGGATGTGAACCGGCAACCCGTCGGTCCAAAGTCCAATCCCCTACAGACTGAACCACTGCCTGAACCACTACCATTGCCTATCATAGAGGCATGATGCTTATTCAATCATATACAAAATCATTCACATGCTGCAATGGTAGGTCATCTTAAAAATTAAGGATTCATATATTTGGATATTTTCCCCAGGATTTGATGGTTAATGTGTTTGTTAATTTAGTGGGAATGCTGATACAATGCTGGTCTTCGACGCACGAAATTCTTTATTATTCCGCCGGGTTATTTTGCGCTTCTTCTGCTCCCACATTGAACATCGCAGAAACTCCGTTCAAACATCAAAACGTTCAGCTCGGTCGGGAATCGAGTGCTATTATTTTTCTCATTCATAACTTTCATAATTCCAGAGATACATCCCATAATTCATCACATTTTTAACATGGAAGTCAATGGAGAAAATCTTCATGCCACTTCAACTGCTAACTGTTCCTTCATACTTTCACTCAGAAACCTCATTCCAACTTTAAAATGTTACACATCTTTCTGATATTATTTGTATAACACAACTTTTAAATCTGATTAATACTTTTAGAGATATTAAACATTGTTCAGACCTTGGTAAAGAGGCCTTCTTCAGATTTTAGAGTGCGTGATGTCACAGCTAGAGTGGAGGACAGATTTAATTTTGCCTTCATATATTCTTTTAAAACTGCCATAATTCCCAAACCCTACACTCCTGAGACATAATTTATCATGACAAACGTAGGAAAACATCTCGTAGCTTGAAAAATAAAAAAGATTAAGCAAAATAATTAAACAAAATCTCTCTTGGTCGCATGAAGTGACAAAAACTTTCAACATGTCTCCATTAAACCCCATTGTAAATTCAGCCTCATCTTTCCCCACCACAGCACCTACCACCTTTAGTTAATCTGCCAAAAAGGCCACATTATTAACCCGAAAGTACACAAATGAATGAAATGTCACAGATATCTGTTACGGTTCTTCAACAAAACGTTCACATGTAAGAGGTTTAGCTCCCATTCAGAACAATGAAAATGCTCTCCTCTTACTGATTACTGCACATCACCATGGAAACGATCTCTGGACACGTCATTAGCTCAAATATAAACACCTGTGTCATGGAACACGATGATGTCATAACTCCAACTGGCATGCTCAGAGCAGCAGATTTCAGATAATGGTTAATGGTCCTGCCCTCAACAGCTCTACGTCAATTATGGGGTGTCTTCATATGCCGTTTCCATGGAAACGCATCCCTCGCCATAAAACACGATGCCGCTGTAGCTCCAATGGACACGGTCCGGTCGTCCCACAATCTTCACCTGTATATCACCGGTCCATGCCTCAACAGCTCTACGTCAAATCTGACATCTCACCATATGCCGTTTCCATGGAAACACATCCCTCGCCATAAAACACGATGTTGTCGTAACGCCTATGAAAAGGGTCAAAACAGCACCAGACTTCAGATAATGGTTAACGGTCCAGCCCTCAACAGCTCTACGTCAATTATGGGGAGTTATCATATGCCGTTTTCATGGAAACCATGGAAACGCCATAAAAGACGATGTTGCTATAACTCCTATGAAAATGTTAAAAAACGTGCTCAAACTTCACATGTGTGCTAACAGTCCAGCCGTGGAGACATCTACGGGACAGTTTTGAGATTTCTTCAAATGTCGTTGCCATGGCAACACAATGCTCACCTTGAAAGACGGTTTTCTCATAACTTCAGTGAAAATGCTCCAAACGGCCCAAAACTTCACAGGTTTGGTAACGATGTAGCCATCAACACATCTAAGCGTATTATAGGATGTCATCAAATGCCGTTGGCATGGCGACAGATCATTCGCCATCAAGTTAGTTCAAAAGTTTGCAGTTCAAATATTCTGCTGCTTTTCCAATCCTTTTTGTAGGTGACCAAATACTTATTTTACAGAGGAATTTACCAATTAATTCATTAAAAATCCTACAATGTGATTTCCTGGATTCTTTCCCCCCATTCTGTCTCTCATAGTTGAAGTGTACATAGGATGAAAATGACAGGCCTCTCTCATCTTTTTAAGTGGGAGAACTTGCACAATTGGTGGCTGACTAAATACTTTTTTGCCCCACTGTAAATCGCAAAATACATTTGTGAATCCTTCTGTGAGCATTTATTAATATTGAGACTGATCTGACTCCATACCGATGTTAAGTTCACCTAGGAATGGTATCATTGACTTAAATGTTCAAATAAATGTTGCTCTTCAGTCTATATTGCACTGTAAAAAAAGATCGTAATTTTACAGGAAATAACTGTACATTTTTATAGTAATTATCATGTTTTTTTAAATAACTTGCAAAATCCTGTAAAATGACAGATATTAACTATAAATTAACAACCCAAAACATTATTTTAAGTATTTTGACAATAACAACAAATAACGTTTATTTATTTATTTTTAAAGTAAATTTACTATATATACTATTTACAGTATTTTTGCACTTTCAGAAAATACATGCAGATGTACGTAAAATAAAAAGTATTATCTGTAATTAAATATGTAACTCGTAATATAAAAGTCTATTACTATTATAAGACTTTAAGATATGTCTTTGTAATTTTAAGGTAAACATAAAACTGTAAAAAAAAGGGTCAAATAATTTTTTTTTTTTTATTTGTTATTTACTCAGCAATAAGTCACAGTTATCCTTGTTTTATTTATGTGTTCTATTGCTACGTTTTTTTTTCCATTGGTCAATATACAGTAATAAGCCTTAGTTTTACAGTATAATGTATGGTTTTCGGATTCTGGCCGACAGTCAGCGCTACGGCACTTGAAATAGAATTCAGCCATAACACGGCAGACAAGTCAGCAGTGGCGGCCGGCCCATAGGGCCCACATGTTTGATTGTCATTAAAAAAAAATATATATATATATATATATTTAAAAAAATATATTTATTTTTATTTTTTATTTTTAATGAACAAGGTAAATATTATATAATTGGTATCAGTAAAATGTATAATCTACAATAAAATCTCGTTTAAAATTGTTTTACGATGTCTAAAGTTACTGATAAGTCACATGTTTCCTGCCTGGCCGCAGCATGTATCATTACCCTCTCTCGTCCGGGCGGTAGAAAGGAGCCCTCAGCCAGAGCAGCAGCAGCCAACAAGCTGACTGTTGCTATCTGTATACTATGCCGCCGAAACATAATTTCAGCCAATCAGCGTCGTCAGATCTGATGCTCAAAGGGCGCCTTGTCAGCGCCCTGGCCTGTGAGTTGTTTGGACTCGTATCCAGGTGACGCTACAGTAGTTGTCTGCAGGTGGAGACTACAGTGCTAGTGGATCGCCGGAGCTGTAGATTAACATTTACATGCTTATTGTAGTTGTAAGGGCAATGCCTGTAGCACCATGGAGCATATGTGTGGGCTGGACCTGTATTTTACAGGAAAGGAGTGAGCAGAGGGTGGAGTTGTCGATTCTTGTTCAGTTTTCATCTTCCTCACCCTCTCAAACTTTGAATCGCGCGCGCTGCTAAAGAGACGCGCTACCATGGAAACCAAACAATGGTGTAGCTGTATTAAAGTCCGAGTGGAAACAGTCGTGAGTAAATCTGATTTTGTCAGAAATCGGGAGAAATATGACCCCGGGAGGAAACCGGGGAGAGGGCAATGAAATCGGGAGTCTCCCGCGAAAATCGGGAGGGTTGACAAGTATCACACACACACACACACACACACACACACACACACACACACACACACACACACACACACACAAACACACACACACAATGTTCGTATTTAGTCTCCTGATTTTAAATGGGAATTAAATCATTTGAGTGTTCCCAAAGCACCAGTGTTCTGCAGTTTGTGTGGGCCTACTGTACTGTTGCACAGTTTTGGAAGATTCATAGCTAACCACACTGAAGATTATGGATTATCTCATATTTTTAAGCCTCAATTTGCCCCCCCCCCCCCCCCCCTAACATCACCAGATAATTTAAGGGGTCATTTCTCAAAAATGTCTTCCGGGGGAGGATCCCCCCGGACCGCCTTAGTATGGTTTGGTCCCTATTTCCATAGCCCCACCAAAAATATTTTCCACCAGCCGCCACTGCAAGTCAGGCATGTTTGGAATGAGTCCACAACACTCCTGATTGGTTAAACGTCATCGAAGAAACCTGCCAATGAGAACTGTCCGCGCCTGTCGTTCACATTTGAAACTTCCACGTCAGTTTGAGCGAGTTTCCTCCATGGTCTCCTCCTGCGGAGTTACAGTCTACTGCAGGAGTTTATGGATTAATATCGGGATCGTTTTACATCTACACGTTAAATATGAGCATCGGGACGTCAACAAAGAACAGAAGACTTGAGATCTGGTGAGTCCTGCAACTGTAATGGAGTTAAACATGTATTTAGATAATCCTTAGTTTGTGAATGTTTTATTTTTTATTTAAGGTTATGTTTCTTCTTCTAGTTAGCTGAGTTTCTTCCTGTTAAGTTGGTATGCATCATTAATAGGTTGTTAAATGTTAAGAAGCCCGAGATGCTGTTTCTTGCAAGATGTTGCGCCCAAACCCGGCTTAACAGGTGGCTGCTAACGTTAGTTTACAGTTTATTGCAGTGCTGCCACGTCACCCTCTCGTCTCCAACACGGGAGTATTACACATAAACATGCAACGGGGTGTCACAGTGTTGTCGCCAAGTTTAATGTAAAGTTTCACAGCTTTCTTACAGCGAAATCTAGTTTGTTAATGTTCAGTAGCCAACAGCTAGCATTGCATAAACAGCTAACCGCTAATGTTCGGCTAACTTGCTAGTTAGCTCTGCTCTATATATTACAAGCTAACATGACTAGCTAATGTCACACTGTGTGAACCAAAATACTTTTTGTATTACTACATCATACATGCTTGGTCCAAATCACTGCTTAAATTATTATTTTTGAAAATGTATAGTAAAGAAACACTCAGTCATGCATGAAATAACATAGCAAAAGAATACGGGTAATGTTTGACCCATGTTGTGCCTTAGAAGTGTAGTGATAAAAACATGATTTTTGGGACTTCCGGTTTACACATGAGGCGATAAGCAGCTAAGAAGAGGAGCTCCCGGCCAAATAAGTTCAAAAAGGAAGAAAACCCCGATAAATGTGATTCGAAGTTGGAAGAATAGGTCATGAGCAAATTAGTAAATAAGAAAGGAACGGAGAAAAAGCCGAAAAACAGCCGGGAGAGATGCAGGTCCAGACGGAACACAGTCAGCCGCTAACGGCTAAAGCTAGCAACGACGAGCAACCTAGCTGGGTGTCGGCGCTGCAGACTAGCTTAGATGCCATGCGGGATAAACTCGAGAAAGCCCAGCACAACATGGATGCTAAACTGGATCAAATTGTCAGCCGGATGGAAAAAAATCTAAGAGGAGTACGTGAAGAAATGGGACAACTGAGAGAATATATGGACAAACACGGAGAAGATATGAAGCACGGGCTTGATAGCTTCAGAGAGGAAACAAATAGAAACTTCGAGACCGCTGAGGAAGGATATGGAGATCCTAGAAGAGCGTACGGCTGGGGTCGAGGAGTGGAGTACCGACGTCCAGGACATTATTACGGCCTCTCTTGAACAACAAACCAAGCTCCAAGATAAGCTGTCCGACATAGAAGGGTGGTCGAGAAGAAATAATATACGAATCTGGGGGTTGAAGGAGGGAATAGAGGGAGACTCGGTCTCCGAGTACGTCGACAGGTTAATTCACAAGGAGCTGGGAATGTCGGAGGATATTAAGTTGGAGATTCAAACGGCGCACAGGGCACCTGCTCCAAAACCACAACCAAACAAACCCCCAAGAGCCATTATTGTCAACTTCTTGAGGTTCGAGGTCAAGGAGAACGTCATTAAGACGGCCTGGCGAACGGCGATGGAAGTGAAGGGACGGAGAGTGACATTCGACCACGATTATTCTTCTGAGGTGGCGGTTAAACGTCGGAAATATGCGGGGCTCAAGAGAATTCTCAAAGATAAGGGGATTCGTTTTCAATCTCCAATGGACACACTGAGGGTTTACTGGAACGAAGGAACGATAGTGTATAAGAGTGCTCAGGACGCGGCGAGGGCGATGCGGCAGAGAGGCTGGCAGGTGCCGGACCCGGGAGTAGAGAGACCTACGCTGCTGCAGAGACTGGAGGCAGCGCGCAAGTGGACCAGACTTCGGAGACGAGAGCGGGGAGACAACAACGAGATGGGAGTGAGGGAAGACCGGCACCGTATCGAGGGTGTTGATGAGTAGTCTATGAGGGAACAAGATATAAAAAAATACCCACATTGTACATGTACAGGACAATCAGACCTTGTTCAACAAAGATCATCAGACAATTGTTTTGTCTTTGAGGTACAGCCGCAGCAGAGAGTCTGAGTTTGAAGAAAACCCTAAAATTGTATTTATTGTTGTTTAATCAATCAATATTTACTGGTCTCGAATTTATTCACTGGATTACAAAATGCTAGAATCTTATTGTACAGGGACATTATGCAGATGTCATCACCTGAAGATGAAAATATAGATTCAGCGATATGTACCATTTTAAGGAAATAGACTGTTAGTGGTATTGACCGAAGCTCCGCAGCTGTAGCTAGGCGCTGCTAATGAAAACTCAAGTGCTCAATTTGTTGGTTTTTCTTTTTTATTAAGAATTGACCAAGCATATCTTCCTCTTCGAAATCCCAGTTGTACTTCGCTAACACTCAGTGCCTGGGAGGGTGTGTTTGATTGTTCCCACCCTTAATTTATGGACTAGGTCATGTTAGACAAGCAATCCAGTGGTTAGTTTTAGGGTAAGCTCCATTGTTTTTTTTTTTTTTATTCACTTTAAGAGAAAGGGATTTCAGAAACAAGTCTCACAAGTTTGGCTCGAGGTAAAATTAACAAAAGCTAACTGTTGTTAGACTATGTTCCCCCCTTCTAAACGTATGAAATAATCAATGCCCTAGAGATGCTCTCAATAACGTGTGTGTGTGCTTCAAAGGTCCATCATACAAGATATAGGGGATCTATTGGCAACTGCTGATAATAACATCCATCATTATGGTTTACTAATAGTTATCACTTCACTTCCTCCTCCAGCACCTGGACACAGCAGGAACCTACGCCAGGATCCTGTTTGTGGACTTCAGCTCCGCCTTCAACACCATCATCCCGGCTCTGCTGCAGGACAAGCTCTCCCAGCTGCACGTGCCCGACTCCACCTGCAGCTGGATCACATACTTCCTGTCTGACAGGAAGCAGCATGTGAGGCTGGAGAAACACGTCTCTGACCCCCGGACCATCGGCACCGGTTCCCCTCAAGGCTGCGTTCTTTCCCCTCTGCTCTTCTCCCTGTACACCAACAGCTGCACCTCCAGTCACCAGTCTGTCAAGCTCCTGAAGTTCAGACGACACCGCTCTCATCGGACTCATCTCTCAAAAAACTGTTTTTCTCATCAGAACTTTATTTAAAGTAGTAACATTTTAAGACAATGGATTTTGAAAAGAGAGGAAAGTTTCCTCTAAAATCTTTAAGGACAATTTCTGTATACTAATTGCTTTTGCACTTTATTTCAGTTAATGTATTTTTACTTTCATTTTATGGTTTTTGTTTGGCAGCCGCTGCTGCCAGTCATTTGACCATTTTTTTACGGGTTTTTAGCCCGTAGAAGTTTTAGTGCTGTACTTTTATTAAAGGTTATTGACTGTAAAAAGAGAGGATAAATCTGTAAAATTACAGTGTTTTCCTGTAAAATCTTTAAGGACAATTCCTGTAAATTAATGGCTTATTCACTTTATTTGAGTTAAAGTATTTTACTTTAATTTAAGGGTTTTTGTTTGTGCCTTACCTCCGCTACCGGCATCGCTTCATACAACAGACCTGAGCTGTCCACCTATGACAACACTCCTTGAACATGCGCGCGCTATGTGAGAATCTGCCTTGGTACAAAGTAGAAGTGAAAACATGGTACGGAGTTTCATTGATTTGGGCATTCTCTCAATAAGCAAGTGGAATGGATTTGATAGTGAAGCACTGACACAGCGCTCTACAAAGTGCGGCGAGTGGATAGACCGATTCACGGACTTTCCACATGGTAAAAGTGGGGGGGTCTAAACTACTCAATTCAGAAAGTGGGGGGGACTTGTCTCACCCTCATATAATGGCTGTGACGCCCGTGTGTGTGTGTGTGTGTGTGTGTGTGTGTGTGTGTGTGTGTGTGTGTGTGTGTGTGAGAGAGAGAGAGAGACCGATGATGTGGAAGGCAGAGTAGCTTATCTGACATCTAAATGTTGGAAAATGGTACATTCTAGCCTGTGAGCTCCCCATTTGAGCAACTGACTATTCCTTCGCAATGTAGCATCGCATTGGATATGTGCTGAACTTGTCCTGGAATGGAATTTTCCCAGCCATTTCCCTAGGAGGCCTTTGCAAAAATGTGCGGAAAAGGCATGAAAACTGCACATTTTTCAAAATGGCCGACTTTCTGAGGGCCGGGCCAAATGGAAGGCAATTTGAAAGATGTCCGCAATCATAAAAGCAATGTGTATACAACGTCTCGTGCATATTGGAACCATATGCGAGTAGTTTGGCGTAATTTGCGACATGTAAATCGTCAAAAATTGTATATTCTCTGTTAGCTTACGACCGCCCCGATTGAGCAAGCAACTTTTTTATTCCCAATTTAGCATGGCTGTGGATATGGCCTGAATTTGTCCTGGAGTGGAATTCTTCCGATAATTTCCCTAAGAGCAGTGTGCAAAAATGTGCTCAAAATGCATGAAAAACGGCCATCTTTCAAAATGGCCATTTTTGGGACAGGGCTAATGAAAAGCAATTTGAAATATGTGTGCCATCATAATAGCAATGTCTATACAGCGTTTCATGAATATCGGGAAAACTATATGCGAGAAGTTTGGAGTCATTTGCGACATGTAAATCGTCAAAAATTGTATATTCTCTATTAGCTGTTACGCTCAGGTCTAGGGGAACCTAGGCGCAGCACAAAATCCGCACTCTCCCCACTCTTCCCACTCCCAAGAAAACGGACACCGAGTCAGAGAAAGCGTTTGGTACATTTATTTACCAAAAATAATTCACAAACAGGAGTAACAAAACCAACAAAAAAGAAACAAACCTTTAAACTCAAAATCTTACCTAACCGAGAAAATAAATATACAGGCTTCTTACCTACACTACCTTAAACAGGAGAAAACGAACAATCCAAAAGGGAAAAGGAAAAAAAAGGGTTTGCACTCCTGAGAAAATAAATCTGTCTTACAAAGACAGGTAATGTGAAACTAGCTCGCAGCCAGAGGAGAAGGACAAAACGATATCAAAGTGCGAACACAGCACCACAGAACAAAATATCAAATCAAGCGCCGCATTGGGAGTAGGAGAAGTTGAGTCAGTGAGAGCGGCCGAGGAACTGCACGGCTGCAGCTTAAAAATGCTCCCGTCTCCTCAGGTGGACCAATCAGCATGCAGCAGTTAGCTAATCAGCTAACGGGCACCACCTGCTTGCTCACACACACACACACTCACAGACACAGGAGGAGGGAAAAATGTACACAAAAATGACCTAACGACCCAGGGTCGTAACCTAGCTTACGACCTCCCCGATTGAGCTAGCAGCTATTTTATTCGCAATTTAGCATGCCATTGGGTATGGGCTGAGCTTGTCCTGGATTGGAATTTTTCGAATCATTTCCCTAGGAGAAGTGTGCAAAAATGTGCTTAAAATGCATGAATAACGCCGACTTTTAAAAATGGCCGACTTTCTGGGGGGCGGGGCTAATGGAAGCCATCTGGAAATATGTCCGCAATTCCATGAGGAATGTCTGTGGCAAGATTCGGGTAGTTTGGAGAAACTATATGTGACTATCGCACAATAGTGGGCGCTACTGAGCTGGTTTACAAAAGCGTACGATTTTTTTGTACAGTCTGGAAAAGGTCGTGGGCTGTGACGTGTGTTCCAAGTGTTAAGGCCGAAGCTCATTTTAGCGAATTTGTGACATTTAAATCGTCGAAAATGGTACATTCTCTGTTAGCTTACGTCCGCCCCGATTGAACTAGCAACTATTTTATTCGCAATTTAGCATGATATTGGATATGGGCTGAACTTGTCCTGGACTGGCATTTTTCCGATCTTTTCCCTAGGAGGAGTTTGCCAAAACGCGCTTAAAACGGACATTTTCCAAAATGGCCGACTGTATGGGGGGAGGGGCTAATGGAAGCCATTTTGAAATATGTCCGCAATTCCATGAGGAATGTCTGTGCCAAGATTCGGGTAGCTCGGAGAAACTATATGTGACAACCGCACAATAGGGGGTACGCTATTGAGCCGTATTTGCAAAAACGTACGATTTTTTTGTACAGTCTGGAAAAGGTCGTGGGCTGTCACGTGTGTTCCAATTGTAAAGGCTGTAACTAATTTCAACAAAAACTGATGTGACCGTAAGTGTTTTGAACCCTTCGATTTTGAGAAAAAACCATAGACTGTATATATAAATGGACGTAGGGTCTGTGACGTCACCCATAGGATTCTGCATAGTTGCCGAGAAGCCTAAAGTAGGCGGAGTCGGCCACTAACGGCTCGACAGTGACGTCGATTTTAACTCCCTTCTGCTCCAGCCTGCTCCAAATAAGGGCAAAGAGGCGGAGCCGAGGCGGGACAGGGCGGGACCTAAGTGCTTCACCGTTTTTCAAATATAAATGTTATTTGTAACTAAACTTTGTAAACTAGCAGAGATATGGCCAGTGTTGCGTGAATTAGCCTATGGAATTAGCCATAGACTGTGGCCTATACAGTATACAGAATTAGCGCATTGTGAATTAAACAAAGCTTTCCCCTATGATTGAACTGTTCTTGATATTACACTATACAAGTTTAAAAACGCTTCTCCATGATTCAAATATAAACAGTGTAATATGCATGGGCTAACAAATGCAAAATGTGCATATTTATACTTTTTGACCATCAATTGTATATACATTTATTCCAACGTTACTGTTTCAACAGCGCTGTGAGAGTATAAATTAAATATGACTGTAGAAAAAGAAAGGCGCTTTTATATTGATTAAAATTGTTTTATTTCTTTCAGCATTAAGAAAAAAAGATGGCAACCTCCTCAACAACCTGTAAGTTGATGGTCCTGGCTTACTTTACATGACTTCAGATGGTTGACATTACACACAAACATACTATACATATACATGTATATATCTATATACATGTGTGCATAATTGGAGATAAACAGCACACAGTATATACGTATATATATACATATATATATATATATATCAGGGTTTCCGCTAGGATTTTTTCTCGCCGGTCAAATGTCCGAACAGAATTTATTTTACCGGACACATTTGAAACTTACCGGTCATGTTTCAATAATAATAATAAGAATTGTGTAGCAGAGTTTCCGTTGGCAGGTAATTACCGGACTAGGACCGGATATGCTGATGTTTAAAACTCAGTTAATGGGAGTCATTTTTATATAGCTTCAGTTTATAATCGTAACGGATCGAAAAATTCAGATTCATTTTTCAATAAATGATACAACAAACAACATCATTATTACATTCAAAGAAACTACTTGTAGTAGATAAAGTACATTATTCAAAAGTTTACATTAACTTTGAATAATAACACGGGAGAAACGGATCCTCTCTTTTCCTCTCTCACTCCCTCTCTCTCCTGACAGCCCGTCAGTTTCTCATGCAGCGCGCTAAACAGTGGGCGGGGCTTCAGGTCAGACTCAGCAGCTGATCTGATCTCTCTCTCGCGTCCGGTTACACTTCACTCGCGTTTATGTCCATATCAATCAGATCCAGCTCTCCTCATCGGCCTATAGAGAGCACCGATCAAGCTATTAAGAGTGAATATCGGCAGATAATGATGGGTGGCCAATCGATCGGAGCATCGGACATTTTGACCGTCAGATTTTGAATTTACCGGTTTTTATTCAATTTGACCAGCTAAAAACCGGTAATTACCGGCTAACGGAAACCCTGATATATATATATATGCATATATACACACATTATATGTTGTATGTTATTGTCAAAGGAACAAAATGAGCAACCCTTTATACTTAATTTGATATTCCTCATTATCTGAAGCATTTGTTACTCTCATTTATTTTCCTCCCATAGTGACTGTATGGATAATTGGAGACAGCTATGTCCGGCGTGGAGCCCAGAGAGCTACAGAGACCATCGGCAGCAACCTTGGCCTCGACCTGCGCGTCTGCTGGTTCGGTTGGGGTGGACTGCGCTGGAGCGGTCTCCTCCCCTTCTTTTCCAACTCCCTGCGAGGAAGAGCAGCCCCGGATGTCCTCCTCATCCACTGTGGCGGCAATGACTTGGGGGATGTGCCCAGTGTTCAGTTGCTGAACCAGATGAAGGAGGACCTGCACCAGCTTCATCATCGGCACCCAGATCAACCAGAGGTGCCGGTGGTGGGCTGGTGCAAATCCTGTCAAAATTGACAAGGCCCGGAAGTTTGTTAACAGTGTTCTGGCTACTTTTGTTCATAGCCTAAATGGTGCCATTGTTGACCACTGCAACATTAGACCTGACAGTCCTGGGCTTTTCTTGCGAGATAGAGTTCATTTCACCCCTAGGGGAAATTATATTTTTTTAAAGTCACTAGCCAATTGCCTGAAAGACCACCTCCAAAGACTGTGAACTGCTAAAATGTCAGTATCACTGTTTTTGGATTTGGCCTTTAGAGTATGTATTCTAAGGCCCTTGCTAAGCCCAGACTGTCATGGCTAATGTTGAGTTAGATATTACATCTGTAGCCATAACACTGTTAACATGGCTGCTCTTCCTCTAAAAACTACAAGTCCCTGTCTATCAGTGCACCGTTATGGTGTAAATATAAATATAACCTATCTACCAATTGGATCAAATATAAAAGTTAGCTGAATTAGTGTTGATACTGCAAGGAGACTTATTGTGTGAAAATGAATTGAAGATGTTGTTTAATTGTTGATATATTTATGATCCACATCACATATTCAGTTTCTGTGGCAGTTCTTCAGTTGGTCCAGAAGTCTTATAATGAGGGAGAGAACTACGGCAGATGTGTAATATTTAATGCAGCCGAACCGTGTATTAATGCCGTTATGTGATGACTTTCAAAGAGAAAGGCAAGCACACTCGGAATAAAGTATTATTTTCTTTTCTTTTAAATGTTTTTGGATTTCATATCGCATAAACACCAAGTTAACAATACCGTGTAACTTTCACGTATGAAGGGACGAAATCGTGACATCTTCACGTCTCCCAGCATGGTAAACCGTCACATGTTCACGTCTTGCCGTTGGTTAAATATGCAGATAATTCATAAAACAATTATTGTTGCAATTAATATAATAATACAAAGTAAAATAAGCTTATTTTTAACATGTATGTGGGGAAATGTTCCATCTATGATAAAGAGTTTATGGATTAATTGCAGACAAATGTGATGGGTTGCTTTAAAAAAAAGATTTTCATGTTGCTATACTGGCAAAATCTTCATTTGGCCTTTCGTCTATACCCATGAGTCAGTGCTGTAGTGATGACACCCAAAGTGATCACTGCAGAGGCGAGAAGAAATCGTATAGGGGTCCAGCACAGTCTTCCGATGTTCAGTACCCACTGGTCCAACCTTTCTGGATCACCTAAAGGAAACCTTTACACAAAGATATATGAAAAGTAATATGTTTAGTTCATATTATTTCATGCAAACAATACAACTTAAATTGGTGATGCTGGAATGTAATAATGGAATATATTAATATAGAGTTAAAATGCTGTTTTAACTCTATATTAATTTATGTAAAAATCCATTAACAATATATACAAATGTTTTCAAAAAGTCTATGTTGGTAAATGTTATCTAAATTGCAAAATTCTAACTGAAATGGATGCATACTATTTGTGGTTATTGAATAGTATTACAGTGTATGTAATATAAATGTCACTAAATTAACATACCTTCATAAGTGAACGAGACAATCAGCGAGAGAATTAGCTTATATAGTTCATATTAATGCGTGTCTGGAGCGGTTCATAATTGTAAATCCTTAATTCCTCCCACCTCGGGAAATGTAACGTTGTCACAGAAGAGAGTCCGTGCAGACAAAAGGAGCAAATACAATAAATAAGGAATAATGTACAGCGAGGCGGTCATTAATGAAGGAAAAAGCCGAAGCTACGAAAAGCTAGCGTCGGGCTTTCTTCAATAATGACTTGCTGCAAACTATCCCCTACTTAACATATTAACAGGTTATACAGTCTATGGTTTGCACCCGTAAATAATATCTAACACACACATACATACGGAGCCCTGGAGGGTTCATAGAGAGAAAAATAAATAAAGCGTGCGCACGAGTTACTAAAGCGTGGCCTCGTTTTGTGTGTGTGTGTGTGTGTGTGTGTGTGTGTGTGTGTGGGCATTTGTTTATGATAGTATTGTTCGTTCCGGTGCACTCCGGCAGGACTATAGCACATCGAGATTAAGATTAAACGAATTTCTTTCACTTGGGAATACACATATAACTATGGAGAACCAGATTTGTGTAAATTACTGTTCGTGGTAATTTGAAAACAAATGCCGGTGGTGTCGGACACACACAAACACGCGGAGCTGAGCACACACACACACACACACACACACACACACACACACACACACACACACACACACACACACACACACACACACACACACACACACACACACACACACACACACACACACACACACACACACACACACGCGCCCCGGTGACAGGACATCTCCTTCATAAAACGAGGGGGAATACTCTGGTAGTTCGATGTGTGTATAGGTGTGTGTGGTTAAACGTAGCAGCCTCGATCTCTATTCAGCGGTTCTAATGAAGAGAAACGCAGTGAAGTAAACAGTAAAAGTCACAGCTCTTTGCAGCTGGTGCTGCTCTTCTCAGATTCTGTTGGGTTACACGTTACTGCCTCCAGTGCCCTGTACGAGGAAGCCAGTTCAACAGACCCTGGATATGTTTGATTTACCCGGCTTAACTAACCCTAACAAACGCGATGTCGCTAAGCGGTCCTACGAAGCTGGTTATCAACTCAGCAAATCAACCAGGGTTTCTCTGTCCGGCTGAGAGCGCATTCACGTGAAAGGGACGGGGTTACCAACATTTGACCAATCACAAACATGGAGACGTGTGCTGACAGCGCAGCGTCATACTTCATGAATGAATAGTGTAAATAGCAAATCCTGCTTCCTAGTACAGGCCACTGGTGCCACAGAGATTTCATAAAGTGAAGGAGATTTTCCTTCTATAAAACAGCTGTGGGCAGCAGATACTGTGAGTCACGGACAGGAATCCGTCAATTTAAATAAAACGAGGCCACGCTTTATTAACTCGTGCGCACGCTTTATTAACTCGTGCCCACGCTTTATTAACTTGTGCGAACGAGAAAGTAAAACGTGGCCACGTTTTATTTATTTTTCTCTCAATTAACCCTCCAGGGCTCCGTACATATAAGAACAATTGTGGCGTACATAATTCCTTTGGCTGCCACTACCACGTTACCTCCCTGCGAACAGCCCGCCGCAGTTATAGCTCTGAAGACCCATAGCTCTCCCGGCCGGAGCTCTGTCCAACCCGTTAGCAGGATTAGCAGGTGTATGTTTTAGCTTAGCTCGTTAAACAGCGAATTAGCCGCGGTTGGTAGAGCTATGGCTCCGGCTGTCGGTAGACCTACCGACCGGAGCTATAACGGCCGCCGGAGCCATAGCTCTACCGACTGCCGGAGCCATAGCTCTACCAACCGCGGCTAATTCGCTGTTTAACGAGCTAAGCTAGACAAATACACCTGCTAATCAATGCTAATGGGTTGGACATATTTATATATATATATATATATATATATACACCGAACAAAAATATAAACGCAACACTTTTGTTTTTGCTCCCATTTTTTATGAGATGAACTCAAAGATCTAAAACATTTTCTATATTCACAAAATAACCATTTCTCTCAAATATTGTTCAAAAATCTGAAAAAATCTGTGATAGTGAGCACTTCTCCTTTGCCGAGATAATCCATCCCACCTCACAGGTGTGGCATATCAAGATGCTGATTAGACAGCATGATTATTGCACAGGTGTGCCTTAGAATGGCCAAAATAAAAGGCCACTCTGAAACGTGCATTTTTGCTTTATTGGGGGGGTCTGGGGGGGGTCCGAAAACCAGGCAGTATCTGGTGTGAGGGGTAGGGGTAGGGTTAGGGGTAGGGGCAGTGGCGGAGGTGGGGGGTGGCTGGGATTGGCCGTGGCCACTCCCAGCAGAATCCTGGCCACCCTATTGGCCACCCCAAACACCCTCAACCACACCCACATCACAGCTGTCCGTTGCCGCTGTCACTAGTTTTCCCCGTAGCCAGGCCGGCCCGTCAATGCCGTCACTAGTTTTCCCCGTGCGGAACCATTCCTGTAATATACCAGAGCACTGCCGGAACACTTTCGCTGCATCACATCCGACCTGCACACTGCGCAGTGTGCGCACCTTACTGCTCCAGGACAACGAGTGCCGTTCTCAAGGCGCGCATGCCATTTTCGGCTGGCAAGTTAACCACAGGTAAGCTATAATATTAATATCAGAGGCCAGATTGCTTTGTGACTGGTTTTGTAACATTGATTATCCCACCCTTAACTGTATATATTAAGCAAAGTATGAGCTAACGTTTTTATGCATTGTACAAATTCTTAGGTGACGTTATTTATTTGCCATTAGTAAAGTTCAGTAAGTAGCTTACTGTAGCATGTAGCATGAGATGGCACAAAAACGTGTCATATCAATTTAAGTCAAATTAGCTTTTGAATATTTTTTTTATCAAGGAAAGTGACTAGCATCCTAGTAGGGGCTTGTTTTTAAAGTTAGATAAAGTAGTAAAGAAATGATAAGCTCTGCTAAAGGATACAGTTATTTACCATTAGTAAATTCAGTAAGTAGCTTACTCATGCTCATGTAGCCTGTAGCATGAGATGGTACACAAACGTGTCTTATCAACTAAACTCACATTAGCTTTTGAATATTTTTTGAATCTCTGTTAAAGGATACAGTTATTTGCTGTGAATTTAACCTATTGCTATAACTCGATTATAATAGCTAAATAATCAAAAATATTTACTTTTTTTAGACATGGCTTGATAAATTGAGCATGCAACTGCATAAACGCATTTATTGAGTCACCTTTGCTAGTGCTAGGACTTGTTATAATGATGGTGGTAAGATTGATATATTCTGCATTTTGCGTATTGAGTCAGAAAATCATAATGAAGAGAAAGAGAGCAGACATAGCATCCTTCTTCAATAAGAAGAAACCAGCTGAGGCACAGGAGAATGAAAGACAGGGTCAGATGGAGAAAGGACAGACAGACAGAGAGAGCGAGGGAGAGAAGTCGCCAGTGAGACCTGGCCCAAGTGGACCTCCAGGTATACAGACTCTCCCTCATACACCTGGCTACAGTGTTACCTTCATTGATATTGTCCACTAGTGTGTTCTATCTATATTCACATCATGTTGAAAATGCATTTTAAAAGCTTTAAGTAAATAGTTTCACCACCTTAAAGTCTGACACAGATTCTTTTGTAGTTGTTTTTGCAAAGACCCCAACTCAAATACTGTAGAATTGTCATTATATAACCTGTTGGAAAATGATTTAATCACCTTAAAATCTGATGCTTTTTATTTTTAGATGTTTCCAAAAGACCTGTACAAGCACCGCATACAAATTCAGAGAGCGAGAGAGATGAGCCCCCACGTACCAGTGGCCCAAGTGGACCTCCAGGTATACAGACTCTTTCACAAATACTGAATATTTGAATTGTACTTTAGTTTTGTCCAATCTGATACAATGGCAATGTTTTAATGCAGCCTGATAATTAATGGATAGGTCTGATAAAGTTGCTTTTTTTTTTTAAACAGACATTTCCAAATCAAGAGCCGATCAACCAGTCCAGCCACACCCGAAACTCTTTCCCAGGACACTCCAGGGCGACAGATGAAGAAACTTTCAAGCCTCGTGGTACAATGTTCACTCATGGCTAGAGTATTCTCAGATCCAGGACTCTGCACACTGTTTTGCATGCAGGCATTTTGGCCTCCCAAACACAGATTCAGTGTTTACTTCAGCCTTGGGATTTAAGAACTGGAAAAAGGCAACATTCAGAGATGGAGGGTTCACTAAACATGTAAAGGGAGAGGCTCACACAAATGCAATGGTGGCTTGGAAGGAATATGAGAGAGGAGACAAAGTGAGTGCATCTTTAATGAGTACCCTGACTAAAGAACATAGTAAGCAGATACAAGAAAATCGTACTTATATAAAAAGTGTAGCGGAAGTTTTACTGTTAACAGCAACCCAAAACATTTCACAAAGGGGTCATAGGGAGACAAGAGATGCAGACAACAGGGGAAACTTCTTGGCTATATTAGATGTGATTGCTAACCATGACACAGTTATCAAAAATAAACTTACAGGGCCTCGCAATGCAAAATACACTAGCCACCAAATTCAGAATGAGATTTTGGATACATTAGCTGAAATGGTACGCTCCTCCATCATTAACGAGGTCAAGGAAAGTGAGGTATTTTCCCTAATGGCAGATTAAACTAAAGATACAAAAAAAAAGGAACAGATCTCTTTAGTGCCGAGATATTATTATAAAGGAGCTGTAAAAGAGAGCTTCTTGCACTTTGAGCCTGCAGACCGCCTTGATGCTACAGGACTGACAGAAAAAAATAATCCAGGTCCTTGAGAGATATGGCCTGGAGTACAAAAGTAACCTGGTTGGGCAAGCATACGACGGTGCTTCTGTCATGAGTGGCAAGCACTCCGGCGTTCAAGCTCGAATTAAGGAGGTGGCAAAGCAGGCGTTTTATGTCCATTGTAATGCACATAGACTTAATCTGGTTCTAGTTGACACCGTTAAAGCAGTCCCACAAGCTGAATGCTTTTTTGCGTTTTTGCAAAGACTTTATGTCTTTATGTCTGGCTCTTATGTTCACACGAGGTGGCTTAACATTCAGAAAGAAATGTATGCGGGAGCTCCGAAAGAGCTTCAACGGTTGAGTGAAACAAGGTGGGCTTGCCGGCATATAGCTTGCCGTACCGTCTTAGATAGACTACCTGCTATTATTCGTGTCCTTGAGGAAATGGCTGCAGAACACAGCGGAGATAGAAGTGTTGATGCACGTGGCCTGCTCGCTCAAATTGACCTGCAGTTTATTGGCCTTTTAGTGACATGCACTAAGGTTTTTGGAGATGCAAGATATCTCTCTGACCTTCTACAGTCTCCCACTCTTGATTTGTGTTCAGCTGTGGATCTAGTTGAAGCCCTCGTGAAACGTTTTCAAGACTACAGGGATGAAACCTACTTTGAAGGACTCTGGAAAGAAGTCTTAAATACAAGTGCAAAATGCAATGTTGAGACGGACCCTATTCCAAAAAGAAAGACGAAACAGAGCAGAATGCTAGATGGACATACTGTCATGTCCTCAGTAGGTGCGTGTTCTGAGCAAACCAAGGACACTTTTCGTGCCAGAATATTCTACCCTGTGCTTGATAACATGCTCGGTGAGCTAAATAGACGATTCTCAAAACCAAATTGTGAAATAATGATGGGGATCCAAGCCTTGAATCCTTAAAGCGTTACATTTTGCGAAGAGCAGGCTCTATTTGCATTTGCTTCTATTTATGAATGCAACATAGATGACCTCGGACATGAGGTACACCAAATGAAAAGAATCCTAGAGAGGAAAGTAACATCTGGCATGCAGAAGCCCTCTAGCATAGTAGAGGTCACAAAAATCATTGAACCCTTTAAAGAGGTATTCCATGAGCTCTTCCGCTTGTGCAAAATTGCCATTGCCATACCTGTGAGTACTGCTTCCTGTGAACGCAGCTTTTCTACACTCAAGCTGGTAAAGACATACTTGAGATCTACCATGGATGATGATAGACTTAGCAATCTGGGGGTTTTAAGTGTGGAGTCCAGACGAGCAAAGTCCCTGGACTTAGAGGAATTTGTGAATCGCTTTGCTGCAAACCACAACAATCGCAGAATACAGCTGTTGTAAGCTGAATGTGAGGAGAAGGAGCAGTGGCTGGTCAGGTGTCACAAAATGACCACTGATTCAACTCTCCAAAATCTCCGGTCTGTCTCCATCGATATATTAATTTAAGTAAAACAACAAGTGAATCACATCCAGGGTATTCCACTGTTTCTATAAATGTCTTATATGTCAAATGTAAATTAAATGCCTTAATTGTTAATGTTAGACCCTCTTGCACTTAAAGGGGGGGTAGGTAAGTTTGAGAAACCGGCTCGAGATACACTTTTTGTTATATTCCATGGAATGCTCTTAACATCCCGATAGCAATGCATATCTTAAGTGCTTTGACAAAAAATCCATAAAAAAATTTCATCTGTGGAAGCCGTAATACTGTAAAAAGTACGACCAGCCGGCTAAACGGATTGGATTGCCGTCCTGTCTGTCAGCCTTCCATCTCGTGCACGCACAAATGTATCTCGTGCCCTCATTGGGCGTGCCGTCATTGGGCGTGCATTGCAGCAGTACTTCAATGACTCGCCAGCAACAGGCGGCCACTTTCACCATGGCAGAGTTAGGTTCAACATCGTCTACTGGTGGCAAAAGAAATAATGTAACTGAGCAAATTATGAACAAAAACAAAGTGGAAACTAGGAGAATTCAAACCAGAGTCAATATCGGAGTTGCTTTTCAACGATGGCGACAACTGATGCAACACACCTATGGGGGTTATTCCCTATCTTTATTCAAGAGCGTGGTATTTAAATTTGAGAGCATACTTTATGTATTTATTTCCCTCAAACCCTGTCCTCGCACTCAAATAGTGCCTGCTTGCACTTAGATTTGCTCTGCTTCTGCTCCTGCTCAAACTGTACGCTTGCACTCAGATATATTGCTGCTTACGGATTTTTTCTGCTCTCAGATTTATTCTCTGCGCGCTCGAAACTTTTGTGCAACAATCCTGTCAAAATCCCTCAACCAATAGGAGGCCAGGTGTCCTTGCGGGTGCGTTCGTTTTACTTATTACAGGACGGTTACTCTTTGGTTTGTCTTTGGTGCGATGACAGGGTTTGAGTGAAGGAAATCAATAAAGTATGCTCTCAAATGTAAATACCACGCTCTTGAATAAAGATAGGGAATAACCCCCATACACACCGAGTTGAAATCTGACGCCGTGGTCGCTCTTTTTCTCTTGGACAGGTTTTGTATGGTTTACAATTCCCCTGAACTATATAGCCAACCTAAGTCATGTGCGCGTTCATGTGTGTTGGAGGAGGTGCTCTGTAAGGAAGTCTGAAGGAAGGGGCGGATTCTTTTCGGCTGTGTACTTTCAAATTTTAGTGCACTCGAGCCGGTTTCTCAAACTTACCTACCCCCCCTTTAATGTTCATATACAAGTGCATTGATTTAATTATTTCTTCCCTCAGTTAAATGGGAGTGATTGTACTCACATAAATAATTATTTAATGTCACACACTCATCAAGGATGTGTGGTAATGGAAAATTATGGCACATAATTTTTTCTTAAAAAGGTGCTAGTTTATTTTAGCAAGGAAAAACAATCAAAATCCCACATTTATAAATACAAACTTTAAAGATTCAAGATTTTTTTTTCACAGCTGCTTTAGTGTTGATGGTATTCTTCATGCTGGCTTACTTTCACACGGTCGTTGCTAACGTGACAGAACCGTTGTTAATCTTTTTAGAAACTCCCTTGCCATTTGAAATGTCTGTCTTATTAAAAACCAAATTAACCAAAGTCACAGCATCTTGCAGGACATGACTGTCATATAATACTCTGTATTATGATCAGTTCCTATGTGCCTGGACTGAGTATGACAGAAAAAGGCATGTTGACAGAAACAGAAAACAGTTGTTACAATATGTGTTACTGTGTCAATGTTGATTCAACACAAATATTTTACAAGCTCATTTACAATGTTATACGGGAACGTGATGTTCAAATTAGCAAACGGTGTACGCTGTTCAGTAAAATCGCTGCCAAGAGCCAGTGTTCAGAAGGGTTCATTTGTTGGACTACTTGTTTTTAGGGATACTTGTGTACAATATAATGCTAGATTTGAAGGCACAATGAGTAGTATGTTTATACTTAAACATTCCCCCCCTCTCAATTATCAGTTATAACACTTAAGTGTGTGGCAGTGTGTGTACCTGCAATGCAGACCTCTGCCTGTTTTCCTTATTTGGCTGTGTTCAGGACTGTTATGGTAATTTAAGTGAAACAAGTTAATCACATCCAGGGTATTCTACTGTTTCTATAAATGTCTTGTATGTAAAATGTAAATTAAATGCCTTAATTGTTAAAGTTGCGACCCTCTTGCACTTAATGTTCATGAAAAAGTAAGATGTATGTCTTAACCAATAATATAATTACAAAAACTTGTTTAAATTATGTGTCTCTGTCACTGAGAGAATGAGCTCATAGTGCTGCTGATCACCATAAGCTAAACAGTCTGTATATTGCACTACATTTGTATAATGTAAGCTTTGTTGTTACTTTGCCTGCGAGAAGAAGAAAAAAATAGTTAGATATACTGAATATTATTTGATCTATTCCACCACTTAATCCCAAATAATGTAGAGGTGTGTTGTAGGTGCCTTAAATAGCCCCTTATTTTATAGTGAGATGTATTTTTATGTTCATATAATAGTGATTTCAATGCCACCCCAAAATGATCACTGGTCCCATCCTGGCCACCCCACTGAAAATTTCCTGGCTCCGCCACTGGGTAGGTTTAGGGTTAGGGTTAGGGTAATGTTGTGAATCGAGTGGCCTGTGTTCGTCGTCCATTACATACGCCTGCCCATACCATAACCCCACCACCACCATGGGCCACTCGATTCACAACATTACCCTAACCTTAAGAAGAGACAGGAAAAGGGGGAGAGTTAGTCAGTCATAAAAAGTGTTAGAATAAAACATACTCCACCTCCCTAATTAAGCAATTAATAATCTATAACAGAGTCCATCGTCAGTATGTGCTGGTACATCTGGCAGCATGTAATTCTGCAAATCACACTACACTCGGATGCAATTCAGCTGATGCTGTAATCCAAAGTGACTTACATACAGGAACAATTTGGGGTTCAGCATCTTGCCTGAGGAGACTTCGACATGTTGACTGCAGGGGCTGGAAATCAAACCATTTACCATGATTGGTAAACGCCCATTTACTTTCTGAGTCATGGTTGCCCTATTTCACATATTCTGCATAAACATAAGTCTGCCCGGTGAAGCTCAAACCTCTAACACATGTAAATTAATTACAAAGTATGACTACAAAAATAAATATATAAATGACATTACACAATGGACAACATTTAAAGAAAGTAGAAAAAAACAAAGCCCTGTTAAATGGGCCAAGGTACTTTTGTGCATACTACGGTGTGCACAAATATGAATATAGAGAAGTGTTGTTGAAAGGCTATGGAGCTATATCAGGGTCATAAGTTTTGATCATTCAAAAAAAAAACAATTTATTTGAAAAGTTTTTATATATATATATATATATATATACACACTATATGTCACGAGGTCTGTAAACCTTGCTCTTCGTCCCTTTTTCTCTTGAACCTCGAAAGCAGCACTCCTCCATCTTTCCTTCACCTTGTATGGGAGCTTTGAGGCGACAAATGTAGCTCAGAGTAAGTTCAATCAGGAAGACAATATCATCGGGTGTCACACGTTATCTCAATAAGTGATCAGGGGCGTTACGCCCCGGCTAGCCAATCATCGTACCTGCTAACCCGTTTAAATCTGCTCTCCCCTCCCTGTCAGTTGTCATTTCAGGTGTCAACGCACAACCCTCCTCCACCCCTTCACCTCCTGTCTCCTAATACAGGGCCAAGCTAAAACCTTCTCCCTTCAGATCGGACCGAACTACTATCACCACCACCAGTGTCTAGACCCCGGGGGGGTTCATCAGAGCGGTTCTTTCCCTCCTGAATGATCATCCTGCAAACCCGGGGCCTAATCGCCAAAACATTATTACAGTTACTTGTGGTAATACGTCAATCACTATTCCCGCATATCATGTGTCCCGATAATAAACATGTACTCATACATCACGTCTCTCCTGATTGAACTCTCATGTTAGTTGGATTGTTCATTTCGTCCATGTACTCTTTGTCCTCCATGGCATTACGGCACATAATCAGGAAAAGGGCATAGGCATTCAGAGCTTTGCCGTCTTCAGATCTGATCTGTGGCCACTTTAGAGCTTTATCCATATAGGCTGTAGCAATTTTAAGTTCATCACCATAATGTTTCTGGAGTAGAGCCCTGGCTTCTTTGTAGCCTCTCTGTGGTGCCATGTGCTCACAACTGCGGACGAGCTCTTGAGGTTCCCCTTCGGTGAACTGTTCCAAGTAGTACAATTTATCGCTGCTGCTCTCTGCCATGCTGTCGATGACATGGTTGAAGGCTCTTATAAAGGACTTGTAGGTGAGCGGGTCTCCCTTGAACACAGGCAAGTCTCTTTTAGGAAGATAAAACAGGTTGTGCGGCCTTACCAGCATCTCTGTAATCTGACTTTGACGCTGCATCACATCATAGCTGTCCCTCTGCTCTCCTCTACGGTGACCTTCCCTGGGGCCCGGTCCATGTGCTCTATCCGAAGCTCCGTCCTGCGCGTCCATCCACCTGCTTGACTTTGTTGGGCGTGGCATGACAGTTCTTTTTAGCAGGTGTGCTGAGGCAAGTTTCTCACCATATTTAGCTGGTTTTGAAGCAGTTCTGGATCCGGTGCCAGATGTCTCTCACTTGACATGCCGTTGGCTGCGATTGAGGTAGCTGTTCATACCATCCTGGGCTACTTCATACCCTTCAAGCACCTTTAACTTTGCATCACATTCAGCTACAGCTGCATCCATCTCCAATTGTTCTCTTTGAGCTTTGCTTGCTGCTGTATTAGAGAGGCTTCTTCTACCTCAAGAGCCTGCTTCTTCTTTAAAGATGCTGCTCGAGCTAGCAGTGCTGCCTTTTCAGCTTCCGCCCTCCTGCGAGCAGAAGAAACAGTAGAAGAAGCCACTGTGTGGTTACTGGCTCTGGAGGCGCTGTCTTCAGGCCTGATATCATCTACTTCAGACGAGCAGGCTTCCTCTTCATGGTCCTCTTTTGTGCCTTCGTGCACTCCTTTAATCCATATTTCAGTTATGCATACAAACTGCTCAATGTTTGCTGATTTGGGGTTAAACCAGTGTTGCTGGTCAGGGCCGGCCCTGACCAATTTGCTGCCCTAGGCAAGATTTTAATGCAGACACTGACTGACTCGCGCATGCATGCACGGTTGTGGCATGACCACCAAAACAGAACGATATGAACACAAGATGTGTGCAAATTCATTTAGTATCCTATCCATTTGAACATGATTTAAGTGGGGGGTGGACCTATCCTCCTCTTAGGGGGTCTGGGGGGCATGCTCCTCCGGGAAGATTTTTTTTTTTAATATTGAGGTTAAAAGCATCAATCTGGTGCACTTTGAGAGCAACATGAAGAGATCTATGGATACATCTCATCATATGAAACAGAACTGTAAACAGATTTTCTTTTTCTTTATGGATATTTTACAAATCACTCCCCTTTTAAACTGTATTCTTGTTTATTAATAACAACTTTTTTTACTGACATGTAGTATTTTATACTATAAGAGAATAGATGAAAATCTATTCTCTTGTTTTTTTATAACGATCATATAAAAGGTGTGCCTTTACCTCACTGAGCATATCAGAGCCTCTCAGTCTTTCAGGAGAGAGATCTCCAAAGCTCCCCCCCCGCGGCCGCTTACACAGTAAATTCCAATGTTAATAAAAGCTGTATACGTTTTTGGGAGTTTGATTTATTTTAAATTAACACCTATAATTGCACACTAAAACCATTATTTCAAAAAAGGAACTATTTCACATAAACCTGGTTTTTACTGGGGCTGGGGCGGTTCAACTTGATTTGGGGGGGAGGGAAGCCATAGTTTATGCGCTGAAAAAAACGGGGAGTAACATTTAGTTCGGAAAATCGAGGTAACAAAATGTACTTAGAAAACCTAAGTAAATTTAACATCTTATATTTCAAGTAAAATCTACTTACAGTTAAGAAGTGTTTGTTATTAAAGGCACTTGAGTAAACTTTACTGTCACACTCAGTTGTTGTAAGTAGATTTTAATTACTATTGCATAGTAGATTTTACTTACTATTGCATAGTAGATTTTACTTAAGATTACATTTGGATCTTATTACAAATCTCCAGTAAAAACTATTTAGCTTTTCAGGTAGTTTTTACTTGCAATTCTTTATTTTTATTGCAAAAATATTTAAGTCATATTTACATATAATTTCTTCTACATTAAACATCAACTCTATTTCCATTAGTTTGTATACATTCTTATATTAAGGCTACTACAAAACATGAAACAACAAACACTTTAACAAAATCAACTTTATTTTGTCTTGTTTTAGACAACAGCTTACAACACTTTCAATACATATATAACAATGTAAAAGTACAAAATCGTGAATACATTTTTCTAAATATAATGTTTTTATTCACACACACACACATTTAGAAAAATACTATGTACAATCACAACACAAGTTACAAAACAACCCACCAACAACAATCAGACTCGAGGACAAAACTAAGGAAAATAAATAAAAATAAACCCTAAAAATCGTATTTTTTATGATTATTTGAATTAGTTAATCCAACATTTTGAAATATGAACTAACTTCAAAAACTGAAGTTAAAATTACAATATTTCCATTTTTAAATGGAGTTACAGTAGAGTAGAAGTACACAGTGCTATGAAGAAGAAAACAAAGGAAAGTACCAACAGTTTGCACCTAACTAAATGTACTTATTACATTCCACTATCTAGGCTAAAAATTTGGAGCTCAAGGTCTGGACTTTAGGAGACACCTTTTGCGAATTGAGCTAGAGAAAGAGCTTTTGGAACACTTCAAAAGTGTATTTTACCTTTGGTGGGTAAACCAAGTTCATGGCATAGATTATGCCCATGAGCAGTATGCATGCGTTTGTCACACTTTTGCACCCATCCTGCACCTCAGTTCCCTCTATGACGATCGACACATGACCAGCATTTGTGTCTCCCTGCGCTGCACTGTCGCTGACGACAAAGATCTTCATGAGCTGGCCAGCATAGTCTTCTTTGACGATGTCCTTGCTTACATCCTGTCAAAACATGTTACTGTGTGAGACTCATTACATTAAAGTGGGCATTTCATTCAGTATTTAAGTAGATTATCTAGTGTCCTTCAACTCAAATAAGGATGGGGTAAGTTAATGAAGGGAATTTATATTAACATGTATTTTTTTGGTCCACTAATGACATTGGTCTGAATGCAGCTCATTTAAATAAATATATGCTTTGTTCCAACCAAGAAGTAAATAACAATATGTAAACTGCATTAAGTATATTGCAGAAATTAGGAGGAATTTGGGTTTTAACGTCTCAACCATAAATTCTAACACATTTTCAATCAGAAAATGAAATGGAGAAAGTATAAAATAAAATCTATAAATAATACATAAAATGCAGTAAAAATATATAACTTATGTTAAATGTATTTTACATTACATGTCACTTGTTAGACGCTTTTATCCAAAGCGACTTACATACTCAATACTGTGGACAATCCCCACAGGAGCACTTTGGGGTAAAGTGTCTCAGGGACACAACGACATGCTGACTGCAGTGGGGTTTGAACCTGTGACCAACGCACTAATCCACTGCGCCACACGCCTCCCTTATTTAATGCTAAATTAGCTAATCTGAATATTTTTTTCTCCAAATTATGGCACAAGTTGCTCAACTATAGAGATACTTATTTACAAATATTGAAGAACAGACAACATATTAAACATGAATTCAACAATCATCATAACATTTACCTGGTAGTCTTTGATGAGTTCCTCTGTACTCTCTCCAAGGAACTCCATCAGGCAGCGGATGATGGCATCTCGTCTACCTTCAACATTTTGTTGTTTAAACAGAAATGTAAATGAGAATAAAGAATACTACATAATTGTAAACGTATTCATATATATAGAAATACAGCAATCAAAACACATTTTAAGAGAATGCTTCATGTTTACATTTTAGTCTAAAAAACAGGCAGTTTAAGAGAGAGGGGAGAGGTGAGAAAACACGTAATTACTTAAAAGATGCTGAAAATGTATCTGTAAAGGCCTGCGCATTCCATTATTATTTTTCGTCAGTAAAAGTAATGTCGTTGTATAAATTTCAAAGCTTACCTCACTGAATGAATCCAGTATCAGTTTTATTGTTGAGCCTGCAACCCCGCCTTTCTTCCCAAATATCTTCAGCCGTTTGGGGGTGTAGAAGTCCAGTTTCGTCAAAAAGGTTCGCTCCAGATGAAGAGTTGTTACCCTTCTGAACTCTTCTTTGATCTTAAACAAAATGTGAAAAAAAACGATGTAATTAATGTGTGTGTGTGTGTGTGTGTGTCTGTGTCTGTGTATATACTGTATGTCTGTGTGAGTGTGTGTGTGTGTGTGTCTGTGTGTGAGAGTGTGTCTGTGTGTGAGAGTGTGTGTGTGTGTGTGTGTGTGTCTTTTATTACTGATGTACTTTGACTGCAGACACTCACTGCTGGAGAAAAGAAATGTCTAAAAAAAAGAAAAGGGAGAGGAATACAAAAGATAAGCTTACATAATACAATCACATCTAGTTTCAACAACTCTGACATTAGCTGGCATGCAAGCCTCTAGTTTTAGGAGTTAAACTGGCATTGATGGCCAATAAGCCAAAACCAGTGGGTTGATTTTACATAAGATACGCTAAATTGTAGGGATGGGTATCGTTAATGGTACTACTACTTTTATCGATACGGTCTTTTAACGGTACTTTTATCTGTTCTTTTGGAGAAAAAATTAAGGTAAACTAACTAAACAAATTGTGAACAAAACTAACATTGCTTTTTATTTAAATTAAAGGTGGGGTAGGTAAGTTTGAGAAACCGGCTCGAGATACACTTTGTTATATTCCATGGAATGCTCTTAACATCCCAATAGCAATGAATATATTAAGTGCTTTGACAAAAAATCTATTAAAAAATGTCATCTGTGGAAGCCGTAGTACTGTAAAAAGCACGACCAATCATTTTAGCCAGCCCGGCTAAAGTAACTTGATGGCCTACCTGCCTGTCAGCCTTCCATCTGTGCACAAACTTATCTCGTGCCCTCATTGGTCATGTGCGCGTTCGTGTGTGTTGGAGGAGGGGCTCTGTAAGGAAATGGCAGATTTTTTCCAGCTGTGTATTTTCAAATTCTAGCGCACTCGAGCTGGTTTCTCCAAAATGACCTACCCCACCTTTAAATGTCTAATATTTCACATCAAAAGAAAAAACAATGTGTGAACAAATGGTATTAAATAATCTGATGACAGAATTGTAAACAGAATAGCTGAAACTTTAACAAATAAATAACTCAGTTACCTAATCATTATCCCATGTTTGTATAATTGAGTTAACTGTGTGTTGCTGCTAGCATACATCACCTGACGTGGAAACGTTACTCGTGGATGGGGCTACAGAGCTACTAGAAAGACAGTCGAACCGGTGCATTTCTCCGTCTGAATGTGGTGCACTTTTGCAAGATGTTTAGACAAATTGCTCGTGTTCGCCCTGACATGCTAAACTCTTATTGCACTTTTGGTAACGAGCATTGTCCACACTCGGAGCGCGTTCTCTCCGTCACCTCCTCCGTGTGTGTTGCTGCATGTAGCAGCCGCGTGTGTGTAATGGCGGGGGAGAGATCTCTCGTCTGGATTCGAAAGATCGAAAATACTAAAAATAATCATAGACGCAGTCTTCTTGTGTATTAGAAACGGAGTTGGCGACACTAAAACTGCAATATAATGTTTGTGTAGCAATAATACATACGACATATTTTTTACATGTCTGCCTACCGATAAAAAGACCGATAATGTCGGAGCTTAACGGTACCACAGTCTTTAATAATTCAGCCCTATCCCTACTAAATTGTGATATGTTATTTGTTATGTGGATAGAACATTACACATTAGCTATGGGGTTTTGGTCATATCACATCAGGTCACTGTTAGTATTAAATACTGGATGCACCAGGCAGCGTGGCACACAGTCTAAAGCTATATAGTAGCTGACACAGTATTTTAGTATCATAATGTAGCGCAAACACCGCCACCCCCCCAATAAAAAAACACTTTTTAAATAAGTGAGTCCGCCAATGCCATAGATTTATCTGAAACGGAGAATTACCCCCTAGTCGACGGGTTTGAATCTCTGAATAACCCACTAAAAACTAACCCACACCTTGACATCTGATTTATCCCACGTGCTGAGTTAGCTAGCATGCTAACGAGCTAACCGGCTAAGTACGTTTTTAATATCTGCATGTTTAGACAAATTGCTCGTGTTACCGCCCTGACATGCTAAACTCTTATTGCACTTTTGGTAACGAGCATTGTCCACATCGAGACGGGTCAAGTGTAACCACAACTCGGAGCGCGTTCTCTCCGCCATCTCCTCCGTGTGTGTGTTGCTGCATGTAGCAGCCGCGTGTGTGTAATGGCGGGGGAGAGGTAACTCGTCTGGATTCGCATTTTGCAGTCTTCTTGCATATTAGAAACGGAGTTGACATAATAAATAACCCACTAAAAACTAACCCACACCTTGATATCGGATTTATCCCACGTGCTGAGTTAGCTAGCATGCTAACGAGCTAACCGGCTAAGCTGTCAGTCAGCTTAATGTACGTTTTTAATATCTGCATTCAGCTGACAAGATTACATTACATTACATTACATTGCATTTAGCTGACGCTTTTATCCAAAGCGACTTACAATAAGTACATTCGACCAGGAAGACACAACCTTGAAGAAAACAGAATCATATAAGTACATCAGGTTTCAAAGAGCCAAACATTTCAAGTGCTACTCAACTGGCTATAGATAAGCCAGTCCTTTATTAGTATATAAGTGCTCTGTTAGCAGTTCTTTGTTAGTAATTCTATCGCTCAAAGTGGAGTCGAAAGAGATGAGTTTTCAGTCTGCGCCGGAAGGTGTGTAAGCTTTCTGCTGTCCTGATGTCAATGGGGAGCTCATTCCACCATTTTGGAGCCAGGATAGCAAACCCACGTGTTTTTGCTGATGGGAACTTGGGTCCCCCTCGCAGCGAGGGTGCAGCGAGTCGTTTGGCTGATGCAGAGCGTAGTGCACGCGCTGGGGTGTACAGTTTAACCATGTCCTGGATGTAGGAAGGGCCAGATCCATTCGCAGCATGGTACCATTGTCTTGAAGTGGATTCTAGCAGTTACCGGAAGCCAGTGAAGGGAGCGGAGGAGCGGAGTGGTGTGGGAAAATTTAGGAAGGTTGAAGACCAGACGAGCCGCTGCATTCTGGATGAGCTGCAGAGGTCGGATGGCACATGCAGGTAGACCAGCCAGGAGGGAGTTGCAGTAGTCTAGGCATGAGGTGACGAGAGCCTGCCCAGAACCTGCGTGGCTTTCTGGGTCAGCTGGGGACGAATCTTCCTGATGTTGTAAATCGTGTATCTGGAGCAACGGGTTGTAGCAGCGATGTTTGCAGCGAAGGACAGGTTGTTATCTAGGATCACACCCAGATTCCTTGCAGTCTGAGTCGGGGAAACAACAGAGGTGCCGATGTTGATTGTCAGGTCAAGAGTGGGACAATCTTTTCCCGGAAGGAAAAGCAGTTCAGTCTTTTCAAGGTTGAGCTTGAGGTGATGAGCAGACATCCACTGAGAGATGTCAGCTAGACAAGCAGAGATGCGTGCGACGACCTGGGTCTCTGAGCGGGGAAAGGACAGAATTAATTGGGTGTCGTCAGCGTAGCAGTGGTATGAAAAACCATGCGGGCTAATGACTGATCCGAGCAAGTTTGTGTACAGGGAGAAGAGGAGGGGACCAAGAACAGAGCCCTGAGGGACCCCTGTAGTTAATTGACAAGGGTCGGACTCGGACCCTCTCCAAGTTACCCTGTAGGTACGGTCTTTGAGGTATGAGGTGAGGAGGGAAAGTGCAGAGCCTGAAACTCCAAGTTCTTGGAGAGTGCGAAGGAGGATCTGATGGTTCACCGTGTCGAATGCAGCTGACAGGTCCAACAGGATGATGACAGAGGAGAGGGATGCTGCTTTGGCAGTGTGCAGTTCCTCAGTGACAGCAATGAGAGCAGTTTCTGTGGAGTGACCTGCCTTGAAACCAGACTGGTGCGGATCCAGACGGTTGTTCTGATGGAGATAACAGGAAAGTTGTTTAAAGACAGCGCGTTCAAGTGTTTTAGACAGGAACGGGAGTAGAGAGACAGGCCTGTAGTTTATAACATCAGACGGGTTGAGAGTGGGTTTCCTTCGGAGAGGGTTTACTCTTGCCTCCTTAAGACTATTTGGAAAGTGACCAGAAGTTAGAGAAGTGTTGATGAAATGGGTGAGGAACGGTAGAATATCAGGAGCGATAGTCTGAAGGAGGTTTGAAGGGATAGGGTCCAGAGGACAGGTGGTAGGGCGGGCAGAGGTAATGAGGGTAAGAACCTCACTTGGAGAGAGAGGGGAAAAGGAGGTTAGTGTGTGGGTGGATGGAGGGTCTGGTGACCCAGCGGTGAGTAAAGGTGAGTCAGAAAAAGAAGAGCGAATATCAACCTTTTTTTCAAAATGGTTAACAAAGTCGCTTGACAGAAGTGAGGAGGGGGGAGGGGCTTTGGGAGGGTCCAAGAGGGTGGAGAAGATGGAAAATAGTTTTTTGGGATTGGAATAGGAAGATTGGATCTTATCTTGAAAGAAAGTGCTTTTTGCCTGAGAGATCGAAGCAGAGAAAGAGGAGAGGAGAGTCTGATAGGATAGGAGGTCGTCACGGTGTTTGGATTTCCACCGTTTCCGCTCTGCTGCCCTAAGGACGGTTCTATTAGCACGCAGTGCGTCATTTAGCCAGGGAGCAGGAGGGGACTGACGAGCCTGCATGAATGTAACCAGATAACCAAGCGCATAAATATACTCACATGACTCCAAATCCACGTTTATTCAACACATTAGCGGAGGGTCCATCCATGCCATCTTCCACTCAGTAAATTGTCCTCTTCTCCTGAATCTCTGTACCGTGTGCAACTACTCGGACGTCATAGGGCGTAATCTATGGAGCTAATTTCCTGCCATAACTCCACAAACAAACTAAACAGGTTTTACAAATGCCTCATGATTCACTAACAAACACATTGTGGTTTGCAAATACAAAACGATAGTTACGTATGTAACTACGGTTCTATGAATACTGGATGACCGCCAGAGGCGGTGCTTTAGCACTGGATATCTTCTGTCTCGCGCATGCGCAGGTCGAATATTTATATCAACAAAGTCACGTGTGACCTCGTATGACCCCGGAAGGCATAAGTTCCGGTGCCGTCAACGAGTTCAGTCCTATGGAATCTTCTCGCAGAAACACGAAATTCCGAGTGACCAAGAACTCTGGCGGTCATCCAGTATTCATAGAACCGTAGTTACATACGTAACTATCGTTCTATTTCATCCTTACTGACCGCCAGAGGCGGTGCTTTAGCACTGGATGACCTATACCAACAGAGTCACGAGGAAGTCTGAATACTCACCCTATAAGGATGGCCTAGGCGGACTCTGCAGGAGGACCACACCCAGCGGGTGAGGGGCGGCAACATTCACCCTGTAGTATCTGGCGAATGTGCTCGGAGATGCCCATGTGGCCGCAGCACATATGTCCTCCAGGGGCACACCTCTCAAGGTCGCCCATGATGTGGAGACACTCCTGGTAGAGTGGCACTTTACTCTGGGTGGCAAGGACGGTCATTCACCCTGTATGCCTGGGCAATGACGTCCACGATCCAGTGGGACAAGCGCTGTTTTGAGAGCGCACGGCCCCTTCTAGGACCACCGTAACACAGAAAGAGCTGTTCTGACTGACGCATGCCTGCGGTAGTCTGGACATAAGCTCTAAGGGCCCGCACCGGGCATAGGAGTCTTGACCTCTCTTCCCCCTCTCCTGATGGGGGGTCAAACCGTGCCAGCTGGATTAGGCCGATTAAAATGAGAGCGTGCCAGCACCTTAGGGAGGAAGGCTGTGTTCGGCCATAAGGTGACACCTGAGCCATCTGAGTTCCACCTCAGACACGAGCTGTTCACGGACAAGGCCTGAAGCTCGCTTACACGCTTTGCTGAGGTGATGGCAAGAAGGAAAGCAGTCCTTGGCTGAGAGCCACCTCAGTTCTGCCTGTAACAAGGGTTCAAAGGGAGGCGAGCATAGGGCATCCAGCACCAAGGGCAGATCCCATGTAGGGGCCCTTGGGATGTTCGGGGGGCGAAGTCTCAGTGCTCCCCTTAAAAAGAGGGATACCAGCCTATGGCTCCCCACTGTGCTGTTGTCAACCCTTGCATGTTGAGCTGATATAGCAGCCACATACACCCTGACGGTAGCGGGACACCGGCCGTCATCCAGGAGGGACTGCAGGAATTCAAGGGTAGTAGGCACCGAGCAATGTACTGGGTCCTCATTTCGCCCTTGGCACCAGTCAGAGAACAGTTTCCACCTGTTTCGTACTGTTTACGAGTAGATGGTGCCCTAGCATTGAGAATAGTCCTCCTGACAGGCTCTATGCAGTCGCTCAGCAGTGGGTCGGGCCCTCCAGTGGCCAGACCCACAGCTGGAGGCGGCAAGGGTCGGGGTGCCATATTCGACCCTCCAGCTGAGACAAGAGGTCCTTCCTGTTGGGGAGACGCCAAGGTGTCCCGCAACAGAGTCTGTGCAGCAGGGAGAACCAAGTCCTGGCTGGCCAGAAGGGGGCCACCAGAAGAAGCCTGTGGCCCTGATGAAGCACTCTGAGGAGTGTTGGTAGGATCAGAGGGAGGGGTGGATAGGCATAGAGAAGACACCCTGGCCATGAATGAGCCAGGGCGTCCTGACCCAAAGGGCTGGTTTTCTCCCTCAAGGAGAACCACAGGAGGCAGTGGGTCGACATCTTCGAGGCAAAGAGATCTACCTCTGCCCTGCCGAAGAGACCCCAGATGTTGGCTACCACCTCTGGATGAAGCCGCCACTCCCCTGGTGGAGGCTTGTGACGGGAGAGGGAGTCTGCGACTTGGTTCTGCTCTCCGGGCAGAAACATTGACCGTAGGCTGGCCAGGCAAGGAGCTGCCCAGGCCAGGAGAGTCTGGGACACCTCTAGCAAGCGTGCAGATTTGGTGCCCCCTTGGTGGTTTATATGATACACCGTTGTAGTGTTGTCCGAGCGGACAAGCACATGCCTCCCCCTCAGGTATGGCAGGAAGTGCCTGAGTGCTAGGTGCACAGCTCGTAGCTCTAGCACATTGATATGTTCTGTGCCGTCCAGAGCAGACCACTGCCCGCGCGGGCTGTCCTGTTTTGCCACACCGCACCCCATCCCGAGAGGCTGGCATCCGTCGTAACGGTCTCTCGGCGGAAAGGGACGGAGCCCATGGCCACGCCCCTCGTCATATATGACCTCTCCCTCCATGGGGATAGAGTGGAGAGGCACTGTTGTGACACCCTGATTTTTCTGTGCCTGTGCAAACTTGGGGTCTAAGTGGAGGCCGTTCAGCCATCTCTGCAGGGGGCGCAGTGACAACAAGCCCAAGGGAATGACAGTTGAGGCAGCTGTCAGCATGCCCAAGAGGCGGAGAAACAGGATAAATGCCAGAGACCTGCCCATTTTTGAAGAGGGGAAGAAGCTGGAGGATGTCGTCCAGGCGCTGAGCAGATGGACAGGCCCGCATAGTGACTGTGTCCAGAGCCACCCCAATGAAGGTTAGGCTCTGAGAGGGGTTCAGGCAACTCTTCTCCATGTTCACCTTGAGGCCTAGCCGGGCGACATGAGAGAGAAGGAGAGCCGTGTCCTGGGTCGACTGCAACCGGGATGGTGCACAGATTAGCCAGTCGTCTAAGTATGGCAGAATCTTCATACCCTGAGACTGCAGGGGTGAGAGGGCTGCCGCGACACACCTGGTGAACACCCTTGGGGAGAGGGAGAGTCCGAATGGGAGCACCCTGAACTGGAAATGACGGCCTCTGAAGGCAAAGCGAAGAAACTGCCTGTGATGAGGTACAATAGGCACATGAAAATAAGCGTCCTTTAAATCGACGGACGTGAACCATTCCCCCCTGGCAACGGTACGAAGAACGTCCGCTGTGCTCAGCATATGGAAAGGTAAGATCTTTAGGAACTTGTTGAGTCCCCTTAGATCGAGGATTGGCGGAGACCACCGCCTTTCTTCCTTATCAGGAAGTAGGTCGAGTAGAAGCCCCCGGGCTTTGAGATGGGGTCCACAGGCTCGATTGCACCCTTGGCAAGGAGGACTAACAGCTCCTGGTTTAGGGCGATTTCTTTTGCCGGGTCGTTTATGGTGGTCATTTTGACCCGGCTGAAGGCTGGGGGCCGGCGTCGGAACTGAAGCTTGTACCCCTGGGTTAAGGTGGAAACCACCCAGGGGTCTGAATCTTGAGCTACCCAGTAGTTGAGCTGCTGCTGGGAGAAATAACCGACAGCCGGCCCCAGACCCTCAGTACCTTGCCCCCCGGCCTCTGGAGGCTCTGGGGGGGCGACGGTTAGGCACCGGATACCGAGGCTGCCTTGGGGGCGAGTTAACAGGACCGTAGCGGGCCGGCCCCCTCGTGGGATACCGAGGGCCCTGGCGGGCACCGGGGTGAGCCGGTGGACGGGAGCGGCCTCGGGGGGCAGATGCGGAGCCTCTAGGCCTACCGGGGGGGGGGCATGTCTCTGCGAAGAGCTGAGAACTGTTGCCTGGTCTGACATAGCTTGGACAGTCCGTTCGAGCACCTGTACGGCAGCTGAACCGAACAGTTCCCCCGGCTCCACTGGGACAGCACGGAGAGTCCTCCTACATGCCTCTGATAAGGGTGACTGTGCCAGCCAAACCTGGCGACGAGTCTGGACGAGAGTGGACATCAGGCGCCCAAGCTCTCTAGACATGAGAGCAAACGCCTGTAATGAGGCGTCACTGAGGCTGGTAGTGGAAGCGCTAAGAGCCTCCTGCTGCAGGGAAGCTGAGAGGGCGAGCATGAGGTGAGAGAGGGAATTGCCTATACGGCCCATGCGTGCCGCTGCATCGTAAGCCTTAGTGAGCAGGTCATCAGTGACCCGACATTGGGGTCGAGGGCACCTGGCCTCCGACCTCAGAGCTTCGTCAGGGGAAACTATGAGGGAAGCAATGGTAGGCTCCACAGCCGGCATGTGGTCAAGGCCGACCTTTGCCGCATCTTGCATGGCTGCTAGGGCTCGGCCATCGGACGTAAGACGGGAAAGAGTCTTAGTGTCCCTCCAGCATGCATGTAACTCCCTCAGATACTCACAAGAGGGAGGAACTGCAAGGGTGGCAGGTGCCAAAGTGCGCCTGAAGAACGCACTGGCAGGCGCTGTTTCGGGCTGCTGTACATCCAGCTGCTGGCGAGCCAGTGCCATGCGGATGACGGTACCCATGGAGCCGACATCCGTCCCCTCCGAGGATGCATGAGCTGAGGTACAGGAGCCAGGCCCAGCAGCATGGGATGGGCCCTCTCCGTCATACTCATTAAATTGAGTGGCTGAAGCTGCCATCGAGAACACATCGTCATCTGGAATCAGTTCAGCCATGGGTGGACTGGGTGCAGCGGCGTGCTCTGTACGGACACCAGAATGGAGAGCCAAGAGGAGTGACTTCATCTGGGCAAGCTCAGTAGTGAGTAGGTCCACCCTAGAGGACAGCCTATCGGGCTTAGTCCTTTTTTTGGGCGGGGCACCCGCAGCCTCTGCTGCCCTACGCCTAGGACGGGTAGGTTGGGATGTAGTCGACTGCGCAGGGGGAAGGCCACCCTCAGTCAGTAGTTCAACCCCGGCTAGTCTAGCAGCTCTTACCGCACGAGGCATGATGGTGCAATTCATGCACGGGTCCTCCGAAAGGCCCTCCCTCAGATGCTCGAGGCCAAGACAAGAGGGGCAAAGGTCATGGCCATCCTCTGGTTGCAGAGAAGCCATACAGGTGTTACAGCCGTTAAACATAGCGCCAAGGGGGAGCACTCAGCTGACTGTAAATAACTGGGCCAGGAAACAAACTCCGCCGTGGAGGGGAGTGAGCACAATAGTAGTTAGCGTGAGCGTGAGCACTCTGCTAACTGGGGTGAGAAAAAATGTAGTGGTCAGTTAGTGGTCTATATGCTGTGAGAGGAGAGCGGGAATACTCTCTCCACTAGCGCCGTAGCGAGTTAGCCTGTGCGAGAGCACTCTGCTAACTGGAGATGGAACGGGTCTTAAACCAATTGTGTGTAGTGAGAGGGGAGCGGAAGCACTCTCTTCACTAGCGCTGTATCGAGTTAGCTTTGAGCGAGAGCACTCAGCTAACTGGAAGATGGAACAGAAACCAACTGTGTGCAGGGAGAGGGGAGCGGAAACACTCTCTTCACTAGCGCTGTAGCAAGTTAGCTTTGAGCGAGAGCACTCAGCTAACTGGAGGATGGAACAGAAACCAACTGTGTGCAGGGAGAGGGGAGCGGAAACACTCTCTTCACTAGCGTTGTAGCAAGTTAGCTTTGAGCGAGAGCACTCAGCTAACTGGAGGATGGAACAGAAAACCACTGTGTGTGCAGGGAGAGGGGAGCGGAAACACTCTTCACTAGCGCTGTAGCAAGTTAGCTTTGAGCGAGAGCACTCAGCTAACTGGAGGATGAAACAGGAACCAATTGTGCGCCGTGAGAGGGCGAAGACACTCTTTTCACTAGCGCCGTAACAGTTAGCTTGAACAGGAGCACTCAACTAACTGGACGATATAACAGGTAAGGAACCAACTGTATGTAGTGAGAGGAGGGCGGAGACGCTCTCTTCACTAGCGCAGTAACAGTTAGCTTGAACGGGAGCACTCAGCTAACTGAACGATATAACAGGTAAGGAACCAAATGTATGTAGTGAGAGGAGGGCGAAGACGCTCTCTTCACTAGCGCAGTAACAGTTAGCTTGAACGGGAGCACTCCGCTAACTGGACGATAGAATCAGGTAAGGAACCAAATGTATGTAGTGAGAGGGGGGCAGAGACGCTCTCTTCACTAGTGCAGTAACAGTTAGCTTGAACGGGAGCACTCAGCTAACTGGACGATAGAATCAGGTAAGGAACCAAATGTATGTAGTGAGAGGAGGGCGGAGACGCTCTCTTCACTAGTGCAGTAACAGTTAGCGCAGTAACAAATTAGCGAGAGCCCTCGGCTAATTTGTACACAATTATCTCCTTAGTTTGAGAATATATATAGCACAATCAGCAATAATTGGTAGCGATCTCACCGGCTGACGTGCAGGAGCGTCCGCACTTTACCGGTCCGGAGCTCCTAGGGTCCGAGCGGTGAAAACCGCGGTCCCCTCCCTTGGGAGGGCGGACAGCTAGCTCGTCGCAGCCTTTGGAGGGCGAGCGTCTTTCTAGCCCGCAGCTCCGATCGAGACGATCACAAGGCTACAGGTAGCGATGAGCTATAATCTTAATTTTCAGTAAGCTAGCTTGGCTTCTACTCATAAAGTAGTAACCTGTGCAGCGAGAAGATGAAAAAGGACTGAACTCGTTGACGGCACCGGAACTTATGCCTTCCGGGGTCATACGAGGTCACACGTGACTTTGTTGATATAAATATTCGACCTGCGCATGCGCGAGACAGAAGATATCCAGTGCTAAAGCACCGCCTCTGGCGGTCAGTAAGGATGAAATAGAACACCATCTACAAACTAATGCATTTAGTTTTGCAAAGAAAAAACGTATCTATCAAATAAACACATACCATTTTTCTAATAAATCATGTTTCAGTGACAAATTCAGCTTAGGTTTTACAAGTACAAAACTTTTTTTTACAACTACAACACTTTTTTTACAACTACAAAACTTGTTTTTACAAGTACAAAACTTTTTCTTCTCACGGCGGAATATTACTGCCAAAGGTCACGTGAGTGAGTCACGTGACTTTTGGCAGTAATATTCCGCCGTGGCTGGCACATGCTCCACGGCAGCAGGGGGCGCTACTGAGTCCATTGGGGAAGGCGGGAGCCTCCCGCCGGGAGGTTGAGCAGAGCATGGAACAGCCCTTGCCAGCCTGATGACAGCGGTGTTTCTAGCGATCCAGCGATCTGGGTCAGTGTTTGAACAAGGTGAATTGAGCGATCACAACGAAAACAGCCAAGACACATATTGAGCCCAGAACACTAATGTTATTAGGGCTGTAAATATAATAAGCCTTTGTCTAAAATGGACAACATTGTAACTAAGGAGATTTAAACCATACAGCGATTCTGCACTCTTCATTTTCTTTCCTGCTATATTCAATGAGTGATACAAATATTTTTTACCACAAGTTCTGAATAAAACTGACACTGTTGGACTATAGGCTACAAGTTGACTGCTCCCAGAAATAAAATGAAGTACTTTACTGTGTACTTTGTAAGTAATCCTCTGTCAGAGTCCCCTCCATAGTACATAATGCATGTTTTCTGCTATCTTTGATGAATGATAAAAATAAAATGTTACCATTAGTTCTTAATGAAATTGATACTGTTTGACTTTGTATTAGTTAGCCTACTACTTACAATACATTGAAGTACTTTTACTGTGTATTTATTGACAAATCCTCTGTCAAAGTCCCCTGCTGAGAACAAAATCAAGCCACTTCTGATAAGTTTGATGAGGGAATTCTTTTTTGTTGCCATTAGTTCTTCGTGAGATTGATCCTGTTGGACTCAGTACTACTGAAACTACCCTCACAAGTACTATGAAGTACTTATTGTGTACTTTTCCAGTAATGGATGCGGTCTAGATGCTAAGTGTGCATCTAGACCGGGTGACGACACTACCTATTGACGCAGCAACCACTGTAAGTTATATTCTTGTTTAATTAGACTTCTCTGTTTCATTTATTCTACTCTGTATAATTGTTCTGTAGTTATTGTAGCTAAAACGGCGCTTTTGAGAGATTTTAAATCTCAGATCTGCTCAAGTGAACCTGTTACACAGGTCTCAGTGGGGCACTCAACCCTGCATTACAATATAGGCAGGGACACTCTGCTGTCGCCCATCAGCTGTGGAGAGTTAACTAATTAGAGGGGCGTGGCCCCACAGCTGTGACAACTCAGCAATCAGGCGTCCATTTTAGGTAGCTCTTTCCTGGAGCGTCAGACAGCCGAAGACATTGGAGTCTCTAAGACTGACAAAGACATTGGAGTCCTGCGGGAGTCCCGAGGGTGGCAAAGAGGAGGCAAATCCTCCTCTGATTGAGCTAATTACCGCTGGTGTTTTATTTTATTTTATTTAGTTTTCTAGCCCCTCATGCTATAATCATGTGTATTTTCTCCATTCCTGTTCATGTGTCTTCTCGCAATTATCACTGGCCCCGTGTATCTCCTAATCGCTATAAGCGGCCTGCTCTCGTCTATCCCACATGCTCCACTGAGATCCAACATCTAGTTTCAGGCGGCCTGTGGAACTGCCAGTCAGCTGTTCCTAAGGCCGACTTCATCTCTGGCTACGCTTCCCTGCAGTCCCTGGATTTCCTTGCTCTCACTGAGACCTGGATTACTCCATCCAACACATCCACCCCAGCAGCTCTCTCCACAGCATATTCCTTCTCCCATACACCCAGACCCACTGGCAGAGGAGGTGGCACTGGTCTCCTCCTCTCTCCCAAATGGAGCTTTTCCCTCTTCAAGCTACCTAACTTCACTCCTTCCACCTTTGAATTCCATGCCGTCACAGTAACCCATCCTATACAATTAACCATTGTTGTTCTCTACCGTCCACCAGGCGCCTTGGGGGACTTCTTGGAGGAATTAGATCATCTCCTCTCACACATCCCTGAAACTGGCCCTCCCGCTGTACTTCTCGGAGACTTCAACCTCCAGACAGGGAAGATAGACTAACATCTCTGTTAACCGCCTTTGCTTTCTCACTGTCTCCATCCCCACCAACTCATAAAGCTGGCAATGTCCTTGATCTCATATTCTCAAGGAACTGCACAACTTCTAACCTCTCTGTAAACCCGCTCCACACATCCGATCACTTCTTCATTTCATTCTCTCTACCCCTTTCCAAACATAACAAACTAATCTCTTCTCATCCTGCACCTGTCCGCCGTAACCTTCGTTCCCTCTCCCCCGCTACCTTTGCCTCATCGGTGCTCTCAGCCCTCCCTTCCTCTGACTCGTTCCAACTCCTGCCTCCAAACTCTGCTGCAGAAACTCTCCTCTCTACTCTCTCATCCTCTCTGGACTCTCTCTGTCCTCTCACATCTCGGCAGGCTCGTCAGTCCCCTCCTGCTCCCTGGCTAAATGACGCACTGCGTGCTAATAGAACCATCCTTAGGGCAGCAGAGCGGAAACGGTGAAAATCCAAACACCATGACGACCTCCGAACCTATCAGGCTCTCCTCTCCTCTTTCTCTGCTTCGATCTCTCAGGCAAAAAGCACTTTCTTTCAAGATAAGATCCAATCTTCCTATTCCAATCCCAAAAAACTATTTTCCATCTTCTCCACCCTCTTGGACCCTCCAAAAGCCCTTTCCCCCTCCTCCCTTCTGTCAAGCAACTTTGTTAACCACTTTGAAAAAAAGGTTGATGATATTCGCTCTTCTTTTTCTGACTCACCTTTACTCACCGCTGGGTCACCAGACCCTCCTTTCACCCACACACTAACCTCCTTTTCCCCTCTCTCTCCAAGTGAGGTTCTTACCCTCATTACCTCTGCCCGCCCTACCACCTGTCCTCTGGACCCTATCCCCTCTAACCTCCTTCAGACTATCGCTCCTGATATTCTAACGTTTCTCACCCATTTCATCAACACTTCTCTAACTTCTGGTCACTTTCCAAATAGTCTTAAGGAGGCAAGAGTAAATCCTCTCCTAAAGAAACCCACTCTCGACCCGTCTGATGTTATAAACTACAGGCCTGTCTCTCTACTCCCGTTCCTGTCTAAAACACTTGAACGCGCTGTCTTTAAACAACTTTCCTGTTATCTCCATCAGAACAACCTTCTGGATCCGCACCAGTCTGGTTTCAAGGCAGGTCACTCCACAGAAACTGCTCTCATTGCTGTCACTGAGGAACTGCACACTGCCAAAGCAGCATCCCTCTCCTCTGTCATCATCCTGTTGGACCTGTCTGTTGCATTCAACACGGTGAACCATCAGATCCTCCTTCACACTCTCCAAGAACTTGGAGTTTCAGGCTCTGCACTTTCCCTCCTCACCTCATACCTCAAAGACCGTACCTACAGGGTAACTTGGAGAGGGTTCGAGTCCGACCCTTGTCAATTAACTACAGGGGTCCCTCAGGGCTCTGTTCTTGGTCCCCTACTCTTCTCCCTGTACACAAACTCGCTCGGATCAGTCATTAGTAGGGGTGTAACGGTTCACAAACATTTCGGTTCGGTACGTACCTCGGTTTTTAGGTCACGGTTCGGTTCGGTACGTTTTCGGTACAGCAGAAAAAATTATCACAAAACATAACATATTTTTTAAAAATTATTATTAAACTGTGAATAATGTATTCACTCAAATAAATACAAAATATAATAAAATAAACATTAAGGTGCAGCATTTCGATGAACTGAAATAATCTGTATTTGAACTTTACTGTACTAGTACTCACAAAACATAAACTATTAGTTTTGGGTTTTTAATTATTATTAAACTGAATATTCACTCAAATAAATACAAAATATAATAAAATAAACATTAAGGTGCAGCATTTCGATGAACTGAAATAATCTGTATTTGAACTTTACTGTACTCGTACCTAAGCAGCCAGTTTGACATTATGACTTGCTTGTCATTGTATGTTCATGTTTTTTTAAAGAAAGATGAACTTGTCCACATTGCTTGCCGAAAGGGCAGATCTGCTGGCACTAACAATGTCTCCTGCTGTGGAGAACACCCTCTCGCTAGGGACAGAGGTAGCAGATACAGCCAGGTAGCGCTTTGCTAACATGGCAACATAAGGATATTTGGCGTTTGTAATAGCTTTGGCTCGGTCTGAACTTTTTGCGAGTGGTGGAGGCTTCAATGCTAGCGGGAGTTGGGTTTGCACTTCAGTCTTTTGGTACCGGTGATATTCACGTTCGGGTGATGCCTTTTCAAATGAGTGTGCAAGTTTGATGTATTGCCAGCCGCGTAACCAATTTTAGTTGAACAATGCCGACAAACAGCTTTGGTTCGGTCCACCTGTCTTTGTCCGTCATCCTTGTACGTAACTGCGAAACCAAAATGTTCCCAAACCGGAGACATCAATGATGCTGGAGGATTTTCGAGCTCAACTTTATCTGCGTTCGCCATTTCGACAGTTCCTCAAATTACTGACTACATTTGAACGCATCCCTCTGACCAGCTCGTCCAATGAAATGACTTGCTCGCTCTATGACGCGTTGAACACAATGGGAGAAAATTACTCTGAATGCTGCGACGCAGCACCTGAGATTACTTCCAAGAAGTTGTTCACGTTCTCAATTTTTTACGTTTAACGTTATATTCGTTCGGTACACTTCGGTACACACGTGTACCGAACCGAAGGGCCCGTACCGAATAATTTCGGTACGGGTACGTGTACCGTTACACCCCTAGTCATTAGCCCGCATGGTTTTTCATACCACTGCTACGCTGACGACACCCAATTAATTCTGTCCTTTCCCCGCTCAGAGACCCAGGTCGTCGCACGCATCTCTGCTTGTCTAGCTGACATCTCACAGTGGATGTCTGCTCACCACCTCAAGCTCAACCTTGAAAAGACTGAACTGCTTTTCCTTCCGGGAAAAGATTGTCCCACTCTTGACCTGACAATCAACATCGGCACCTCTGTTGTTTCCCCGACTCAGACTGCAAGGAATCTGGGTGTGATCCTAGATAACAAACTGTCCTTCACTGCAAACATCGCTGCTACAACCCGTTGCTACAGATACACGCTTTACAACATCAGGAGGATACGTCCCCAGCTGACCCAGAAAGCCACGCAGGTTCTGGTCCAGGCTCTCGTCACCTCACGCCTAGACTACTGCAACTCCCTCCTGGCTGGTCTACCTGCATGTACCATCCGACCTCTGCAGCTCATCCAGAATGCAGCGGCTCGTCTGGTCTTCAACCTTCCTAAATTTACCCACACCACTTCGCTCCTCCGCTCACTTCACTGGCTTCCAGTAACTGCTAGAATCCACTTCAAGACACTGGTACTTGTATACTATGCTGTGAATGGATCTGGCCCTTCCTACATCCAGGACATGGTTAAACTGTACACCCCAGCGCGTGCACTACGCTCTGCATCAGCCAAACGACTCGCTGCACCCTCGCTGCGAGGGGGACCCAAGTTCCCATCAGCAAAAACACGTGGGTTTGCTATCCTGGCTCCAAAATGGTGGAATGAGCTCCCCATTGACATCAGGACAGCAGAAAGCCTGCACATCTTCCGGCGCAGACTGAAAACTCATCTCTTTCGACTCCACTTCGAGCGATAGAATTACTAACAAAGAACTGCTAACAGAGCACTTATATACTAATTAAGGACTGGCTTATCTATAGCCAGTTGAGTAGCACTTGAAATGTTTGGCTCTATGAAACCTGATGTACTTATATGATTCTGTTTTCTTCAAGGTTGTGTCTTCCTGGTCGAATGTACTTATTGTAAGTCGCTTTGGATAAAAGCGTCAGCTAAATGCAATGTAATGTAATGTAATCCTCTGTCAATGTCCCCTCCCAACTACAAGAATGCATGTTTTACTTTTAATAAGCGTTAAAAAACATTTCTTCCTGAGACTGATATTGTTGGACGGAGTATTTTAAGAGGATGGTGGACATGATATCAGCAATACTTCCAGTCAGTACCCCGGCAGCAACATTTTTACACCTTGCAAAGTCTTTAGAGACTGGCCTGGATAGCTGGTCACAAATATCCTTCAGCAAAGTGACAAACCCTTGTGACTCTTGTTGGCCTCTTATGGGGCTGCTGTCTTTTAATATATAATTATTCCTCTGCCGCTAGTTCGTACCTCGCAGATTCTTCAGTCTCATCAGCCTCATCCTTCCATCAGTCCCAGTCAATGCCTCCAGCACACTTCCAGTGTCTGACTCCATATGATATTGTCCTGATGCTGTAAGGGTGATGCCCCATGATCACAAAATTACCCCTCTAAAGTCTGAGTGCCAAGGACCTCATATTATGTCTGTCATTAATGTTACATCACCCATTATAACAATTCTCTTTCCTTTTTGCTCTACTCTTAACTAAATAGTCCTGTCTTTAAGTATAACCCAATGTAAAGTCCTTTTCCTGCACCATTTTAAGGCTTCAAAACAGGCATTTTTACTGTATGTGTTTGGAGAAATGACACAATCAATGGCCCAGAATTGTACTTTATAAACTATGAATCTTGTGGTGCTTGAAGAAATACAGACTGGTTAAGCCGGCCAGGTTATATTTATATGCCTTTTTTGGAGCCCTTTTTTTCAATATTTATTAAAATGTCACTAGTTATTTAAATAAACCACTATCTGAGGATAATGCAAGCAACCATAAAACGCCCTTTATCTAGAGAGCCATTGAAGCCCATGAATAACTTTTTCTTTCCACAAATCTTTTCAACTGCTGTATTAATAAAGTTGCCACGTGTTTTCAAATTCAAGTTAAGCCACTATCTGTGCAGAACATTACAAATATTCTTCATTTGCAGTATTTTAAAAGTGTTCAGAAAGACTGCATCAATTATATGCTATATATCTATATAATATCAATATTGTTATTAACTTCAACCAAAGTCAATTTAAATAGCGGGCAAAAGTGGGTTAATTGCCATGGATGTGGTGTTTGATATAGTTTACGTTCAATTTTAACTATTTTAGGCAGAAAAACGTATATTGACGAAACCTTTTTTAATAATTTAGAAAGGTTTTTATGAGAAATCATTTCAAAAGTAAACTTATTTTTCATTTTATATTTCAATTTGAAATGTTTGCACACAACAATATTAATTTATACATTTTTATAATTATGAATCCATTTATTGCATTTCCATGAGGCTGGGGAAGATATCCAGCATGTGGTTCAACATGTAATACAAGTAAGTATATGTACAACATGGAAAAGTAAATAAAATAAGTTTAATAGGATGTGGATTTATTTTTCTCTCACCTTGTAATTACACAATCAAACAATCTATAATTTAGCTCTGATCTTCCCAAAAATATTTTGTTGAATTGGACACATTTTTTGAAGCTCTATTGAATGACATGCAATGACTGGGACTGATGGAAAAATCTGAGAGGAATGAACTAGGAGCAGAGAAATAATCATATTTAAAAGACAGCATTGTCATAAGAGGCCAACAAGAGTCACATGGGTTTGTCACTTTGCTGAAGGATATTTGTGACCAGCTATCCAGGCCAGACTCTAAAGACTTTCCAAGGTGTAAAAATGCTGCTGCTGGAGTACTGACTGGAAGTATTGCTGATATCATGGGCGTAAGAAGCATCCTGAATGTAGGGGGGACATTTTTAACGGGGGGTTTGGGGATCCACCCCCCACGAAAAAAATAAAATAGATTTCCTGTATTCTGGTGCATTTTAACAGGTGGTTTGATACTTTTATGTGGCTATACTAGCATGAGGAAAATGATGGGTACATTTTGTAATTTCATCCAGTAGTAAAGAAAGGAAACATATTTGATTATTAATTCAGAGCCGTCTTTGAATTAATAAAAAGCAGTTTAAATGCCCATTTTTTGTACATTTATATACAACAATAAATATTTGTGAGTGCATTGAGAGATATTGTTGTGGAGAGCCATTTATATATAAATCGCAAAATAAATGTGTGAATCCTTCTGTGAGCATGTATTAATATTGAGACTGATCTGACTCCATACAGATGTTAAGTTCACCTAGGAATTGTATCATTGACTTAAATGTTCAAATAAATGTTGCTCTTCTGTCTATATTGGTCATATGATGCCCCTTGACTGAAATGTTTCCTGTTCAATATCCCCACTGATTTCCTTAACATTCTGGGATGAGTCCACATCACAATTTACTCTAAACTGTCATTTCCCTTTCATCACTCACCTCAGCAATGGACCTCTCTCCACTGTCCCTGTGTTCTGCCTCTGACTCACTCTCAAGCGCCTAGATGTCAAGAGAGGTGATGAAGTGATCATTATTTATTGAGCAGTATACTCTTTCACATTGAATTATAACAAGTCATACTGAATGTAAATACAACTGACTCTAAAGTAAGTCCCAGTCTGTGACATTGGACATTTTGAAGACTCAAAGTCCCAAGCAGTAGAATATTAGCTATGTGCACAGAAAATAAATAGTTAACTGAATACTGGGATGGAAATTGCCTATAAGCACTCAGTAAACATAAACACACACAAAAAGCTTCTGAATGATAAGTATAATTAAAACATAATGCACATTATAATTTTGAGAGAGAGTACCGAAGTTAAAGAACTCAGAAAATAGTCTCTTATCGAACTGAGGCTCCAGTAAAACACACTGACTACGTCTCTACATGGACATCATGGTGTTTACATGAGCACAGAGAGATCGGGTTATTCATGTTCCCTGTTTACATGATAAATACTAGTAACCTGGCATTTCGATGCCTTTTCTCATCTAAACTATTCAGTATTTGTATCTCTCTATCATGACATAAAGACGAAACTCCTCCACCGCCATCACTGTTAACTGATTAACTGCTACCAGCTGAAGACTTACTTTCCTCTTCTTTTAATTTTTTTTCTTATGTCCATGTTGTCTGGGGGAGAAAACATATCAAACCAAGAGATCGTCAGCTTTCATTTTCGCTGTATTAACCATTTCCTGAACACTTGGTGTGTGTTCCAAGTGATACCGGCATCGCTTCATACAACAGATCTGAGCTGTCCAACTATGACAACACTCCTTGAACATGCGCGTGCTATGGGAGAATCTGCCTTGGTACAAAGTAGCAGTGAAAACATGGTACGGAGTTTCATTGATTTGGGCATTCTCTCAATAAGCAAGTGGAATGGATTTGATAGTGAAGCACTGACACAGCGCTCTACAAAGTGCGGCGAGTGGATAGACCGATTCACGGATTTTCCACATGGTAAAAGTGTGGGGGGGGGGGGGGGGTCTAAACTAATCATTTGAAAAAGTGGGGGGGGGGGGACTTGTCCCACCCTCATAATGGCTGCGACGCCCATGGCTGATATCATGTCTACCATCCTCTTAAAGTACTCCAACAATATCAGTCTCATAAGAAAGGTGTTTTAACGCTTATTCAAAATAGCAGAGAAACATGCATTATTGTACTCAGGAGGGAACATTGACAGAGGATTACTCAAAAAGTACACAGTAAAAGTACTTCATAGTACTTGTGGGACTAGTACTGAGTCCAACAGTGTCAATCTCACGAATAACTAATGGCAAAAAATATATATATATTCCCTCATCAAACTTAGCAGAAGTGGCTTGATTAGGTTCTCAGGAGGGGACTTTGACAGGATTTTAAAAAAAACACACACACTAAAAGTACTTCAATGTATTGTGATAGTAGGTGTAAGAATACTGAGTACAGCAGTCTCAATATCATTAAGAACTTATGGTAAATTGTCTTTTTATCACTCATCAAAGATAGCAGAAAACAAGCATTATACGGAGGGGACTCTGACAGAGGATTACTCACAAAGTACACAGTAAAGTACTTCATTTTATTTCTGGTAACAGTCAACTAGTACCGAGTCCAACAGTATCAGTTTTATTCAGAACTTATGGTAAAAAATATTTGTATCACTCATTGAATATAGCAGGAAAGAAAATTAAGAGCAGCTGATTGACCGAGTGCAGAATCGCTGTACAGTTTAAATCTCCTTACAATGTTGTCCATTTTAGACAAAGGCTTATTATATTTACAGCCCTAATAACATTCATTTTCTGGTCTCAATATGTGTCTTGGCTGTTTTCGTTGTGATCGCTAAATTCACCTTGTTTATTATCACTATAACACTGACCCAGATCGCTGGGTCGCTAGAAACACCGCTGTCATCAGGCTGGCAAGGGCTGTTCCATGCTCTGCTCAACCTCCCGGCGGGAGGCTCCCGCCTTCCCCAATGGACTCACTAGCGCCCCCTGCTGCCGTGGAGCATGTGCCAGCCACGGTGGAATATTACTGCCAAAAGTCACGTGACTTTTGGCACTAATATTCCACCGTGAGAAGAAAAAGTTTTGTAGTTGTAAAAAAAAGTGTTTGTTGTAAAATAAGTGTGAACTTGTAAAACCTAAGCTGAATTTGTCTCTGAAACATGATTTATTAGAAAAATGGTATGTGTTTATTTGATAGATACGTTTTTTCTTTGCAAAACTAAATGCATTAGTTTGTAGATGGTGTTTTGTATTTGCAAACCACATTGTGTTTGTTAGTGAATCATGAGGCATTTATAAAACCTGTTTAGTTTGTTTGTGGAGTTATGGCAGGAAATTAGCTCCATAGTAACCCACCTTCACTTAAGTTGCCAAGGTAAACTTTATTAGCTTTTAACCGTTTTACAATCAACACAATATTTTAGGTAATATTTACTTGGTTCTATGGTTAAAATGTACTTAACACAATGATGATACAAAATGACATGCAAAATGCAAGTAACACTTTAAATAAAGGAGACATTTTGAGTTAAAGCACTAAATTAGTAATTTATTTCGTTTTCATCAGTGTGGACGCTGTACGCAATATAGGCGTAGTTCTGTTAGTATAAGATAATAAGATGTACTTTGTTGATCCAAAACCGGGAAATTGTGTTGTTATGAATTATTATTTTTTTTTTACATTTCTAACTTTTTTTTTTTTTCGGCGCCCCCCATTGATTGATGCGCCCTTAGCATTCGCCTATACTGCCTATGCCAAGGGCCGGCCCTGTTGCTGGTCTTCAGACGCCTCCTCTTCAGGTAAGAGAGTTACAAACTCCTTGTGTTTCAATAGTCACATTAAAACAGTTACTAAATCAGCCTACTATCACCTAAAGAATATATCTAGGATTAAAAGACTAATGTCACAGCAGGATTTGGAAAAACTTGTCCATGCTTTTATCTTCAGTAGACTCGACTACTGCAATGGTGTCTTCACAGGTATCACTAAAAAATATATTAGAAAGCTGCAGCTGATTCAGAACGCCGCTGCTCGAGTCCTCACTAACACTAAGAAAGTGAATCACATCACTCCTGTTCTGAAGTCTTTACACTGGCTTCCTGTGTGTCAAAGAATAGATTTCAAAATACTGCTGCTGGTTTATAAAGCACTGAATGGTTTAGGCCCAAAATACATTTCTGACCTCCTGCTAAATTATGAACCATCCAGATCTCTCAGGTCTTCAGGGACTGGTCAGCTTTCTGTCCCCAGAGTCAGAACTAAACATGGTAAAGCAGCGTTCAGTTATTATGCTCCAAATATCTGGAACAAACTCCCAGAAACCTGCAGGTCCGCTGCAACTCTGACTACTTTTAAATCCAGGCTGAAGACTTTTCTTTTTGTCGCTGCTTTTAATTGAACTATTCATATCTTAGACTGCACTGTAACTTTTATCACTGTAACTTTTATCCATGTATTTTTTCTTTTAATGTTTATTTTATTAGCTTTTCTTTTTAATGACTGATTTTAAATGCCATTTTCTTAATGTCTTTCATTTTTTTGTAAAGCACTTTGAATTGCCTTGTGTTGAAAAGTGCTATATAAATAAACTTGCCTTGCCTTGCATTGCCTTGCCTTGTTAATGTCATTAAACTCTCCATATAATTTAGCAAAGTCATTCAGAATTTCTTCTTCCACTTTATCCACATTGCTATCATTTTCTGCAATCAAGACGTTTCAGCTCATTAACCTTCTTGGTGAGCTGGCCCAGCTTCGCTCTCCTTAATCCATTTAGCCTGTGGAGCCTCTCCTCTTTGGCTCCCTCTTATGGCTCCTTTCAGTTAGTTCATCCATGGCTCTTTCAAATTAAACTTAATACAGTGCTTAAACTCAACTGAAGCTGTCCAACAATAAACGCTTCGTTTTTTATAGAAAATGTCTTTGTTGCACAGTCTTTCTTAAAGAACAACTTAGTTAAATGTCTTTTACAAACGAAAATCAAAAAGGTAAATCAGCTGGTAGTTGGAATCAGCTGATCCTTTCAGACTCCCTCATCTGTCAGAGAGTAGCGATCTCCCATCCGTCTTCAAACATTAACATAACAACAGGCCACTTCACCGTCCTTTGTTCTTCGGGTGTCCCACTTAATGCGCCGATCTCCGTGTGTGGAAGAGCAGTCTTTATCTTCACCTTTCATGCGACGCAGTCACTGGAATCCCTCCTTCATAGCTCGGCTTCTCCAGAGCATAGTTTTTTGACAAATGTATTTCCAGTAATCCAAAATTCGATTCACAGGTAGCAAATAAGCTTGACTCGGACAAGATACGTCTCAGGATAGTTTGTTTGACTCTTTACTTAAACAAAAAGGTATCAAATACAAACATATATTTTCTCAGGTCAAAAACTATTGCTCTGTGCTTCTTTTTCCTTCTCACACACAATCACCAGCAGCTGCCGTCGGCTATAACGTCTCGTAATCACAAACAGCTGCGGTCGTCAATGCCGTCAATTTCACACGGCTGGTTCAAATAAATGATATGATAGCACTAACAACAAAGGATTATAATATTCAAATATATCAAACTATACATTTTAACATATGGCTCCTACAATCACCATCATCATCATGTTATAGTGATACAGTTAGTTTGTGTTAGTTTATTTGTTCAATACGTATATCGAGCACATTCGTATGCATTGATGTTGAAGTAGGCAAAGGCTATACCCACTTTCGGGTCCCGGGGGGAGCAGCTGGCAGCGAAGCAGCCCCAGAGATAACTCTTTCTTCATTGTTTTTTGTATATTCAGTCAAGCGGGTCAAAGTTACAAAGCACTTCACATCTTTTAATCGGCCTAGTTTTACCTTACCAGTGCAGTGGTAAGGTAATCTGTAGAAAAGCACCGTATTTAGGTTAGCCTTCACAGTAAGGCTACATTAAATGTTATAATATTCATTGTGTCCTTTCTACTGCATATGCATATATTCCTGTCTATTGCTTTCATTTGTATTCAATTATGTTTATACTTGTTTCCACACATTTCAGAATTTGGGATGAATTAAGTATCTATCTATCTATCTATCTATCTAACGTTCTATTTCGTATATGGCTTCGCCCTCTAAGGCTATCGCTATTGGGTTATCCCTCTGCGCCCCCGCGCAGCACTGAAACACTTGTAGTCCACGCCCACCCGCCAGGTGGGCCCCACCCTCGGGCCTCCTTCCGGTATAAATAGGAAGGGGGCCCGGCAATCTGCTCCCTCTTTTCTTCAGCAACCAGCAGTACTGAAGCACAAGAAGATCGAATCATGAGCAATTATAGTGTCCGCGAGTGTCCCTCGTGCATAACGGGATACATCATAAGCTATGATTTGCACCCAATATGCGAATCCTGCCTGGGGCCAGAGCACGCGGACGTGGCTCTCAGCCAGCAGGTCGCATGTTCACATTGTGTTCGTCTCCCATCATCCGAAAGGAAGCGAAGGGCAGACGCTCTAGCTGCTGCGGGTGAGGAGGACGACTGGCCCATCCAGAACAGGGACGACAGCCTGTTTCTGGAGGCGAGTGGGGGGCGGGAGTCGGACGACTCCTACCCCGTCTCCCTCCATGGCTCGCCATCCGGCTCTCCCCTCCCCCCTCTTCCCCGGATGGGGGAGACGGGGTCGGAGCGAGATTCAGAGGTGGCGGCCGAGCACGCGGTCCCCTTCTCCGTGGCCACGGCGCTACCAGCGTTGGGTGGCATTATGCTGGAGCTGCCGGAAATAATCAGCAAAGCAGCAGCATGCAGAGGTCTCCCCGTTCCCCGAGGACGGGAGAGGGTGGCTCTGGATGACATGGCCGGAGTGTTTTCCCGGGTTCAGACGGGCAGGAGTGACCCGATCTGGCCGCGCTTCCCCGCCATTAGGCGATACCAGGAAGGGGCAGCGGCGAACCCGAGGACCCTGAGGGCTCCGGTGGCCACCTTTGTCCCCTTCACTAAGGTGGAGGGGTTCACAGAGGAGGGTTTTCCAACCACCCCCGCTCTGGAACCGAGCTTAACGGCGTTCTTCGGGGTTAGGCAGGCCAACTTGGTCGCTGGACGGCGCCCTATGTTGGCCGCCCCCAAGGACCAGTATTTCGCCCGCCAGGCTGACCGGGCGCACCAGTGTGCGTTCCAGGCGTCTGCAGCAGCGAATAACATCGCGTTGCTGACCAACTCGGTGGTGACGCTGGTCGAACGGTCCACCACCGTGGCACCAGAGGAGGCGGAAGAGATCGCCAAGGCGGCCAGCACGGCACTCACGCTCTGCGCAGCCGTGGCGGTCTCCCAGGCAAGGATCACAGCCTGGATGACTCAGATCCAGCGCCACCTCTGGTTGCAACAAGCAGCGGTTACAGAGCCAGCCAGGAAGGTTTTGCTGGACGCTCCGATCAGCTCGGACGGGCACGACTCTCACGGCAGAGAGTGGAGACGCTGACAGCTCTCCTTCGACGCGTCACACCCCGCAGCATGGTGACGTCACTCTCCGTGATGCGGCTGCTCGGCATGATGGCAGCAGATCACGGGGTGATTCCCCTGGGTCTCCTGCACATGAGGAGACTGCAGAGGTGGTTTATCAGCCTACGCATCGACCCCGTACGACAGAAGAGGCGCATGGTGGTCATCCCTCTGTCCGTGGGTTCAGACTTAACCTATTGGAAAAGTCCACACAGAGGGGGTGGCCCTGGGCAGAGTTACATCATACATCGCGGTGTTCACAGACGCATCTCTCTCAGGGTGGGGAGGAACGTGCATGTCGCAGGCAGTGGGAGGACAGTGGCCGGCTCACATGTCTTTCCACATAAATGTGCTGGAATTGATCTCCGTACGGAGAGTAATTCAGCATTTTGCCCCGTTGCTGCGGAATCAGCATGTGTTGATTCGCACAGACAACAGAGCCGCGGCAGCCTACATCAATCGCCAGGGCGGTGTACGCTCAGCGCAGCTCCTGAACACAGCCAGACGGCTGTTGATCTGGGCGCGCGCACACGTGCGCTCCAACAGAGCACTGTATGTGCCCGGAGAGCTGAACAAAAGGGCAGACCTCATGTCCAGAGGAGGTCCTCGCCAGGGGGACTGGAGCCTCCATCCCGAGCTGATCGCCCAGGTTTGGAGCCGGTTCGGGAGGGCGGAGGTGGATCTGTTCGCCGCACGCGGGAACGCGCAATGCGCCCTCTGGTTCTCCCTGTCAGCACGGGACCACCCCCCCCTGGGGGTGGACGCGTTCGCACATCGGCCATGGCCCAGGGGACTGCTGTACGCCTTCCCACCAGTCCCGCTGATTCCTCGGTTCCTGGACCGAGTGCAGGAGGAGCGGCTGTCAGTGATCCTAATTGCCCCGGAGCGCACGGGAGCTTCCTGGTTTCCATGCCTACAGCGTACGCTGTCAGGCAGGCCGTGGGAGATTCCGTGGCGGGGGGGGCGCTCTCTCACAGGTGGAGGGAGCGATCTACAGTCACCCAGTGATAGGCCAGCCCTTATGGGCATGGCCCCTGAGCGGGAACACTTAGAGAGGTTGGGTCTCTCTCAAGATGTTGTACGCACCATTCAGGGAGCCAGGACCGCGTCTACCAGAGCGTCCTACACAGCCAAGTGGGCAGCGTTCCAGCGTTGGTGTGTAGAAAGAAGCCTGGACCCCATTACGTGCCCCCTGCCTCACGTGGTGTCATTTCTCCAGCTGTTGTTGGACAGGAATTTGGCGTTCAGCACAATCAAGGTATATGCGGCTGCCATATCATCTTGTCACGTGGGTTTCGGAGCAGGGACGTTGTTCAGTCACCCCCTGACGAAACGGTTTCGGCAAGGGGTACGAAGACTCAGACCGGTGTCACGCGCACTGGCGCCTCAGTGGGATTTGAACCTTTAGAGCAGGTTCCCCTCAACATGTTATCAGCCAAAGTAGTACTGCTTTTGGCTCTAACATCGGCGAAAAGGGTGAGTGATTTATCCGCTCTCTCTGTGGCCCCGTCAGGCTGTGTCACAGGCATATGTCTCCTCTGGGGTGGAGCCCCCGGAGAATATCAAAGCGCACTCCACCAGAGGAATTTCCTCCTCCACGGCGTTGCACGGAGGAATGTCAGTGGAAGATATTTGCACGGCTGCATCTTGGTCTTCCCCCTGTTCATTTATTCAATTTTATTTGAGGGAGGTCTCCCATTCCTCTCTGACGCACCCTGTACTGGGTGTCCTGTCAGAGTGAGTGAGGTCAGGGATCCAGCGGTGCGCCTCTCTCCTGCCTCTCGGCACACAGAGAGCGGCCCTTTTCCCCTCGTATGAGAGGGATGTTCCCTTTACTCTGACACACTTCGTACGGAGTGCCTGGTCAGAGTGAGTGACGTCAGGGATCCAGCTGAGCGCTCTCCTACCTGTCTGACACGGAGAGAGCGGCTGTTCCCCCTCTATGATCGCAGGACAAGGTGGGACCTTCGTCTCTACTTTCTCACAGCGGCCGGTATGTATTGTTCCCAGCCTTCACCCCGTCGGGAAGATAGGCATGTTTGCCTATGTTCCAGGGACGGTGATGCGCCATTACGCATGGCACAACAGGCAGGGGGGTGTTATTGAGCAGGTGTGTCTGTGCTTCTAGTGCCGGAGGGACCCAGTGGGGCGTAGACTACATCATGCTTCGCCCTTAACCCAATAGCGATAGCCTTAGAGGGCGAAGCCATATAAGAAATAGAACTGAGGTTACCTACTGTAACCCAGCTTCTATGAGTAAATGGCGCAGCCCTCTAAGCGCTGGGCCCCACTGGCTCTACAAATAGCTGAAGAAAAGTTATATTGTATGGGAGCAGATTGCCGGGCCCCCTTCCTATTTATACCAGAAGGAGGCCCGAGGGTGGGGCCCACCTGGCGGGTGGGCGTGGACTACAAGTGTTTCAGTGCTGCGCGGGGGCGCAGAGGGATAACCCAATAGCGATAGCCTTAGAGGGCTGCGCCATTTACTCATAGAAGCTGGGTTACAGTAGGTAACCTCAGATGTATGACCACAACAACAACAAAATATATATATATATTTTATATTTTTGCATGGGCCCCTGGCCGGCTCTGGGCCCCGGTGCGTTGCACCGGCTGCACCGTCGATAGTTACGCCACTGGTCTGACCGCTGCAGGAAGGAAGGACCTGCGGCATCTCTCTGTGAGACAGGGGGGATGGCGTCAGCTCCACCAGAACAACCTGCTGGCTCGTTGCGGATACGTAATTTCACATTCTAGCACACTTTATTGCTCTTATACCGCGATTGTTGCCAACTACGATGCTCAACAGCTCGCTTAACGGAACTTTGACGCTGGTATCAGTTTTGTTTACCACCAATCACGGAGTATTGTGTATAGAAAGTGTTGAGTTATATTTCTCGCACTACCTAACATCCATGAAGGCAACATGACAGAGGGAGGGCTGTCACTCAGGATGCCAAACTACTCTTTGGTAAGCCCCGCCCCCCAAGCAACATCAGGGCCAAAAGTCTGAAAGCGAAAAAAAAAAGATCTGAAAGTGAAAAACGATCTGAAGGCGGAAAAAAAGTGAAACCTGAAAAAAAACATTTGAAACTGAAACAATTATTGTTTTGAATCTGAAAATGTAAAATCTGAATATGTATAAAAGTGAAATATGAAAATAAATATTTTATTCCAAAAAATTGCTGAACTGAATCAAAAATAATATTCAACCTGAAAGATTATTTTAAATACTTATTTTTAGTTTGAATACATCATTGTATTTTTCAAAGTTCAGGATAAAAACTTGAAGTTTCAAATAGATTGTATATGACCCTGCAACACACTCTCACTCCATAATCGTCCAGGAGCGACGTTTGGTCAGTGTCCGTGGCGTGCAGTTGTGACGCTCCTAGGCTCCTTCAGCTTCATAAAGGGACGCAAATAGCTTTCAACTGATTGCAATGTATTCCCATCTGCGGCGGGATTTGACGCTCATGGAAGCACGGCATTCGTTTGTGTCGGCTGCCCTTAAAGGCAATGCGTCCATTCTCATTGGATAACGGAGAATTGTACACCCGGAAGTAAGTATTCCCCTTACTGTCGATTGATTTTACAGTGATATCTGCACTACTCATCGACTAAAAAACACCAGATTATCCTTGTTAATAACACAAGATTGATTGGTTTAAATTGTGTGCAATGCTTTTGTATTTTTCTCCTTCGATTCGGAGAAACAAATATTTTTTCGGAGTAAAGGATGGCAGAAGACACTACACGGACCACTATTGCGGTAAGCATGTTGTAACTTCCGGTTGTTGTTGTCATCTCCGGGTATCCCGTGTGCCTGTTCTGTTGCTGATAGCTTATTATCTTAACTTAATCGATCGTTTTAAAACTCTTGATCACGGCAACTGCCTGACGTTGTAATCACACGTTACTACAGCTTAAGCACTCACAACTCTCCTTCTCTTAGCGACTGTAACTCCACAGTTGCCTACACTCTTTTCGGGTTTGCTAACGGTAGCTACTTTAGCTTGATAGCTAGCCATGGCTCTTTCCCCACCCTCGGGTGTTATTTCCTGCTCTTCCTGTCTCATGTTTGGTTACTTCCCTACCTCCTTTACTGGTACCGATACATGTGTTAAATGTAGTATAGTTGTTAGGTTGGAGGCGGGAATCATAGCCATAGAAGCCCGGCTCCGCATCTTAGAAAGTAACTCAGCTACAGTTAGCCGGTGCGGACCGGCAAAAGGTAGCTCCTATTAGCCGTCCCCCGGCAACTCCCGAGCAGCAGGGAGACTGGGTGACTGTTCAGAAGGAGCATAACGCGAAACCTGCAGGTCCCCACCAACCCGTTCACGTATCTAACAGATATTCCCCACTCAGCGAGACACCCGCTGAGAAGCCAACTCTGGTTATTGGTAGCTCTATTATGAGACACGTGAATTTAGAGACCGAAGCCTCCACAGTCACATGCATTCCGGGGGCCAGAGCGGGCGACGTTGAGGCGCATCTTAAACTGCTGGCTAAAAATAAACGTAAATACAGTAGGATTGTTATTCACGTCGGTGGTAATGATGTTCGTTTACGCCAATCAGAATGCACCAAACTTAATGTGGAGTCGGTGTGTAGTTATGCTAAAACAATGTCGGACACCGTAATCTTCTCTGGTCCCCTCCCCAATCTGATCAATGATGACATGTATAGCCGCATGTCATCATTTCAGCGCTGGTTGTCTTGGTGGTGCCCAGCAAACAATGTGGGCTTCGTAAATAATTGGACAGCCTTCTGGGGAAAACCTGATCTGATTAAGAGAGACAGCATTCATCCTACTTTGGAAGGTGCAAATCTCATTTCGGCAAACATTTCAGGGCTTTGTGGACTTAATCCATGACAAACTGGAGTTGAGACCAGGAGGCGGAGTCGCAGTCTTACACGCTTCTCTGCGCTTTCTCCTAGGCAGTCATCCATAGGAATCCCGAACCCAATAAAATACCCAATATTAGCGGTGTGTGTGTCTGCCCAAGGACAATTTAAGGTAAAACCTAATAGAGGTGTCATACATAATAACCTAATAAAAGTAAATGTAACAACTACTACAGTGCAACAAAACAGGAAGATTAAATGTGGTCTCTTAAACATAAGATCTCTAGCATCTAAAGCAATATTGGTAAATGATTTAATATCAGATTATAATATTGATATATGCTGTCTCACTGAAACTTGGTTGAGACATGAAGAATATGTCAGCATAAATGAGGCCACTCCACCCAGCCATATCAATACTCATATTGCCCGAGGCGTGGGCCGAGGAGGTGGAGTTGCAGCAATCTTTGACTCAAGTTTACTTATCAATACTAAACCAAAATTAAATTATACCTCCTTTGAAAGTCTCGTTTTTAGTCTTACGCATCCGACCTGGAAAACTTTGCAGCCAATCTTATTTGTTACAGTGTACCGTGCACCAGGTCCTTATTCAGAATTCTTATCAGAATTCTCTGAGTTTTTATCATCTTTGGTACTTAAAACAGATAAAGTAATTATCGTAAGTGACTTTAATATTCATGTTGATGATGATAAAATTAGCCTTACTGTTGCATTTAACTCTATATTAGATTCTGTTGGTTTTTGTCAGAGTGTAAATAAACCAACCCACCGCTATAATCACACTCTCGACCTTGTTCTGACTTATGGTATTGAAATTGAGCAACTATTAGTGGAACCGCCTAATCCTGCTTTATCCGACCATTTCTTAGTAACTTTTGAAGTACTGTTACTAGACTACAAAGCATTAGTCAAAGGCTCCTGCAGCAGAAACCTATCTGTTAGTGCTATAGCCAAATTTAAGGAAGAGATTCCACCAATACTTAACTCGATAGCATGTCTGCATGTAGGGGAGGAAACTTATACAAAATGTACACCACCCCAAATTGATCATGTTGTTGATAGTGCTACAGATGCGCTGCGAATAAAATTAGACTCTGTTGCTCCTTTGAAAAAGAAGAAAATAAAACAACATAGATTAGCTCCATGGCATAATGCCGAAACCCGCAAAATAAAGCAAAAGTCGAGACAACTTGAAAGGATATGGCGTTCCACTAAACTTGAAGAATCTCGTTTAATTTGGCATATTACTCTCAATGAATATAAGAAAGCACTGCGTAAAGCGAGAGCAGCCTACTACTCTTCATTAATAGATGAGAATAAGAATAATGCAAGATTTCTTTTCAGCACTGTAGCCAGGCTGACAGAGAGCCACAGCTCGATTGAGCCTTCTATTCCCATAGCACTCAGTAGTAATGATTTTATGTGCTTTTTTAACGATAAAATTGTTACTATTAGAAACAAAATTAATGACCTCTTGCCTTTGACCAGTATAGTGTTATCAACAGCTCCCGGAAACGTAAGTTCCAATATTACACTAGATAGTAAACTAGAATGCTTTTCAGCCATAAACCTTGAACAATTAAATTCAATGATTCTCTCTTCTAAACCATCAACGTGTATGTTAGACTCAATTCCAACTAAGCTGTTGAAGGAAGTTTTTCCATTAATTAGCACTTCTTTATTAAATATTATGAATATGTCTTTATTATCAGGCTATGTTCCACAATCATTCAAAGTAGCAGTGATAAAATCGCTTCTTAAAAAGCACAACCTCGATCCAGAAGTTTTAGCCAATTATAGACCTATTTCTAATCTTCCGTTCCTCTCAAAAATTCTTGAGAAAGCAGTCGCAAAACAGTTGTGTGATTACTTAAAAAACAATGATATATTTGAAGGTTTTCAGTCTGGCTTTAGAACACATCATAGCACAGAGACAGCTCTGGTTAAAGTCACAAATGATATTCTAATAGCCTCTGACAAGGGACTTGTCTCTATTCTTGTTTTGCTCGATCTCAGTGCTGCATTTGATACTATCGATCATGATATCTTATTGCAAAGACTAGAGCACTTAGTTGGCATACAGGGAACTGCTTTAGGCTGGTTTAGGTCCTATCTATCTGAACGCTCTCAGTTTGTACGTGTCAATGATGAATCTTCCACGCAAACCAAAGTTAGCCATGGAGTGCCACAGGGCTCAGTGCTCGGACCTACTTTGTTCACATTATATATGCTTCCGTTAGGCAATATTATAAGGAATCATTCTGTAAATTTTCATTGTTATGCGGATGATACTCAACTATATTTATCAATAAAGCCTGATGAAATTAATCATCTAAATAAAATGCAAGACTGCCTCAAGGACTTAAAAACATGGATGACCTTAAACTTTTTGATGTTAAACACGACCAAAACTGAAGTTATTGTACTTGGCCCGAAGAATCTACGAAACAAATTATCTAAAGATATACTAACTATGGATGGCATTAATTTGGCCTCCAGTGAGACTGTAAGGAATCTTGGTGTTATATTTGATCAGGATTTATCCTTTAACGCCCACATAAAATCAATTTCAAGGACCGCCTACTTCCATCTACATAACATTGCAAAAATCAGGCATATCTTGCCTCAAAACGATGCAGAGAAACTAGTCCATGCATTTGTTACTTCAAGGCTGGATTATTGTAACTCTTTATTATCAGGGTGTACCAAGAAGTCAGTCAAGTCGCTTCAGCTGATTCAAAATGCTGCAGCTCGTGTACTAACCAGAGTTAGGAAAAGGGACCACATTACTCCTGTTCTGGCTGCCTTACACTGGCTCCCTATAGAACATAGGATAGAATTTAAAATTCTTCTTCTCGCCTACAAAGCCCTTAATGGGCAGGCGCCATCTTACCTTAAAGAACTCATTATACCCTACTGTCCTACTAGGGCAGGGGTACTCAAACTTTTTTGTTAAAGGTCCACTTGTGAATTTTATACAAGGTCAATGGTCCGGATCAATGCCAGTAAAGTCCCCCCCCCCCACACACACCCCCGGAGCGGAGCAACGAAACTGAAATTAAGAAGCAGTTTCGGCGCGCTATGCATGTAATTTGGTCAGGAGGTTTTAAAGTGCTATATAAATAAAGTTGGATTTGATTGGATTAATCTACCTTATTTGGGGGCCCCCTTCTGGTCCAAGCACTTGCCTGTCGGTAAACGGCGCCCCTGTATACACACAGACATTCAATACATACATACCAGCGACGTGCGGTCAGGGGAGGCAGGTGAGGCAGAGCCTCACTTGTCATTCTCCAATGTAACGGAAAAAAAGAATAATAATACAAATAATAATAATAATAAAATGTGTCCACTGATCTGTGTTGTAAATGTGATTTCTGTATGATTCCAATCACTTTTTATAGTAAAAATCGGCTAATTTGCCGAGCTCCGCTACAACTACGGGGAGCGATGAGATTGAGAAGTGAAGCAGGGACGAGCTCTGCCTCACAGAAGCCCACAGTAACTTGCTGGAGCACGGGCACTAATTTAGCGCGGGCACTTATTTTGTGAGCGCGCTCAAGCCAGTTACTGTGGGGTGAGGTGAGGCACAGATGAGCTCTGCCTCACCTCAGAATGCATCACCCCACAGAAACTGTCTGGAAAGCGGGCACTAAGCGCATGCCTGCACCATCTCACTGTATGTCACCAATGTAATGTTTGTAGATCCCTTTATTACATTTATCCTCGCCATCCATAGTCTCTAAATAACTTATTTCACGTATATATGATATTTAAGCCCGCTGGTCTCATCATACAACGGCAATGAAAAAAGCACCAGGGGAGGCAGTCATAACCTCTGCCGCACTGAAGGGGGCGCAAGTGAGCCCACAGGTTCTTGTTGCTACTGTTATTCTACGCAGACGAAAACAACAAGCTAGGCTTTTGAAACTAGAGGAAGATAAGGAGGACTTTTACAAAAAAGTAATAAAGATTGTTGTCCAGAAGGATAGCATGGACTTCATCTTCAAGTCAAGGTAAGACCACATTTGTAATGAAAATGGGATCTTACTAAGAGAGAACAATCCAATATTTAGATTTTGGGTAGGCTATCCTTTTGTTGAACGGTCTGTTTAAAATGAATCGAAGCATCAGACTAAAAAAGCTTTTGAAAATAACAGAATATTTCGATTAAAGGTGGGGTAGGTAAGTTTGAGAAACCGGCACGATATACACTTTTTGTTATATTCCATGGAATGCTCTTAACATCCCGATAGCAATGAATATCTTAAGTGCTTTGACAAAAAATACATAAAAACATTTCATCTGTGGAAGCCGTAGTACTGTAAAAAGCACGACCACTCATTTTAGCCGGCCCGGCTAAAATAACCTGCCTGTCAGCCTTCCATCTGTGTACAAACTTATCTCGTGCCCTCATTGGTCATGTGCGTGTTCGTGTGTGTTGGAGGAGGGGCTGTGTATTTTCAAATTCTAGCGCACTCGAGCTGGTTTCTCCAAAATTATCTACCCCGCCACCTTTAAGGTCAAAATATATAATATTTGTAAATCTGACTCTGAAAGAGTCAGTGCCTCACCAGCCATGAACCTCACCGCACGTCACTGATACATACAGTATCATGGCTTGAACCAGTGGGAGAAATGGCACTGTTTGTCTGTAGCCAATGCCTTGAACCTCAGCAAAAATGGCATTAGAAGCATTAGAAAGTCAAGGTAAACTTGTGGTTAACTTAAATGCGTGTCACGCTCGCACACACAAGTAAATATATGCACGTTCATTCTCAGAACGCGTCAGACACAAGACAATATACATTAAAGGGGACCTATCATGCAAAATGCACTTTGTGATGTCTTTTATACATAAATATGTGTCCCCGGTGCGTCGGGGAACTTAGCGTCAGAACATAAAACCCTCTCTCTTTTCCTCCGTACCCAAATCTTTTAAAAACAGGGGTACAACGAGCGGATACAGATTTGCTGCCGATCTGACGTCAAATCGGCAGTGGACCCACAGAAAATTGCTATCAGAAACAATGCCTGACGTGTTTTGAACGTGTTTTGGATGTAATCTCGTCTTTGTTTACATTAGCAAGCCTCGCTAACACTCAGAGCTAACCTGTACTGGAGAGCACATGTGTTTAAAAATCAGGAAATCAAAAAAGGAACTCACCTTGTGATATACCCGCAAGAGAAAAAGCATTTGAGCTCCATACTGTTTCAGAAATAATCTTTGATGTGGATAAGAACAGGATGGCGTTTTATCACAACAGAATTTAACTTTATCTCCGGTAGAATTCTGATCAGGCATTAGCTCCGCCTCCTCTTTTTTTTTTTCAAGCTAAGGACCCAAAATCCGCGTTTCTCTAACAGGGCTGCACAAGAGGGGTATGAGCAGTATGAGGCATGGCTAAAATGGGTGAACTGTTTGGTATTTTAAGCAAAAAACTTCACACACCTATATTTGTATAGGTATGGCCCTACAATATATTTTTTCCAATATAGCATAATAGGTCCACTTTAATTTACATCAGAATCAGATTTTTCCTTTTTTTTAATATATATATATATTTTTTCATTATTTTATTTTTTATTTTTTTTATAATGGGACACAGGGTTCGGTCCGGATCCGGACCTTGGTCCGGAGTTTGACAAGCCCTGTACTAGGGCATTGCGTTCCAAGAATGCAGGGTTGTTGGTTGTTCCTAGAGTCTCTAAAAGTACAATGGGAGCCAGAGCCTTTTCTTATCAAGCTCCACATTTGTGGAATCAGCTTCCAGTTTGTGTTCGGGCGGCAGACACCCTATCCGTTTTTAAGAGTGCGCTTAAGACCTTCCTTTTTGATAAAGCTTATAGTTAGGGCTGATTAGATTCAGCCCCTAGTTTTGCTGATATAGGCTTAGTTTGTCGGGGGACATTTTACTTCTTCCTTCTCTCTGTCTATACCTGTGTACTCTCATGTTCCGATTAACCCAGCTTCCCCAAATTTCTTTCTTTTTGGTGTCTATATACGCTGGGATCCGGAGTCATGGATGATCCTGCGGTCCTGTGTCCTGCATCGCGAGCCCTGGATCTTGAGTCGTGGCTGTGGTCCTGGATCATAGGTCCTGGATGGATATCCTCGTGGATTCATCTTCCTATTATACACACATGCATTTCCAAACATTTGGACTACCTATGTTGCAAATGTATTATCTTTTCAATTTACACACGGCATCTATTGCACGTCTGTCCGTCCTGGGAGAGGGATCCCTCCTCTGTTGCTCTCCCTGAGGTTTCTCCCATTTTTCCCTTTAAAGCTGTGGGTTTTCTTCGGAAGTTTTTCCTTGTACGATGTGAGGGTCTAAGGACAGAGGGTGTCGTATTGTCATACTGATATTTTGTACAAACTGTGAAGTTCACTGAGACAAATGTAACATTTGTGATATTGGGCTATATAAATAAACATTGATTGATTGATTGATTGACTACCCAGAATCCCCAGCTATCGTTTGGATTTCACCATGTGCTCTGTTTGACAAACCCCGTGATAGTCCTCAAGCTCTGTGATTGGAGAGTGTGCTCCGAGGGTTACGCCGAGCCTCGAACAGCACTTGAAATGGGATGGAACCACGGCAGACTGTCCAAAACTGGATTTGAACGGGTCCACCGCGTCCCCCCCTCCCCCACCCCGTCCCCAGAACTACACATGCTGGCTATTGTATTTCGCAACATGTTCTCTATCTATGGCACGTCTCTACTGGGAGTTGTAGTTTTAAAAGACGTTTTCGTATTACCCATAATAAGAAGTTGCCAGTATTAAACTGTGTACATCCCTGGAGGTTTAGGGGATAGGAAACACTCAAATTTAAGACATATAATGAATAAATGGGTGAAAATTGCTTGTGTCCATAATGGGCAGCATTAATATATATACCCACATGCCAGCTAAGGTCAGAAGAGCTTTATTTAACAGCTGGTCTTATGTTTGTGACCCCTCCTGTTGTTAATTGATAACATTACATTACATTAATTGATAAGCCTGAAACATGCACTTGTCAAGTTTCAGAGGCAAATTTTGCAAATATGGCAGTAGCCATCGATCACCTTAAGATAAGATATACTTTATTGATCCCAAGTTGGAACATTTGCAGTGGTGTTTATTTGTAAATCATTTAGTATAATCACACAAATTCTGTGTTTTATATTTAACAATTCTGTGTTCTTTATTTATTGATTGTTCAATACCTGACAAGGCCGGAGATGAAATATCTACATACATCTTATAAGAGTATAATAGTAGTATTACACATGCCGCTTTCGTCACATTAGTATGCATACAAAGTGACAGATGACACGCCCCCAATTATGCAAATGGACTAAGTCCCGCCTCCCATTGTTCGAGATCCTTTGATGTGAGTGGGTACAATTATGTTAATGAGCTAAGTCCCGCCTCCCTTTTTTCGAGATCCTTTGATGTGACGGGTGAGGTGTTATAACAGGTAGGTGTGAAAAGCCCCCCCTGTGTAGTGCCTTTGTTGTCTAATCCTTTGATGTATTGATTAAGGCAGTCTCTTTGAAGTTATGCTGTCTGGCCCCTGTCCCCTCACACCCCTTTGTAGTCTAATCCTTTGATGTGAGTTGTTATAACAGGTAGGTGTGAAAAAAGCCTCTGATGTTAATCTAGGTGTTGATTAAGGCAGTCTCTTTGAAGTTATGCATGAGACTGTCTGGCCCCTGTCCCCTCAGAGTTGTCTAATCTAATTAGCCTTTGATGTTTTGCCCTTTGATGTGAGGTGTTATAACAGGCAGGTGTGATTTCACACTGGTGTGTTATAAGCCTTTGATATTAATCTAGGTGTCTCTTTGAAGTTATGCGTGAGACTGTCTAGCCCCCACCCCCTCACAGCCCAGGCCTCTCCCCCTTTCTCCACCCCTTCCTTTGGCTATGAGGCCGGCAGATAGTGGGGGGTGGAATTAGGTGAAAATAGAAATACGCTCAAACTAAATAAAACAGCCATTAATTTTCACTCACTAAGACACCTAAAAACGTTATTGTCCTCTCTAGATTTGATTCAGGGTTTGTTTTAAATGATTTGTGCTTGCTAAGGATGTTTCTTTTCAAGTTTACAAGGAAGTATCTGTTTGCAAAGAGGGTATTCATATTAATTTAAAAAAGATCTTTTTTAGGTTTTAATAGTGATAACTAAGTTTCACTCTGTGGGGGGCAAAAGACGCATCGTTAATCACCTGGATAAAGGACTCTTTAAAGCAGAGACATGGTGACCCGCATACCTGATTATCAGCAGGAGAGGACTCTTTAAAGTAAATACATTATAGGGTTAAAATAAGATATATATGTGGTGGAATTAGTTTAAAACAGTCACCTTACACTTTTTAGGTGTCCTCTCTAAATTAGATGTAAGTTTTTTTTTTTAAATGATTAGTGTTAATTAAGGGCTATTGTTATTTTGGTTTATAAGGGGATAGGAGTTCAACTTTTAAAAATTGCACAGGATCATTCTAAGAGTGAGAGGGCTAATGAGCCAGCACCATACCTCCTCTATGCATTTTCTTGACCTGTATCTGATCTTGAAAAACTCTGGTAAGTACTTTTTATTTTATTTTATAATATCATGTAATTATTAAATGTTTTTTTTTGGTAGGGGTTAAACTAGTATATTATGTGGATAGTATATTATTAGATACTTAAAAATGTTATGTTTTTTCTGTTTACAGTAGAGACCCTGTGTGCTGAAATCTACTCAAACAGAGTACTTCATGGTAGTGGTCAGCATTTAAACACAAAAGTGTGTCTTTCAGTAACTTTCTGAGAGAATTTAAGCATAAATCTGTCAAATGTTCAAAACAGCCTTGTTTCACTGAAATAGCCTCAAAATCACAAACTGCCATTAAAAGTCAGAATCCTAATTAAATCTACTAAAACAAAGTACTTCATTATCTACTTTTCAGCTTTTATACACAAAAGTGTATCTTTCAGTAACTTTCTCAGAGAATTTAAGCATAAATCTGTCAAATGTTCAAAACAGCCTTGTTTCAAGCCTCAAAATCACAAACTGCCATTAAGAGTCAGATGCTTGACGAAATCTAATAAAACAGATTACTTCATTATCTACTTTTCAGCTTTTATACACAAAATTGTATCTTTCAGTAACTTTCTGAGAGAATTAAGCATAAATCTGTCAAATGTTCAAAACAGCCTTGTTTCACTGAAATAGCCTCAAAATCACAAACTGCCATTAAGAGTCAGATGCTTGACGAAATCTAATAAAACAGAGTACTTTCATGGTAGTGGTCTGCTTTTAAATACAAAAGTGTATCATTCAGTAACTTTTTGAGAGAATTAAGCATAAATCTGTCAAATGTTCAAAACAGCTTTGTTTCACAGATATAGCCTCAAAATCACAAACTGCCATTAAGAGTCAGATGCTTGACGAAATCTGATAAAACAGAGTACTTCATTGTCTACTTTTCAGCTTTTATACACAAAAGTGTATCTTTCAGAAACTTTCTGAGAGAATTAAGCATAAATCTGTCAAATGTTCAAAACAGCCTTGTTTCACTGAAATAGCCTCAAAATCACAAACTGCCATTAAGAGTCAGATGCTTGACGAAATCTAATAAAACAGAGTACTTCATTATCTACTTTTCAGCTTTTATACACAAAAGTGTATCTTTCAGTAACTTTCTCAGAGAATATAAGCATAAATCTGTCAAATGTTCAAAACAGCCTTGTTTCACTGAAATAGCCTCAAAATCACAAACTGCCATTAAGAGTCAGAATCCTAACGAAATCTACTTAGAGTACTTCATGGTAGTGGTCAGCTTTTAAATACAAAAGTGTATCTTTCAGTAACTTTTTGAGAGAATTAAGCATAAATCTGTCAAATGTTCAAAACAGCCTTGTTTCACTGAAATAGCCTCAAAATCACAAACTGCCATTAAGAGTCAGATGCTTGACGAAATCTAATAAAAATGGAGTACTTCATTATCTACTTTTCAGCTTTTATACACAAAAGTGTATCTTTCAGTAACTTTCTCAGAGAATATAAGCATAAATCTGTCAAATGTTCAAAACAGCCTTGTTTCACTGAAATAGCCTCAAAATCACAAACTGCCATTAAGAGTCAGAATCCTAACGAAATCTACTTAGAGTACTTCATGGTAGTGGTCAGCTTTTAAATACAAAAGTGTATCTTTCAGTAACTTTTTGAGAGAATTAAGCATAAATCTGTCAAATGTTCAAAACAGCCTTGTTTCACTGAAATAACCTCAAAATCACAAACTGCCATTAAGAGTCAGATGCTTGACGAAATCTAATAAAACAGAGTACTTCATTATCTACTTTTCAGCTTTTATACACAAAAGTGTATCTTTCAGTAACTTTCTGAGAGAATTAAGCATAAATCTGTCAAATGTTCAAAACAGCCTTGTTCTTCCTATTCCAATCCCAAAAAACTATTTTCCATCTTCTCCACCCTCTTGGACCCTCCCAAAGCCCCTCCCCCCTCCTCACTTCTGTCAAGCGACTTTGTTAACCACTTTGAAAAAAAGGTTGATGATATTCGCTCTTCTTTTTCTGACTCACCTTTACTCACCGCTGGGTCACCAGACCCTCCTTCCACCCACACACTAACCTCCTTTTCCCCTCTCTCTCCAAGTGAGGTTCTTACCCTCATTACCTCTGCCCGCCCTACCACCTGTCCTCTGGACCCTATCCCTTCAAACCTCCTTCAGACTATCGCTCCTGATATTCTACCGTTTCTCACCCATTTCATCAACACTTCTCTAACTTCTGGTCACTTTCCAAACAGTCTCAAGGAGGCAAGAGTAAACCCTCTCCTAAAGAAACCCACTCTCAACCCGTCTGATGTTATAAACTACAGGCCTGTCTCTCTCCTCCCGTTCCTGTCTAAAACACTTGAACGCGCTGTCTTTAAACAACTCTCCTGTTATCTCCATCAGAACAACCTTCTGGATCCGCACCAGTCTGGTTTCAAGGCAGGTCACTCCACAGAAACTGCTCTCATTGCTGTCACTGAGGAACTGCACACTGCCAAAGCAGCATCCCTCTCCTCTGTCATCATCCTGTTGGACCTGTCTGCTGCATTCGACACGGTGAACCATCAGATCCTCCTTCGCACTCTCCAAGAACTTGGAGTTTCAGGCTCTGCACTTTCCCTCCTCACCTCATACCTCAAAGACCGTACCTACAGGGTAACTTGGAGAGGGTCCGAGTCCGACCCTTGTCAATTAACTACAGGGGTCCCTCAGGGCTCTGTTCTTGGTCCCCTCCTCTTCTCCCTGTACACAAACTCGCTCGGATCAGTCATTAGCCCGCATGGTTTTTCATACCACTGCTACGCTGACGACACCCAATTAATTCTGTCCTTTCCCCGCTCAGAGACCCAGGTCGTCGCACGCATCTCTGCTTGTCTAGCTGACATCTCTCAGTGGATGTCTGCTCATCACCTCAAGCTCAATCTTGACAAAACTGAACTGCTTTTCCTTCCGGGAAAAGATTGTCCCACTCTTGACCTGACGATCAACATCGGCATCTCTGTTGTTTCCCCAACTCAGACTGCAAGGAATCTGGGTGTGACCCTAGATAACAACCTGTCCTTCACTGCAAACATCGCTGCTACAACCCGTTGCTGCAGATACACGCTTTACAACATCAGGAAGATACGTCCCCAGCTGACCCAGAAAGCCACGCAGGTTCTGGTCCAGGCTCTCGTCACCTCACGCCTAGACCACTGCAATTCCCTCCTGGCTGGTCTACCTGTATGTGCCATCCGACCTCTGCAGCTCATCCAGAATGCAGCGGCTCGTCTGGTCTTCAACCTTCCAACATTTTCCCACACCACTCCGCTCCTCCGCCCCCTTCACTGGCTTCCGGTAACTGCTAGAATCCACTTCAAGACAATGGTACTTGCGTACCATGCTGCGAATGGATCTGGCCCTTCCTACATCCAGGACATGGTTAAACTGTACACCCCAGCGCGTGCACTACGCTCTGCATCCGCCAAACGACTCGCTGCACCCTCGCTGCGAGGGGGACCCAAGTTCCCATCAGCAAAAACACGTGGGTTTGCTATCCTGGCTCCAACATGGTGGAATGAGCTCCCCATTGACATCAGGACAGCAGAAAGCTTACACACCTTCCGGTGCAGACTGAAAACTCATCTCTTTCGACTCCACTTCGAGCGATAGAATTACTAACAATGAACTGCTAACAGAGCACTTATATACTAATAAAGGACTGGCTTATCTATAGCCAGTTGAGTAGCACTTGACATTTTTGGCTCTATGAAACCTGATGTACTTATATGATTCTGTTTTCTTCAAGGTTGTGTCTTCCTGGTCGTTTGTACTTATTGTAAGTCGCTTTGGATAAAAGCATCAGCTAAATGCAATGTAATGTAATGTAATGTTTCACTGAAATAGCTTCAAAATCACAAACTGCCATTAAGAGTCAGAATCCTAATTAAATCTACTAAAACAAAGTACTCCATTATCTACTTTTCAGCTTTTATACACAAAAGTATATCTTTCAGTAACTTTTTCAGAGAATTAAGCATAAATCTGTCAAATGTTCAAAACAGCCTTGTTTCACTGAAATAACCTCAAAATCACAAACTGCCATTAAGAGTCAGATGCTTGACGAAATCTAATAAAACAGAGTACTTCATTATCTACTTTTCAGCTTTTATACACAAAAGTGTATCTCTCAGTAACTTTCTCAGAGAATTTAAGCATAAATCTGTCAAATGTTCAAAACAGCCTTGTTTCACTGAAATAGCCTCAAAATCACAAACTGCCATTAAGAGTCAGAATCCTAACGAAATCTACTCAGAGTACTTCATGGTAGTGGTCAGCTTTTAAATACAAAAGTGTATCTTTCAGTAACTTTTTCAGAGAATTAAGCATAAATCTGTCAAATGTTCAAAACAGCCTTGTTTCACTGAAATAACCTCAAAATCACAAACTTCCATTAAGAGTCAGATGCTTGACGAAATCTAATAAAACAGAGTACTTCATTATCTACTTTTCAGCTTTTATACACAAAAGTGTATCTTTCAGTAACTTTTTGAGAGAATTAAGCATAAATCTGTCAAATGTTCAAAACAGCCTTGTTTCACTGAAATAACCTCAAAATCACAAACTGCCATTAAGAGTCAGATGCTTGACGAAATCTAATAAAACAGAGTACTTCATTATCTACTTTTCAGCTTTTATACACAAAAGTCTATCTCTCAGTAACTTTCTCAGAGAATTTAAGCATAAATCTGTCAAATGTTCAAAACAGCCTTGTTTCACTGAAATAGCCTCAAAATCACAAACTGCCATTAAGAGTCAGAATCCTAACGAAATCTACTCAGAGTACTTTCATGGTAGTGGTCAGCTTTTAAAAAGAAAAGTGTATCTTTCGGTAACTTTTTGAGAGAATTAAGCATAAATCAGTCAAATGTTCAAAACAGCCTTGTTTCACTGAAATAGCGTCAAAATCACAAACTGCCATTAAGAGTCAGAATCCTAACGAAATCTACTCAAACAGAGTACTTCATGGTAGTGGTCAGCTTGTAAACACAAAAGTGTATCTTTCAGTAACTTTTCTGAGAGAATTTAAGCATAAATCTGTCAAATGTTCAAAACAGCCTTGTTTCACTGAAATAGCCTCAAAATCACAAACTGCCATTAAGAGTCAGAATCCTAACGAAATCTACTCAGAGTACTTCATGGTAGTGGTCAGCTTTTAAATACAAAAGTGTATCTTTCAGTAACTTTTTCAGAGAATTAAGCATAAATCTGTCAAATGTTCAAAACAGCCTTGTTTCACTGAAATAACCTCAAAATCACAAACTGCCATTAAGAGTCAGATGCTTGATGAAATCTAATAAAACAGAGTACTTCATTATCTACTTTTCAGCTTTTATACACAAAAGTGTATCTCTCAGTAACTTTCTCAGAGAATTTAAGCATAAATCTGTCAAATGTTCAAAACAGCCTTGTTTCACTGAAATAGCCTCAAAATCACAAACTGCCATTAAGAGTCAGAATCCTAACGAAATCTACTCAGAGTACTTCATGGTAGTGGTCAGCTTTTAAATACAAAAGTGTATCTTTCAGTAATTTTTTGAGAGAATTAAGCATAAATCTGTCAAATGTTCAAAACAGCCTTGTTTCACTGAAATAACCTCAAAATCACAAACTGCCATTAAGAGTCAGATGCTTGACGAAATCTAATAAAACAGAGTACTTCATTATCTACTTTTCAGCTTTTATACACAAAAGTGTATCTTTCAGTAACTTTCTCAGAGAATTAAGCATAAATCTGTCAAATGTTCAAAACAGCCTTGTTTCACTGAAATAGCCTCAAAATCACACACTGCCATTAAGAGTCAGATGCTTGACGAAATCTAATAAAACAGAGTACTTTCATGGTAGTGGTCAGCTTTTAAAAAGAAAAGTGTATCTTTCGGTAACCTTTTGAAAGAATTAAGCATAAATCAGTCAAATGTTCAAAACAGCCTTGTTTCACTGAAATAGCGTCAAAATCACAAACTGCCATTAAGAGTCAGAATCCTAACGAAATCTACTCAAACAGAGTACTTCATGGTAGTGGTCAGCTTGTAAACACAAAAGTGTATCTTTCAGTAACTTTTCTGAGAGAATTTAAGCATAAATCTGTCAAATGTTCAAAACAGCCTTGTTTCACTGAAATAGCCTCAAAATCACAAACTGCCATTAAGAGTCAGATTCTTAACGTAATCTACAGACACAAAGTACTTCATTATCTACTTTTCAGCTTTTAAACACAAAAGTGTATCTTTCAGTATCTTTTTGAGAGAATTAAGCATAAATCTGTCAAATGTTCAAAACAGCCTTGTTTCACTGAAATATCCTCAAAATCACAAACTGCCATTAAGAGTCAGATGCTTGACGAAATCTACTCAAACAGAGTACCTCATGGTAGTGGTCAGCTTTTAAACACAAAAGTGTATCTTTCAGTAACTTTCTCAGAGAATTTAAGCATAAATCTGTTAAATGTTCAAAACAGCCTTGTTTCACTGAAATAGCGTCAAAATCACAAACTGGCTGAAACTGTACAGTGAATTGGAGAAATTACAGCACAGAGTTTTCTACTACGACACAGATAGTATAATCTATGTGACAAGACAGGGGGAGACTCCACTGCCCAGGTTTATCTGGGGGGTCTTACAGATGAACTGGGGGCCGACACGATTGAAGAGTTGTTTTTTTTTCAGCAGCCCCTAAAAGTTATGCTTACCAGACCAAAAAAAAAAAAGAAAGCACCCTGAAGTAGTCAGACTGTCAAAGTTCACTCGTTCACAACATTCATGCGTTTGTGTAATCCCTTTCACACGCATGAATGTTGTGAACGAGTGAACTTTCAGGGTCCAACACACTCTCACTCCATAATCGTCCAGGAGCGACGTTTGGTCAGGGTCCCGTGGCGTGCAGTTGTGACGCTCCCAGGCTCCTTCAGCTTCATAAAGGCACGCAAATAGCTTTCAACTGATTGCAATGTATTCCCATCTGCGGCGGGATTTGACGCTCATCGAAGCACGGCATTCGTTTGTGTCGGCTGCCCTTAAAGGCAATGTGAGCGTCCATTCCCATTGGATAACGGAGAATTGTACACCCGGAAGTAAGTATTCCCCTTACTGTCGATTGATTTTACAGTGATATCTGCACTACTCATCGACTAAAAAACACCAGATTATCCTTGTTAATTACACAAGATTGATTTGTTTAAATTGTGTGCAATGCTTTTGTATTTTTCCCCTTCGATTCGGAGAAACAAATATTTTTTCGGAGTAAAGGATGGCAGAAGACACTACACTACCCAGAATCCCCAGCTATCGTTTAGGACTACACCATGTGCTCTGTTTGACAAACCCCGTTTTTTTTCACCATTCATTCCAATGGCTGGCGTCTATGTCACGTGATCTTCAAATTTAGTTTTATTCTCGGTGGAAAATGCCTATTTTAAAGTTAGTTTGGCCATTAAAATGCGTTTTGATGTCATTTGATGCGAGAAATATGAGTTGTTATTTCAGATTATGTGTGCAGTGGATGTACATGATCTTTAGTTTGCTAGTTATTACGAAGATTACTTCAGGAAATTGCGTCCATAGAACATTTTCATTGTTACCAAGGTGGTTGCTAGGGACGCTGCTATCGATATTATTTCTGTTATGTTGTGTTGCTGTTTAATGGTGTTATCTTTATTGCTACCCCCTTCCCCGTCAATGTACGCTATAGTGTTGGTCCACAGCGCAAACGTATTAGTTTAACAAAATCCGCATCTAAAGATACGTTATTTTCCCCTGTGCAATTCCAGTCTCACATCTCACAGCACATCGTCATTAACAAATACCGGAAACAGACCGAAAACATTTAAAAAAAATAATAATAATACTTTATTCCGAGTGTGCTTGCTTTTCTCTTTGAAAGTCATCACATAACGGCATTGTAATACACGGTTCGGCTGCATTAAATATTACATATCTGCCGTAGTTCTGTATTTATAGAGCCCTAATGAGAAGACTTCTAGACAAACATGAGGAACTGAAAACGTGACGTGGATCATGAATATATCAGCAATTAAACAACATCTTACATTTCTTTTCACACAATATGTCTCCCTGCAGTATCAACACTAATTCGGCTGACTTTTATATTTGATCCAATTGGTAGATAGGCTGTATTTACACCATAAAGGTGCACAGCTGATATAAAGGGACACCTAGTGGTTAAAGCATGTTATTTAATTTCATTATTTTTATTATTAGATATTAATAGGATCCCTATAAAGTATATTCATTACTCGTTATTCTCTACTAATAGATAATTAAATACTGTATATAATGACTCTTTTGCACATCCCTTTCAAGATTTCAAAATTTTCTAAGGTTTATTGACATATCATATTCACAAACGGTGTAGTTATGCATTGAATGAAAAACTTGGGTCGCAGGTTCCTCAATAGTGCATTACAAGACATCTATCAATATTTGTGCATACCTCCAGCAATGTTAACTATGTTGAAGCACTTATTTTAACTGATATTATACATATGTATTATACTCTTATAAGATGTATGTAGATATTTCATCTCCGGCCTTGTCAGGTATTGAACAATCAATAAATAAAGAACACAGAATTGTTAAATATAAAACACAGAATTTGTGTGATTATACTAAATGATGTAAATAAACACCACTGCATATTTACAACTGTTACACATGCTGATGTAACGCAAATGTTTCCAACTTGGGATCAATAAAGTATATCTTATCTTAAGATGATCGATGGCTACTGCCATATTTGCAAAATTTGCCTCTGAACCTTGACAAGTGCATGTTTCAGGCTTATCAATTAATGTAATGTAATGTTATTAATTAACAACAGGAGGGGTCACAAACATAAGACCAGCTGTTAAATAAAGCTCTTCTGACCTTAGCTGGCATGTGGGTATATATATTAATGCTGCCCATTATGGACACAAGCAATTTTCACCCATTTATTAATTATATGTCTTAAATTTGAGTGTTTCCTATCCCCTAAACCTCCAGGGATGTACACAGTTTAATACTGGCAACTTCTTATTATGGGTAATACGAAAACGTCTTTTAAAACTACAACTCCCAGTAGAGACGTGCCATAGATAGAGAACATGTTGCGAAATACAATAGCCAGCATGTGTAGTTCTGGGGACGGGGTGGGGGATGGGGGGACGCGGTGGACCCGTTCAAATCCAGTTTTGGACAGTCTGCCGTGGTTCCATCCCATTTCAAGTGCTGTTCGACGCTCGGCGTAACCCTCGGAGCACACTCTCCAATCACAGAGCTTGAGGACTATCACGGAGTTTGTCAAGCGAAGCGGAGAGAATACTTACTTCCCGGTGTAATACTATGCTTGTTTGAGACAAGCGAGACCTGCGCAGTTGCGATCAACGTCTTGCTAGTGCGTTGCATGTTGGTTAGTCATTTTGTCCGACTTGCTCTGGAGGCTCGCCTACATGAGACGTTGAAATCTCGCGGGACAAAGACGCCCGCAGCCTTGAGAGCGAGGCGCGGCGAGGCGGCGCAGTTCCTCTCCACGGGCTGCGGAAGCGAAATGCTTGATGGGAAACGACTCGCTGGTATCTCGAGCTGAGCGCTCATTGGTGGGTTTTATCCCGTGCTGCTGATGAAACTCTCCAATTGGCTCGGCAAAAGTTTGTTGTTGTTTTGTGTCAGTTTTACGTCGCCACATCCATTCCCATTTTTCATCATTGTTCCACAATGTTTATCATCATGAAATTAATATCTATATATTTTATACTATACTTGCACTGCTTACCGTTTTCATACTTTATATATCTTAGCATATTCATACACACTGTTCATACTGCTCACAGGCTGATATCTAGTGTATTCATACCCCTCACTGTTTATTCATCATTCAATTCATTCTATATTTTATTCTGTCTATTGTGTACATTACTTTTCACTTTACTGCTTGTTGCACCTGGTTAGAAGCTAAACTGCATTTTGTTGTCTCAGTACCTGTAGTGCAATAACAATAAAGTTGAATCTAATCTTGAGCAGGAACACATTTATTTACTTAGTACATATCTGACATTAACGATTAAACACATGTGTGCATTCTTTATAAATGCAAACCGAGTCAAGCCGACTCCGGAGGTGGCGGTATGCACCTTAAAGTTGTTTGCAATCCGCCAAAAAACCGAGAGAAGAAGAAGCCGACTCCGAGCTGTCCGACTTCAGGCGAGCTTTTTGAGACCTCCCCCGGCTGCGATCGGCTATTCTCGTCTACTTTCGAGGCAAGCCGCAACGCGTCTTAAACAAGCCTATTCTCTAAAGCAAATGAGCTGCTCCGACCCTCGGTCCTGACGGACTCCAACTCGTGTTTATTAATCAAACAAATAAATAAACACAAGGATAATTATGTGTTATTGTTGAGTAAATGGAGAATTGCACAGGGGGAAATAATGTAGGCTATCTATGCCACAATTTTAGATGCGGATTTTGTTAAACTAATGCGCTGTGGACCAACACTATACATTGACGGGGAAGGGGGTAGCAATAAAGATAACACCATTAAACAGTTACACAACATAACAGAAATAATATCGATAGCAGCGTCCCTAGCAACAAGTAACAAGTAGTTAATAATAATAAAAGACATTAAGAAAAAGGCATTTTAAACAGTCATTAAAAAGCAACACAATCTACCTGCATTGCATTACTCTAAACGTGTAATAACGTGCTTTAACCAGTAGGTGGTTTGGGTTAAAAAGCTGTCAAGTTTACAGTGTTAACAAAATAAAATATACTGCTGTTTCTGGTTTAGTTTACGACGGATATATTTAGTTATTGTTTTGATATTTGTAACACAAAAGCGATCGAAAAAACCCACAGCAACACAGAAAAGATGGTCTTAACATGACCCAGCGGTCTAGTAGGTAATAAAAAACAATAATATCAAAACAAAATATTACTACTAACTTTATTGTGAAATTCAAGGGGTTTGTCAAACAGAGCACTTGGTGTAGTCCTAAACGATAGCTGGGGATTCTGGGTAGTGTAGTGTCTTCTGCCATCCTTTACTCCGAAAAAATATTTGTTTCTCCGAATCGAAGGGGAAAAATACAAAAGCATTGCACACAATTTAAACCAATCAATGTTGTGTAATTAACAAGGATAATCTAGTGTTTTTTAGTCGATGAGTAGTGCAGATATCACTGTAAAATCAATCGACAGTAAGGGGAATACTTACTTCCGGGTGTACAATTCTCCGTTATCCAATGGGAATGGACGCTCACATTGCCTTTAAGGGCAGCCGACACAAACGAATGCCGTGCTTCCATGAGCGTCAAATCCCGCCGCAGATGGGAATATATTGCAATCAGTTGAAAGCTATTTGCGTCCCTTCATGAAGCTGAAGGAGCCTTGGAGCGTCACAACTGCACGCCACGGGACCCTGACCAAACGTCGCTCCTGGACGATTATGGAGTGGTACATCATGTTTGACTTCATCACAAGTAAGTAATAAAAACAAAAGTAAGAATAACAACACTATAATAACTAAACATAATAATACTTACACTAGTTTAAAATATTAATGACCTGGAAAGATAATTTGTTTTAATGTTTACAACACCATCACACCTTGTGTTTCATTATGTGTTATCATCATCATCTCCATCAAACTGGCCTAAAACTCACCTGTAGGGTATTTCATGTTTTCCTCTCTTTTGCATGTAAATGAATGCAGGGCGCGTGCGGCCTTGCATGTAACTTGTTGTATAGGTCTGGCTGAGTGGAGCACCAGAACCTGAGAGGTGGAGCCATGAGCACACTCTTAAAGCCGGAGCTGGTTCCTATCCTCACTGCCAAGCTGACGCGAGGAGCGGCTCTCAGAGAAGGCATCAACAGCGCCGGGGTCGCGGGGTTTTGTCAAAGATTTGCTCTAGGAAAGAAACCTATTCTGGCCAGAAGTACTGCGTAAAACGCGCACAGCACGCACCGACGGTCACAGAAGTGGCTGCCTGTACTTGATTTTCTTTTTTTCGCTTGAGCTGAGAATAACAGCGTGGACCTCTTCACTATAGAGGCATTGCAGAGGGAGTATGACAGCGGGCTCGGGCCTCTGAAGGAGACATCGCTGAAGTTTCGCTCGGTGTCTGTGAAAGTGACCACAGTCAGATTATGCAGCATCCATCGGACATAGGGCTGCATTACTATCCTCTGGAAGGCCACCCTGACCACAGAACTCATCGCTACAGGAGTTTCATGATAGAGGAGATCCTGACTGAACATCCAGCGCACAAAGCGTCGGCTCCGGCCGGGGAGCTGCTTAAATTCGGGGTACAGGCTCTGCTCTCCGCCCGACCTTTCCACAACCAACTAGGTAAGAGAGGTGGCTGTGAAGAGAGGAATGCAAGACACCTGAGATAATTAAAGAATGCCTTTTTATTACTCATATCATAAAATCATGATACATTTTTTATAATTATTTTTAATTGCATACAATACAGCAAAGCGTATTTTGATTTTTGACGCAATTACAGGGGAGATCTTTTAACTTTCGTTACACGCAGGATTATTTTTAAGAATCGACTTTGAACTAATCATTTGCAACAATCCAGAAAATGTTTCAGTTAAAGGAAACTGCACATGTAGAGTAGATGAAAAGTCACCTTGCATTTGTTTTCAGAACAATAACGAAGTCGCAGTATATATATATATCTATATATCTATATATATAGATATATATCTATATGCTATATATATATATATATATATATATATATATATATATATATATATATATGTGTGTGTGTGTATATATAGGCTATTGCTACTAAATGAAGTTAAACAGACCACAAAGGGCTTTATTGAGTTATTATTATATTGTTATTTTGTTGATATTAAATCCTTAAATAAATACAAAGTTCCGACATAATGCTTATATTCATCAGAAATGCATGTGTGTCGCTCCTTCAGTGCTGAAGGCCGACCATAGCCTCCTGAAGTTTCCCCTGTCCCCGCTGTCCTGCCCGCTCGGCTCCCCGCTGCTGTCGGCCGTCTCGGGCCTGCAGCTCGGCTCCGGGTCTCACCACCTGCCGCTGGACCTGCACCTCCGCGCGAAGCTGGAGCACGGAGCCGACGGAGGCAGCAAGAGCAAGAAGGGCCGCCGCAGCCGCACGGTGTTCACCGAGCTGCAGCTCATGGGCCTGGAGAAACGCTTCGAGAAGCAGAAGTATCTGTCCACGCCTGATCGGTGGGTCTGCAGTGTATGACTTTATCATCCAATACAGTGGAAGATCTAGAACATTTTACATGGGGGGGCAAAAGTGTGGCAAGTGTATTGGCAGGGTGGCATGTGAGGGCTGACGGTACGTGGAACTTTAAATATAAATGTATATAATAGCCTACTATAACTATGTATTGTTATATAATGCCAACACAAGTTTTATAAGTGCACAAAAGGAACAAGGCCAGTGTTCACACTAAACGGTGCAGCTCTTAAACAGTATATGAATAGCAAAACTCAAATATAAAGTATAACATTTGCCTTCAATATGTAGTGGAGTATAAAACAACAGACAATACTCAAGTTAAGTACAAAGAGGCTACCATACAATTATATAAGTGAAAGCAATTAAAGTCCACAAATGACATCACCATCTGTTTAAGAGAGCTTAAGGCGATCTGATCATCAAAACATTCCAAAATATATCTTTCAGTACAGAAATCTGCTAGATTGTGCTGCTGTAATGGAATATACAAGGAAAAATAAAAACATCCATGCGGTCCAGCTGGAGTTTCTTCTGCCTGCCTGTCCCTCTTTCTGAGTCTGACACTTCTTTATTCCTCACATTCATTTTTTCATTTTTTTCTTCACTTATGTCTTCATCTCCTCCTGACTTTCTCCTGCTCTTATCCTCCTGCTATCTAAACTCTCTTTTCCTTTTCAATGTTTCCCGCTCTTTAACTCCTGATCAGTTCCCAGTTAATTGTAATTTTTGTACTTGTATTTACTAGTTTTACTGTATAGGATTTCACCTGGTTTCATTTGTGCAGCCGTTGTCATTGTTGTGATGTGTGAGTAACCTGCGAGGATTTTAAAGTGCTGCTTAGCTGACGTTATAGTGATCCGCAGCCCTCTCAGTGGTGTGACGTAGGCCTACTGCCACAAAAACCGCCCGTCTGTTAAACGATGGGTTCAAACATGCAAGTTTTAATATTTTGTTCAAACACTTCTTGTTTTTATTGAAATCAAAACTAATCAAAGGGAGGCTATGGGGAAACTGAATGACCTTTAGCCCGGCTGTGCGACGCTGCTTGTTGCGGGGCCGTATATTTGAGGGGCCTAACATTACATTACCCTCAATTGATTGCTTGTTTCAATGCTTTTAGTAGCTTGTGGCAGTTTGTTTAAACTAGTACAGTTTTAAGACCACAAAAGTAAGGGGGGGAACTTTTGCGTTCCTGTAGGTCCGCCTCTGATACAATATAACATTATACAATACTGCTTGCCACATTGGTGTTTCAAAGTCTTCTTAGCATTTCTAGAAATCTATAGTGTTGGTCTAAAACATATAAAGTGGCCTTAAATACCTCTTCCGATCATTTTTTCAATAGAGATAAAGTGTTGAACTGAATTGTGAATTGTTCATTTAATAATGTCTTTGTTCCTCACAGAATAGATCTGGCAGAGTCTTTGGGCCTCAGTCAGCTACAAGTGAAAACATGGTACCAGAACAGGAGGATGAAATGGAAAAAAATTGTGAGTTATTCTTTCTTTATTATGGTGATGATGATGATGATGATGATGATGATGGTGATGATGATGATGATGATGATGATGATGATGATGATGATGAAATAATAGTGGTAACTCAGTGAGTAAAGACCCATGTGAAGCAATAGCCCACTATTTGAGGAGGTTATATGAAATGCGTATGTCTTAAAATGCAGTAGGCCTGGTGTCTGAAGAGGGTTGTGTGTTGAAGTTGAGTGTTTCGCCTGTTTAACCCGCAGGTGTTGCAGGGCGGAGGTCTGGAGTCGCCCACTAAACCCAAAGGGCGTCCAAAAAAGAACTCCATCCCCAGCAGCGAGCAGCTCTCTGAGCAGGAGCGCTGTGGGGCCCCGGGGGGCTCAGAGGACCCTCAGGAGGAATGACTCTCAGAGTGGGACGCTCTTTAGGATGGACACACTCAGATCCTGCGTGGAGAAGACGCACTCTGTGGGGCTGGAGCAGGGCGATGTGCCGCGGGCCCTGCAGGGGCCTCGTCCCCTCGGGCCTAGGCCCACCATGGGGCCCCTCATGGTGAACTGCTGCTGCTGAGGAGGGAGCGCAAAGCTTTGCAGTAGGTCTCCTCTTTATAGTCTGAAGATCACTCGCACTCCTCTGTTTGTATTCCCTTTGTGTAACTATGTTTAATTATGAAATACATTCTGACTGATATGTGCTCTGTTTATAATAAAGGACTAAGGCTCATACAAAGCTTTGAATGCAGAGCGTACAGTACAAGTGAATTTGATGATGATGATGATGATGATGATGATGATGATGATGATGATGATGATGAGGATGATGAGGATGATGATGATACAGGCTCATCAGTTATGTCAAAGTAATGGTGTAAGTAATGTTTCAATAAACATTCCAAATAAATGAGAATGAAGATGTGGATCATGGTTTGATGGCTTTATGGGATACACAAATAAAAAAAATATATATATACTCGATTGTTGCTACTGTTAATCGTGTTGTGTGAGTAAAGCTGTGCAACCAGTTCCCCTGCATTATTTTAACATCATTTCTATTTCCTGCTGCAGGTGTGGCAACATTAGACTGAAGCAGCAGCTGCGCTTTAACTTGCCGTTTTCTCTAATCCCAATATTCCTTGGATTTTCATTTATAATTACAGTGTTAGTGCTGTGTTTGCGTTTCAGACATTTATTGTATGTCGCTGTGTGTATAGCCTTCTCTCAAATCACTGCTGTGATTTGTACTGAGTGCAGGCTTTCAACATTACCTTGAGCTCGAGGACGGGGAAGAGGAGACATGAGAAGGCTCACATTTATGATTGTGGATCAATGTGTTGCTTTTTCATTTCTTCTCTTGTTTAGAACCGATAAAATCAAATAGAACGGACTAAACTGTGCCTTCTGAACACACATTCTGAAAGTACGAGGCAGGGAGGGGGCGCGCACCCCGCGGGACACGGTCCGCTTCACACAAGGGGAATAAAATAATATAATCCAATGCAAAATAAAATAAGATCAATGAATTTAAGATACGATCAAATCAAATAAAACATTCGATTATATAATAAGATACAAATAATGTACGCTAAGAAAAGACAAAATAAATGACTGCCCCAATTTAGATAAATGAGATATTCCTTGTATTGGTCGCGAGATGGGGACACGAGCAGCGTGATGGACAGCACAACAACCGGAGGGAGCGGAGCTATAAGCAGATACAGTTCAAATAAGTTACAGTTATAATTATAATTATAAGCAGTTAAAGTTATAATCAGTTACAGTTATAATCATTTACAGTTAAAAGCAGATAGGCCTACAGTTATAAGCAGTTACAGTTATAATCATTTAGGCTACAGTTAAAAGCAGATACAGTCATAAGCAGTTATAAGCAAAGTTATAATCAGTTAAATGATGATATCGCTCATGGAGAGCGCCGAGGATGATCAAAGCGTTATCTATACTCGATTGTTATAATATTGTTATAATATAATTAGTTATGATTGAATCATCGATTTTTACAGCGAAAGTGCGTCTTTTGATTTTAAAATGACATTTAATGCTGAATTGTGTGTTTACATGTCTTTTGAAAAAAATAGGGTTAACATGGCTTTTGATACAAATATTTGTCACCCCTCCTGTCGTGTTGGTTTCTCCCTTGCTTTGGTGTTCCCGGTCAAACTTGACCGGTCTGTTTTAACTGCTCTTACATTAACATAAATAACATTAATTATCACCAAATTCAATTTAAAACTCTTTAAAGCTGTAAACAATGTCCCAATATACAGTTTTACATGAATATACAAAGAATAGACACTGAAAATGTATTCTAAAATGAACATGGATGTCGATCTTTGTGTGTTCTCTGATGGAAGAACATAATTTACTATTAACTGTCCTTTTTGACTGCATGGGACACCATTGGTGCTACAAAGTTCTAAACCTAAGCATTCAATGAAAATGGTGATCCACATTTATTTTATATTTATTTATTTGCCTGCTCATTTATTTTATATTCATTTATTTCACTGCACTTTTATTTTATATTCATTTATTTCACTGCTCATTTATTTTATATTCATTTATTTCACTGCTCATTTATTTTATATTCTTTTATTTCACCACGCATTTCATAGGAACATCAATGACGATTGATGTAAACTACCTCTGAGCTAACAAGGAAGGTCATATGTCAAAGGCACGTGCACAAATTCTGTCCTGGCTTCTAACGACCAAGTGTTGGTCAGCAATGACTTCTGACATGTATAAAAATCAGGAGGAGTACTGCTTCCAATGGAATCTGCCCATTCTCAACAACCACACTTGGTGCATTCGGATCATTCAGGGGCCTTTGTGGCATGATAGCGCCCTGCTGCCAGCATTAAGAGGCTGACTCCAATTACTGATAGCGGCTGTTTATGTAGTTAGAAGGACTGTGCTTAGACAGAGCCCAGGCTATGTGTGTGTGTGTGTGTGTGTGTGTGTGTGTGTGTGTGTGTGTGTGTGTGTGTGTGTGTGTGTGTGTGTGTGTGTGTGTGTGTGTGTGCGTGTGTGTGGTCAAACCATGCGGCGAACCAATTACACTCTAATTTACCAAGTTCTCTTTGTTTCTTATTCTACCGGAATAGAATAGAATGTAATTCCTTTATTGTTATTGTACAGTAACAACAACATTTAAAAAATAAATTCTGTCAGTGCATATTCATAAATCAACAAGCAATACAAACATTAAAAAACACTTCATCCTATTATTTCACATGTTCACATTTGTGCTTGATGTGAATAGCATTTTGTTTTGTGGTTTCATGGTGCTGCTCAAATCTGAACACAAAAACCTTTCAAATCTCTTTTTAGGAAAGAACAATCTAAATCTTTATTCAGTAGGAATGTGTTCCAGGGAAAAGTGTTTTGGAATATAGAGATAAAATGATGTGCATGGCTGAATATCCCAGAAGGTACTTAGTTGAAATATTGGTGAACTGAGCTTTTAATATTTAAGACACAAATCAAGCTGCCAGATTTACGTCTATGATTTTTGGTGTAGTAAAATATATTTAATTAACTGTCATACTTTTTACATGGTAATATCAAGATTCACAAAGACCTAGAATTTCTTAAAGGTGGGGTAGGTAATTCACTTCAGAAACACTTGTTGTTATATTGCATGGAATGCTCTTAACATCCCGATAGCAATGAATACATTAAATGCTTTGACAATAAATACATTAACAAAAGTTCATCTGTGGAAGCCGTAGTACTGTAAAAAGCACGACCAATCATTTTAGCCGGCCCGGCTAAAGTAACTGGATGGCCTACCTGCCTGTCAGCCTTCCATCTGTGCACAAACTGATCTTGTGCCCTCATTGGTCATGTGCACGTTCGTGTGTGTTGGAGGAGGGGCTCTGTAAGGAAGTCTGAAGGAAGTGGCAGATGTTTTTCGGCTTTGTAGTTTCAAATTCTAGCGCACTCGAGCTGGTTTCTCCATTCTTACCTACCCTACCTTTAAGTAACATTTTAAATGTATACACCTTTTATTCATAATACAGTGTGGGAGGAGTACGTTTTATTATATATTTACTCATAATATTAAAATTATTTATAGTCACTGCTCATAAACCTTAAAATACTAAGTAAATGTTCATCTAAAACCATAGTAGCTGTTTGAATCCGCGCATGTGTCTTGACAAGACAAGATATCTGCGATTTTGGACGACGGTTCAGTTGGGTTTGCACTTTGAAGGCTGTCGGAGGAGCTGCATGGCTGGAAAAATAAGTGTTGGTAAGTTATTGTCTCTCTGTTTAGGCAAGGCAAGGCAAGTTTATTTATATAGCACCTTTCAACACAAGGCAATTCAAGGTGCTTTACAAAAATGAAAGACATTCAGACAAAGGTATTTAAAAAAAGTAAAAGATAATAAAAGAAACATTAAAAGAAAAAATACATGAATAAAAAGTACATGAATAAAAATGTACAGTGCAGTTTAAGATATGAATAGTTCACACAGAAGTTCCACTTTACTGATGAACACAACGGCTCAGTTTCAATTAAAAGCAGCGACAAAAAGATAAGTCTTCAGCCTGGATTTAAAAGTAGTAAGAGTTGTAGCGGACCTGCAGGTTTCTGGGAGTTTGTTCCAGATATTTGGAGCATAATAACTGAACGCTGCTTTACCATGTTTAGTTCTGACTCTGGGGACAGAAAGCTGACCAGTCCCTGAAGACCTGAGAGATCTGGATGGTTCATAATTTAGCAGAAGATCAGAAATATATTTTGGGCCTAAACCATTCAGTGCTTTATAAACCAGCAGCAGTATTTTGAAATCTATTCTTTGACACACAGGAAGCCAGTGTAAAGACTGCAGAACAGGAGTGATGTGATCCACTTTCTTAGTGTTAGTGAGGACTCGAGCAGCGGCGTTCTGAATCAGCTGCAGCTTTCTAATAGATTTTTTAGTGAGACCTGTGAAGACACCATTACAGTAGTCCAGTCTACTGAAGATAAAAGCATGGACAAGTTTTTCCAAATCCTGCTGTGACATTAGTCTTTTAAGCAGAGGAGAGGAAAAGTAATGTTAGCTGAGTTAGCGTTAGCCGCAGTTTTCCAAAATTAGCTTTGTCATCCTGTCAGGTTATGGTTACAATGGATAAAGAAAAGACATGGCCAGAATTTGTTTAAACATTACAGTTTACATTATGTCAAAGACGCCAATCTATTGTGTTGTATAGATATATTAGCTACTGAAATTAGCATGCTAACTGACTAGCCCTGGGATGTCCTGCTTTGTTGTACCACTTGTTACTCGAGAGGCGATAGCGAGTCACTGTTGCGCCAGTCTGCCCCAACATGAGAGGACGAAGAAGTCAAGTTGGCCAGAGGGCTTGTCCTGTGCGTTTTGAAAATAGTTTAATGTATTAACGTTAGTGGCAGACACGAGAAAACGACTCGCACCCTTGGCTCTTCCTCCCCACCGCCGGGAGACGGAGCCAGCCGGCCGGACCAGCACACATGTTGCTGCCATTGTTACCGTTTAACTGGTGACACGGGGGAACTCGTGACGTTCGATAACGGTAGGAATGGATGAATGAATGAAAACTTTATTACAGACTCAGGATCCAGATAAAAGACAAGACATTACATAGATAAAATACAAGGCATTACATATAATAAATCACATACACAGCATAACAGGAATGTGTCAGGGGCGTGTACTTTGAGGAGCCATTGTCGAATAGCCAGGAAATACACATTTTGATCGCTTCCTCTGTTGTTTACATTTATCTTTTGGTATATTTGGCTCCATAGGAACACTTTGATGCACATTCAGTACCAGTGTGTGAGGTTGTGGTTGCAATGCCGATATCCGGACGCGTACAGCGAGGACTACAACATGACAATGAGGTGACTGGGGATGTCTGTTCAAAACATTTCAAACGTGAATAAATCATTTCAAATATATATTTGTCTCCGACTTTCATTTGTACATCGTTGTTAATGTGATGTTTAGTAGCTTTGATAGCTGTCCATACCTTCAGACAGCCTAAAAGTAAGACACAAGTTGTTTACTCACAGCTCGAATGCAGCATCGAGATCCGTGGCCAGCTGTGATCCTCTCCGATTAAGTTGTGACAGGACTTCTGTAGCTATTCTCCAGCGAGCAAGGTTTTTATTAAATACCTCCATCCCTCTCATCACAACAAGACTCTACACTGTGCAGAAAAAAACAACATAAATGAAAATAACCTTGCTGGATAGCTTAGAATGAAACAAACAAACTATCTTCCATGCCCGGTTTATATAGCCTAGACAATCTAGGATAGAAATAAATATAAATATATATAGCATGTGTATATATATTAGGGCTGTCAAGTTAACGCGGCAGACCACACTTCCACGCTCACCGGCAGGCACCGACTGGCCATCGGGAGGACCGGGAGGGTGTGTGTATGTGTGGCGCGAGCGAGAGAGAGAGAACGCGCACACCTTACGTGTATTGTTGTTGTTAGCATCTGGTGCGAGCTAGCTGCGCTAACGAATATAAGGAGCTGTTTCAATGAGAACAGAGGATCGACATTTCGCCGACAACTGCGCCGAGCACTTGACTTTATTACATTATATTACATGTTACTTGTTAGACGCTTTTATCCAAAGCGACTTACATACTCAATACTGTGGGCAATCCCCACAGGAGCAATTTGGGGTGAAGTGTCTCAGGGACACAACGACATGACCTGTGACCCCCTGATCCCAACACCAAGGCTCTATCCACTGCGCCACACGCCTCCCTTTATGCAGGTAGCCAGACAGTGGGACATTGTACAAAAAGTCAGCACACTCAGCACGGATAGTGCGCGCAACATGATTGCAGCGTCCAGGCAGCTCCCGTTCGAGCGTATAATAATAATAAATGTTATTTCTATAGCGCTTTTCTTGAACCCAAAGACGCTTTACATTTGGGAGGGAGGGTAGACAAACAAAACAAAAAGAAAAACAAAGCCAAAAAGAAACAAAGAAACAAAATAAAACAGAAAAGCAGTCAGGAGGAAGTTGGTTGAGAGGGGGTGGGGGCTTATGGATACAGAGTTGAAGAGGTGGGTTTTGAGGCGGGACTGGAACAGGGTGAGGGACTCAGACTCACGGAGGTCTTGGGGAAGGGAGTTCCAGAGCTTCGGGGCTGCCACAGAGAAGGCTCTATCCCCGAAGCTCCGGAGTTTGGCCTTAGCAAACCGGCTGAGGTGGATCTGAGGGACCGAGGTGGTTGGTAGAGGATGAGGAGGTCAGTGAGGTAGGGGGGGGGGGCAGATGGTGAAGGGCTTTGTAAGAGAGGACCAGGTGCTGAGGTAAATCTGTGTGTCGTCAGCGTAACAGTGAAAGTCCAGGTTGTATTGGCGGAGAATCTGACCAAGGGGGAGGATGTAGATGATGAAGAGGAGGGGCCGAGTACTGAACCTTGGGGAACACCTTGGGTGACTGAAGCTGTGGCAGAGGAGTGGTTGTTGAGGGAGATGAAGTGGGATCTGTCGGAGAGGTAGGACTGGAGCCACCTGAGTGCAGTACCTTCGATACCGATGTCCTGGAGTCGGGTAAGCAGGATGGAGTGGCTCACGGTATCGAAGGCTGCACTCAGGTCTAGGAGGATGAGGATGTTGAGGGAACCGGTGTCAGCAGAGGTGAGGAGGTCATTGAGGACTTTGATGAGTGTCGTTTCTGTGCTGTGGTGGGGACGAAACCCAGAGTGAAGGGGTTCAAAAAGCTGGTTGGTTTGGAGATGGCGGTGGAGTTGTTTGGAGATGATGCGTTCTATTGTTTTTGAGAGAAATGGGAGGTTGGAGATGGGGCGGTAATTACTGAGGGAGGAGGGATCCAGACCGGGTTTCTTGAGAATGGGAGTGACAGCAGCAGTTTTGAAGGCAGAGCTAACGGTTCCTTGGGACAGGGAGGAGTTGAAAAGGTTGACAAGGTAGGGGCAGAGGACAGGGAGGCAGGACTTCAGTAGAGGGGTGGGTAGAGGGTCAAGCGAGCAGGTTGTGGGTTTGGAGGAGCTGATCAGTTTGAGTATTTCAGGGGGGGTAACCAGAGTGAACTGGGAGAGGCGGCCGTGGGGAGGAGGGCTCGGGAGGTCCAGGGAGATGGGGAGAGAAATTGTGGCGGTGGATGTTGGGGGAGATGTATGTGTGTCAGATGCAGTGGAAAGGGTGAGATTAATGGCAGTGATTTTGTCAGAGAAAAACTGGAGGAATGAACTGCATAAAGTGGAAGTGGAGGAAGGGGGGGTGTCCGCACGGGGTTTGAGGAGCTTGTTGACGGTGGAGAAGAGGGTCCTGGGGTTATGGGAGGGGTCGGTAAAGATGGTGGAGAGGTAAGCAGTTTTTGCGGCAGTGAGGGCGTCTCTGTAGGTAGTGAGATGGAGTTTGTAGGATTCATGGTGAACTGTGAGGGATGATTTCATGGTTAGGCATTCAAGCTGGCGGCCGGTTTGCTTCAGCTTACGGAGTGCAGGGGTGAACAAGGGGGAGGAGGTTTTAAAAGTGACATTTTTCCTTTTGAGGGGGGCCAGGCTGTTGAGGGAGGCGAGTAGGGTGGAATTAAGGTGGTTGAGTTATTCATCTGGTGAGCTGAGGTTCGAGTCCAGGGGGAGAGTAGAGGATAGCAGGTCGGAGAGGTGCTGGGGATCGACAGAGCATACATTACGGAAGGTGATGTTCCTGGATGGGTGGGGCGGACGGGGGAGGCGATGGTGAACTGTTTGAGTTTGTGGTCACAGAGGGGAAAGGGGCAGGGGTGGAGGTCGAGTACTGGGAGGTTGGTGGAGCAGACAAGGTCAAGGATGTGTCCTTTATCATGGGTGGGGAAGGTGACATATTGGGTAAATGAGAAATTGTCCAGAAGGGAGGAGAATTCAGAAGCGAGTTTGCAGGTGGGGGAGTCCATGTGGATGTTGAGGTCGCCGAGGAGTAACAGACGTGGGGAGAGGGATGAAGCAATGGTGAGGAGTTCAGTGAGATCAGAGAGGAAGGAGGGGTGTGGTTTGGGGGGGCGGTAAATGAGGATAACTGTCAGTGAGGAAGGGGCTTTGAAGGCGAGGAATTCGAAGGATGGTACTGAGGGGAGGGTGAGTTCTGTAGTCCGGATGTTGTGGTTGTAGAAGACAGCCAGCCCACCACCACGGCGTGAGGGGCGGCGTTTAGTGATGTAATTAAAACCAGGGCGGGATGTTTGGTTGAGGGAGAAGAAGTCATTGGGTTGTTGCCAGGTTTCAGTGAGCAGAAGGAAGTCGATGGATTTGTCCAGAATTATTTTGTGGAGGATGAGGGCTTTATTGTTAAGTGACCAGATATTGAGGAGGGCAAAATTGGTCAAGTGTGGGGTTGGAGGGGTGGTGGCAGGCTGGATAGGTATGAGGTTGGCCAGGTTAGCAGCGCGGGGGTGGGCACGAGAGGGGGGGCAGTGGAGCAGAGGAGGGGGACTTGATGGTGGGGGGAAATGGCTTGTTATATGTGTTGGGAGGCGGAGGGGAGTGGGATCCGCTCCAGGTATTTCATGCAGCTGGGAGTGTAGGTGAGCGGGGGAGAGAGGAGCAGTAGGAGTTGCGTTCTGATGGCGCGTCAGGTGTGCGACAGTGCGTTGGGTAGAGCAGATGGATGCTATGGATTGTCCGTGCTGAAAGTAAACAAAACTGCGGCGGGTGCTTCGGTGAATGTAGCGGGGTCGACGAAGGAGTCCAAGCTGTCTGATGACTGAGATGGAAGACGGGGTGGAGGAGTTGGTGAATGACAGAAGCTGTGAGATGGAGTATTTCAGCATGATGACAGGCGGGAATTCTGGGAGCAGTGTGTTAGCAGCGATAGCGGCTAGCGGGCTAGGTGCACAGAGGTGGAGGATTGTTGTGGAGACGAGGAAGATCCACGACATGGCAGGAGGATGTGAACAGCGGGACGGGACAGATGTACCCCAGAGATGAAGGCAGGAGGCAGAGAGAGTCCACGGTTGTTGCGTGGGACGGAGACAGACAAGTAGGCGATGTAGCAGATAGCAATAGCCACCCGGCACCTTGATGGCTGAGTGAGGGCAGCCGACAACGGCAGCCAGCAACGGAGGCAGAAGTCTAAAATAAGTTAAAATTTAAAAACAATGTGCAGTGCAGTAAAGATGTGCAATGCAGGACAGTAGTCCAATTCGAAAGTTTTGCAAGAACGAATGTTAGCTGAGGGTGATAGAGGGTAACAGAGGCGGAGAAGCAGCGAACAGTCAACGCCAGCATCCTCTCCGGCGGGAAAAGAAAGTATGCATTAAGTTGCACATAGCTCCAACGATCCATCACAGTACACACACACACACACACACACACACACACACACACACACACACACACACACACACACACACACACACACACACACACACACACACACACACACACACACACACACACACACACACACACACACACACACACACACACACACACACACACACACACACACACACACACACACACTTTGTATTTTATTATTGTATTGTATGAGAGAGGTTCCAGGTTGAATTGAGGCGGATATTTTTAATGTTCAGAGGTTGTTGTGTTTAATATTCATGAGCATATTTGTCATTGATCAAATGATAATAAACAAACATTTGCATAAAGCATATTTGTCCACTCATATGTTGATAAGAGTATAAAAAACTTGAAAAATATCCCTCTAAGGAACATTTAGAACAGATAAAAAATGTGCGATTAATTTGCGATTAAATATTTTAATCGACTGACAGCCCTAATATATGTATATACATATAAAATAACAATTTCATTATATGGATTCAACTTGTGCCCCGCTGGACTTGTCTGTGGTTTAGCCGTTACCGTGACATCAATAAAGGCCAGCCATGGAAGATAGTTTGTTTGTTTCATTCTAAGCTATCCAGCAAGGTTATTTTCATTTATGTTGTTTTTTTCTGCACAGTGTAGAGTCTTGTTGTGATGAGAGGGATGGAGGTATTTAATAAAAACCTTGCTCGCTGGAGAATAGCTACAGAAGTCCTGTCACAACTTAATCGGAGAGGATCACAGCTGGCCACGGATCTCGATGCTGCATTCGGGCTGTGAGTAAACAACTGTGTCTTACTTTTAGGCTGTCTGGAGATATGGACAGCTATCAAAGCTACTAAACATCACATTAACAACGATGTACAAATGAAAGTCGGAGACAAATATATATTTGAAATGATTTATTCACGTTTGAAATGTTTTGAACAGACATCCCCAGTCACCTCATTGTCATGTAAGTAGTCCTCGCTGTACGCGTCCGGATATCGGCATCGCAACCACAACCTCACACACTGGTACTGAATGTGCATCAAAGTGTTCCTATGGAGCCAAATATACCAAAAGATAAATGTAAACAACAGAGGAAGCGATCGAAATGTGTATTTCCTGGCTATTCGACAATGGCTCCTCAAAGTACACGCCCCTGACACATTCCTGTTATGCTGTGTATGTAATTTATTATATGTAATGCCTTGTATTTTATCTATGTAATGTCTTGTCTTTTATCTGGACCCTGAGTCTGTAATAAAGTTTTCATTCATTCCTACCGTGATAGAACGTCACGAGTTCCCCCGCGTCACCAGTTAAACGGTAACACCGTTACACAGGTTAGACCCAGCGCTACCGCTGTTTTCTCGTTTCTGCCATCTGCCATCAATGAAGCATACACGGACCATGCAATCCTAAATGAAGCTACTTCAAAGTAAACACACACACACACACACACACACACACACACACACACACATCCAAAATGTTCTAAATTACTGACAGGCATAAGTTATTCAGTTATTGAAAAAAAAAAAAACATGATAGACCATCGCTGTTCAAACTGAGAGCCGTTCAAACTAAAATAACACTGCCATCTTTTAATCTTCACTTGTGGCCTCGGTTTAATTTACGTTAGCCGTGTGTGTGTGTGTGTGTGTGTGTGTGTGTGTGTGTGTGTGTGTGTGTGTGTGTGTGTGTGTGTGTGTGTGTGTGTGTGTGTGTGTGTGTGTGTGTGTGTGTGTGTGTGTGTGTGTGTGTGTGTGTGTGTGTGTGTGTGTGTGTGTGTGTGTGTGTGTGTGTGTGTGTGTGTGTGTGTGTGTGTGTGTGTCCAATATAAAGTAAACTTCGTAACCTAAAAATGCGACCTGGAGCTCAACCATTCACAGTATAAAGCTGGAATGTAACTAAGTGCATTTACTCAAGTACTGTACTCAAGTATAATTGTGAGATACTTGTACTTTACTTTTTATGCTTCTTATACTTATACTCCACTACACTTTGGAAGACATTGTTGTACTTTTTACTCTACTACATTTATTTGACAGCATTAGTTACTTTGAACCATGAGATTAGTTCAAAAATATAAATCAAATTCTAAATTATGATGTATTATTATGGATTAAGCTACCCTGCAGTATATAAAGTAGTCAAAAATAATTTCTACGTTTGCTAGCTGCAACATTATTGATGCAACACAAATTGGCTTGGGGCCACTGCTGGTATTCTCATGTCAAACAAATACTTTTTTATTACCATTGCTAAAATATTTTTGTCATACTTAAAATGTCTTATAATTATATTGTTGTTGTTTTTTTTTACAGTAAGTGAAAGTGTTTTTTCTGCAGTTTGAGACCTGTGAGTTAGTGCATCACTAATTATAATCCAGTGATATAATACATATTATTCTCAAATGAGCCATTCTGCATAATGAGTACTTTTTACTTTAAGTATATTTTGATACTAATACTTTAGAATGTTTACTTAAGTAAGGTTGTGAATGCATGACTTTTACTTAGTAAAATATCCGCGTACCTTTTCCACCAATTGTTTAATTTTTTTTCTTGATTTTCTTCTGATTCAAGCATTCTATTTTCAGTTGTTTCTCACTTCATTTTTCTTGTAAATTGTATGCAGGAGGACAGCCGCAGTGATGCAACTAAACATGTCCTGAAGATCCTGGTTGTCCATGGTGCCTATGGAGAGGATCCAGTGGATGCAGCCTTCCTGCTTGAAGGCAAATAGATGATGCCAGGATGCGGCAGTACTGCCAAGGCATGCACGCTGCTTATGGGGCTGATTTATGCCGTAAACCTGGCATACCCCCCAACACTGCGCTACACTTTCGAGGTGTTCCAGAAACTTTTTCTCGGACTGGATGGGCTTAAGCTGACCCCGAAAGTACAAGCTTTAAAGTTGAACCTGCTGTCTTAAAGACATGGCAAAAAACTATCTTGGATCGTACATCCCAACTGACTTCTTGATATGTACCTTCCACTGTCCTACATTGATGTTTACCTTAGCTGTTCATCAAAATGTTCAAATGCATTAAGGTTTTAATGGCATACTTAAAGTGCACCAATTCAGAGTGCCGGTTTAAATGTTGCAATTGCTCAGTTTCAGGGAGCTGTATGTTTTTATTGAAAGTTTAAAAAGCACCACTCCAAATCTATGTTGATGGAGTAGATTTGTCTTGTGGCAGTGATATTTTTATTTAATATTTTTGATAAGTTAACGTTGGTTAATAGTGATTGAATTGTTTTACAGAACAGCAGACCCATGGGTTAATATTCACTCATACTTTAAGATTTTTTTCAATAGAGCAACAATTACCATTCCAGTCATGCCACTGTTACATTTTGTATTATGACTGCTGAGATTGTATTTTTAATGATGACTGCTGAGATTGTGCTTATTGAGTATCCAGACTTAAAGGGTCAGTGTGTAGTATTTGGGGTTTTATGTTATCTTTTAGCAAAAATTATATTTAATGTTGACAAAATAAAGTTTAATTGTATTGTATTTTAGTTGTATGATTTGTGCACAATGTATATTAAATGCAGAGATTATTACATTTATTAGGTAACATTTTTCAAAAGTAAATGGTTAACAATTACATAATTAAAGTGAGTAATATAACTTCAAACAAATGAGTAATTCAACATTTTAAACAGAAAAAACATGATGAAATCGACTTATTTACTTCCTAACAGTAACTATTACAGATATATTAAGATTTACTTCATAATTTGATAACAGTGATTTTCCTGTCCATGAAGAAAATAATTAGACTTTACTTAATTAGTTAAAATAAATATAACGTGTAACTTGAACATTATTAAGTAAGATTTACTTAATATCTTCACAAATGTTACGTCTGGTGATAAGTACATTTGACTTGATACTGGAAAGTAAGTTACTTGATATTACAGCAGTAAAATATACTTAACAAATGTAAGTGCAAATACTTACTTAATCAAGTAAATCCTACAAGTCGTTTCTTTCAATGCAGTCAAGGTGTAAATTATTGCATGAATTTAAATCATTTGATTATTAATTTAAGGGATTTTCCATATTACCTGAAAATCAGTGAGATGCAGTCATGCATGCACAGCATTCGGTGTTCTCTTTAAATAAAAACTCCACAATCAACGAGGAAGCCTTATCCTATTTGCTTTTGTGTTTGGGTTCAAATGGTATGTTCACCAAAATGACAGAAAGAAATATTTTCTTTTTAGCCAGATGATTTTAGTTCATCCCTTCAACAACACATTTCAATGATAACTATGGACTGTGACCAACAAATTGATGTTGATTTTTTTCCACAAAGGACTCGTAAATATCAATAATAACTTTTTCAAAGATACAGTCCATAGTCTAGAAGATTGAGAAATGGAAATTGTGTGCAAACTGGTCCATCATCCTCAGAATGCACTGCATTTCGGAGATAATGGGGTTGTGTTAGAGTTTGCTCCTGCAGGTGTCAGGTGATTTCCTGTGCTGTGAGTGGAGTTGCTAATGGGGGAGGTATTAGAAGAGATAAACAAGAGTGCATCATACCGCCATTATGCGTCAGTGCTCAGAACAGTTTGCAGGAAACGTCCACCGGATGATTGATTTGAGATGGCCGAATCCCTGACTTCATGCTTATATAAAGCAAGACAGCTGTTGGAAGAAATCTAATTCATGCAGGATATTTCCCATCTTTTTTAAATAATGGCTGCCTTTTGCTAGACGGCTAAATAAAAAACATGAAAAAGATGTGGCATGAGTTCAGTGAAACCCTCATTAGAAAGCAATTACAGCACAAAACCCCCCTTTTAAAATCCAACTTGAAAGTCTCTCTCTCTCTCTCTCTCTCTCTCTCTCTCTCTCTCTCTCATTACAACATACAGTATACATATATATATATATATACTGTATGTTGTAACACTGAAAATGACCTGCTGTGGGGCAAATATAGGAAATGTTTTGGGACAAATATATCTATATCTATATTTGCATCAGATTACAGAAGCACACTTGTACCTGCAACCCTTTTTTTCATTTGGCCTCGTCTTTTAAATGTTAAGCCACAAGCATTGTTTTTTGGTTAAAAGACATCACAACCAGTTTCTAAACGTTTAATGGATTATAAAGTCCTAGTGAAATCACTGCACCTCAGGATACATGTTGTCTGGTTATTCATTTGAACAAGACATGCACAACAGAATCATGCTCAGCAATTTCCGGCAATTGCTTTCTCTTTTACAACCTTCCGTATGTATGTCCAATCCTTTCTCATTCAGTTTGATTGCAGGCTGTTGGAATATTCAGTGTGGATTAAAATAGCAGAAGGCCTTCGGTGTTAGTGAGAGGAAGACAGAGCCGCAGTAATCTCCAGATGTGCCTCACATGGCTCTGGAATCACTGAGAAGTTTCCTCTTAGGCCCTGTGTGAAAACAATCAGAACCTCCTGGCAAGTAATTCACTGATGGCCTTGGAGACAGTAACACGAGGTGACAGTTATAATCATGGTTGTATCGCCATGGATATTGAAAGAGATTCCTTAACATGGATGTAAAGGATGTGCATGGAAAACATGTTGGACAGGACTTGGACCTAAACTGCTATCTGCTCTAGCATTCATGTTCCTCTGAAGAACAGCGACAGCATCACATGTTTCAGAATATGCAAAACAACAACAGGTTCCTAATGTTGTCTAGTTCACTTACTTTTAAAGGTTTGCTACTACTTATCTTTACCTTGGCTGTACACCTTTGATTTGATTTCATGTGGGCTTTAGTCTTTAATAATATCTCAGCCTACTGAAGTCTTTTTTGCCGTACAAATAAAGCATGTCTGATTCCGATTTCTGCTCCATTAACAGTGCCCTCTAGTGGCTGAATGATATGACAGAAGCAAGGGAGGAAGTCGTTGACATTGTTATTAACCTTAACCCTGTTTATAGAGGCAGCAGATCACAGATTCCCTCCTGTTCCCAAACTGTTTTATTTAATAATAAAGCTGGGACCATACACATCTACAAAGACATTTTGACCTGACAGTGTTAAAGCACAGGTGTGATAATAAATGACTGATCGCTCAACTCTGTTAAGCTGCTGGCTCACTTTCCCACCAGCATCGCCTTGTGGGACAGTTGAGTGCAGTGTGAATTTTTTTGTAAATCTAAAAAGAAAAAACGCCTATGGTTTTGATTTTCATCAACAAAAAGAAGGACAGCTTGGCATCGTCAAAGCACCTTTCAAAAGTTTTAAACGTTCAAATGATAACAAGTATTTTGCTCCAAAGCCACACAGACCACAAAGACACATTTTATATTATTCAAGTGTTGTGGCGCTTTTCCACTGCAGGTTTTGGTGCGGTTCGACTCGGGTCGGGTCGCACTTTTTTGCTTTTCCACTAGGGGTAGTACCGGCTCACGGGTACTTTTTTAGAACCACCTCAGTCGAGGTTCCAAGCGAGCTGAAAATATGCTAAATTAGTGACATAAAACACCCCGACCGCTGATTGGTCAGAGAGAATCGTCACAATTGTTGCGCGAGATAGCCCCCCAAGCGTCGCATAAGCACAATTTTTAAAACAGAGCGGGAGCTCGACTGCGCAAAGTGAAACAACGCCTGGACTCGGCAACGGCGTCCTGCATCCATGCAGGATGGTACGGTTTTGCTAACGCTCTGTTCTTTGCTATTTAGCATTGTGCTGCAGTAGTTTGTGGAATTAACAAGTCATGTATCATAGATGCTGTTGTGACTAGCGAGGAGTGGTCCTGAACAACGAGTGATGGCAGTGCTCCGGAGCACCGTTCCCTGGCAGGCCGGCACCTAGGTAAGAAATAGGCATGGCAAAACGACTGGAGTTGTGACTTTTTTTAAACTTTAGATCATCGTCAGTAAGTATATATAGTTTTGCTGTGTTTTACACTTTTGTATTTATGTTTATAGTTTGCTTTGTTATTTGCACGTGTTTGATGATTAAACTGTTTGTTTGTAACAAGTATTTTTATCGTGATTTCCTCTGTGTTAATAGTAGATCTAAACAAACAAAACGGACCACAAAACAACCTTCTTAATTTATTAGAAAGATTTTCTTTTCATGATCTGTTATTTTCTCAAATGTTCTTATTATGGACAGTACTTACAGGTGCTTGAAATTCAAATATTTACTAAATAGTCAATTCTGAAACTTATCTTTTTTTTATTCATGTGACAAACACATGTATATGTGAAAGAGTAAAACATATTTATTTATGTTCAATACCATTTACAGTTAGTACAATGAATATTTAGCTATTTAAGTAGCGCATCAGACCCTCCCGTATGTCCCTGCCCTCCTCCTCTGCACCGTGTGCCACTGCTACTGCTGCATCCCATTCATCATCATAGGCCTCTCCATGACATTTGTTGCACAGGTAAATGTAGGTTTCCTCAGACGTCCTGAAGTTCTGCTCCCACTGAGTGTGTGTGAAAGATGGAATAATCACACCCCACCACTCGGTAGCTCGGTTGAACGTCCAACCACATGGTCTGCGGTGGCGACTTTGCAAATGGTATAACTTCTGAAATACACATAAAAAAGCATACATATTTGAATACGTAAAATTAATTAAATTCTTGAGACACGTCGTATAGTGACTGTGACCCTTAACACATTGCTAGTTAGCGAACGTTAGCTTACCTTAGCATTGTCGTTTAGAAGTGGTCAGTCGCCTGTCGTCTGCGCTGCGTTGCAGGTAGTGTTCATTTCGTCAGCTATTTTTTAATTTAGTTTTAGTCTTAGTCCTGTGTTAAATTTTCTTTTTAGTTTTAGTCATATTTAGTCACCTTCATCCTGTTTTTATTTAGTCAAGTTTTAGTCAACTAAAAGTCTGAGCATTTTAGTCTTATTTTAGTCAAAGAAAACTAATTATTTTAGTCTACTTTTTGTCAATGAAAACTGTTGAGTCTTTTTTAGTCATCAGATTATATAGAACATTTCAGTCAAACTAGTCTAGCCAAAACCAATAATTTGTCATTTTAGTATATATAAATAAATAAGATTATATCTTGTCCTTATTTGATGAAAAACACAGGTTGAATGATTAAGAATGCAGCTTTGCAGAGAGTATCTGGTCAGGTTTGTGGTGTTTTTACCAGCTGTGTTATGGCCACATTGCTTCCCTTCTGATAAAACAATGCATTCGCTTTTTTTCTCCGCCTCATTGTAGCGAAAATGGGCCCAAATATCACATTGTTTCTTTCTCCCAAGCAGTGGTGGCTTTAAACTTTTTCGTTGTCAGTAATTTTGACGGACAGGATCATAACATTCCGTCATAATCCATTATTATCCGTCGAGTGCACAATTTATCAATTACTCGCGCTGACGGGGGGTATTCGATTAACGCGAGTGCGACCACTGCTCCCAAGCCCTGTTGTTGCCATTTTATTTTATGTTAAATAAGGTTAGTTAGAGACCATGAGTTAGACCCGAGTCTTCCTGACAGTTCACAGTGTGCCGCTGCCCGGTGTAATTCAAATCTACCGCCGCGCGCAGCACAGACACACAGCTGCTGCCCTGCCGCAGCACTGGAAATGGAACTGCTGGGAGAAAAACTGACTATAAGAGATGTAACGTTATCTTTGATAATATTTCGTCTCCTCATTTTTCGTCAACGAAAGTAAAGAGAGATTTTGGCATAGTTTTTATTTAGTAAACTACATTTTCGTCTCGTCACTTTTCGTCAACGATATTGCATGATGATTTCGTTACAGTTATTGTTCACTGCCGTCGGTGCCGTCTCGTCATCGTCTCGTTTTCGTCATGGAAAAAAAGGTCGTTGACGAACATATTTCGTCATAGTTTTAGTCAACGAAATTAACACTAGTTGCAGGATTGCCAAAACTCTCTGTTTTTTCTTCTGTATTTCGTCTTGCTATGCGCAGCCTTTTCTGAAACAACGTTTGCCTCCTTGCTGTGATAAAAATTAAGAACCAAGTACACGATCGCTTCCATATCCTCCATTGTTATATGGTGTTTGTGAGTTGTGTCGCCTTGAAGATGACGTCACGGCAGTTTTACGCAGCGTCGCTCCGCCCGCCGAACAGCCGATCTCTCCGCCTACACTGCGTTACTATAGTTACTACCCCAGTTATTAACTGTAATGGAAACACAGCTTAAAGTGAGCCGAGCCGAACCGAGTCGAGCCGCACTAAAACCTGCAGTGGAAAAACGCCATTACTTTGTGACAGTCTCAATGATGCCCATCCCCCACCTAAACCCACTGCCTCCCCAACACTGACCAAATAACACTGCAGCCGCCAAAAACATGACACGAGCCACACCGCCTGTCTGTTCATTACCTGTTAACACTGGGGGGCAGAGGCAGATAGGCCAGTGCATCCCATTAAAGCCCAGGACAGTGTGCATTAAGGAGCTGGCTCTATTAAACATACTGATCGAAATGTTAATGGTACGTTATAAACACTGTGCCTCTATCTGACAGGGATGTACTTTAGCCAGACCTTGATCCAGCAGCTCCAGGATCCAGAGCAGCAGTGGCCTTCAGCTCACACTGCGCGGGGACACAGCTCGGTCCCGACTCACTCTTTGCTTTGTGTTATCTTTTCATAAGCTGTGTTTAACATTTCTCAAACTGCATCACTGTTGAGCTATGTGCCAGTTGATATGCACACTGCCAGATGGGTGCTGGGCTAACTTTGCCAAAGTCTGCTCAGTCACACAGCGTTACTCTCTGTCTTTCTCTTTGTTTTCACATGTTATGATATTGATATTTGGGTGCATTTCTACATACTTTACTTCATAAAAAGAATGTATCATTCACACAAAGGAATGCCGACTTTAGGTTCACCATATTGGATTTTACAGCAACATTTCATATTTGATTTAATGTCTTAAGTTTTTTTCTATACAGCCAAATATATGGTATTTCTAACATTTAAAGATCCAACTCCATTACACATAAATAAGCACAACATGTTTGTTCATTCCCTCCTGTGTGACTGATGTTTTCTAAAAACTTAAGCCAGTATAAATAACTTTTTATAGTAGGATATCTTCAGTAAATTAGAAGAAATGTAAACATAATGGCCTACAAATTCCCTGTTCCAAGATGTATTAATAATCTGAAACATGAATATATCACTCTTAAGCTTTTTATTAACTTAAGTATAAGTTTCACAAATTAATATGATCAGGTCAACTTTTTGAGGAAATAACAGGAGCTGGATTTATAACTTTCATACGTCTAGAAATGTTTATAATTTCCATTGTGTTGACTTTTTAAAATTACAAAAAGAGCATAACCTGAAATCCTGGTAGGTTGTCCTGTTCAGCCCCGCACTTTGAGAACACTGTGAAGGGAGCTGTTTGAACAGATGTTAGGCGGAGTGAGTCAACAATCTGTTTTGAAAAATCATCCAACAATTGAGGATGTTAAAAGCCATTGCAAGGCTTTGTTTTGACAGGTTAAAAATGTTCCTCTAACCTAATATTTACAGCAGACAAGCATCTTCGCACTCCACACTAGACGGGTGGATGAGCTCCGTAAGTGCTTTGCATCAATTTAGCCAGCTAATGTCCAAGTTGGATTGTGAGCTGTACTCTTGTCATCAAATGCATAAATAAGGTGACATGTAATGTGTTTCTGTGTTGCCTTCTCCTCTGTTATTGTAAGCGTAGTTGGATGTAATGAAAGCGAGGCCCAGCTGGCCTATTAGCTGCAGCTCACAATCTAAACACACTGACAGAGTGCAGGTGTCCCGCACCTCGTGGAAAACATTAGATTGGAGCAGAGCTTCCTTTACAGCTTTTAAATGGAGGCGCAGGTCAAGGGCTACCATCCAAGGCCCCGATCAATACCATGACCCCCCCGTCAGTCTGGAGCAAAGTGAGGGAGGTGTACACCAGACGCTGACCGCTGACCTCCTGACAAACTACCTGCACCTACAAAGGAAGCCTCTGATGGATGAGGCCCGGCATTGTATAAGAATTTACCAGCTGCTTCTTGTCTTCTAGTACACAGAGAGTCACATGCTCATGTATGGGTCATTAGCATTTTACATTTATCCATGATTTTCCTATGTGCTGATCTAAATGCTCCACACATTTCTTCACAGATGGTATGATGATGATGATGATGATGATGATGTGTCAGCATCAGGGTAGGATTTTTACGGCGGCTATGACGGCCATGGCCGTCGTTGCCCCTCGGTCTGGCCGAGAGGCCCCACAAATAATTGTGCGTCCTACGGCCACCATGGCCTTTGTGCCCCTCACACTGTTAAAGGTCCCATGTCATGGCCATTTCTACTGATCATAATTCCATTTTTTAGGTCTACTAGAATAGATTTATACTGTGCAATTTTCCAAACTCACATCTCTGTATAGTATGTGTATTCACAGCTTGTTGGAGCTCCTGCCCCCCCCCCCTCCCTATGAGCCCACTGTGCTCTGATTGGTCAGCTCGCCCACTCTGTTCTGATGAGTCCACCACCGTTACAGCGGAACATCAGTGATTATGAGTTACAATGGCGTTTGTTGGCAACCAGAAAATGACACCAGTAATGACAAACAGATGAGAATGCTGCGTGGGGTCTGGGTGCCGTGTTGGCGGGACGTTGCGAGGCTCGCTGCTGCGAGGAGCGGACAGTGTGAGCTGGCTTACTGGTGTCGTTTCCTGGTTGCTGCGTGGGGGTCGGCGAGACAGCGAGACATTGCGAATGGACGCTGGAAGGGGGGGGTGCTGAGGGGGCTGCAGCACCCCCATCTGCGAGGCTCCACTAGCACCCGCACCACCCCCGCACCCCCAAAAGCTGTGCCGCGGTTTTGGTCTGACCTCCTCCAGCGTCATAACCCACCGGCGCGTTTCAGAAGCGGAGCGTCTTGCCTGCCGGCTCAGAGTTTTTGTTGATTTGTGCATATTTCCTGGACAGGCTACTTTGTACAGACAAAGTTAATAATAATTGTAATATCCCAATTATAAACGACATGAATCAAAGATGTGTTGCTGTATTTTAGTGGTAAAAAAATGCATTCATCATCATAATTATTCTATATATATATGTACACAGTGCCTGTAAACCGGAGGAGAACGCAGGCATTTCTCGTCCTACTTCACAGACTACGGAGGGATAGGGTCTGCAAATTAGTTTATTTGGGGGATTGACTGGATGCTCTGACCGGTCCACTTCCCTCCCGGCGCTATGCAACGCCTCGCATCGAAAATAGACTTGCATCCTATTTTTACACCTAGATTCCGGGTCCGTCTGCGCCGCTCCTCACACACACAGGGGCCGTTTCTCAATCGTGAGGAAACTGGCTTCCAAGCCAATATTTCAAGGATACTACGTCATCGAGTGCCGCAGAAGGACTGTTCCAATCTCCAGCATACTTGGAATTCCACCGAGGCCGCGTCCTTGGGTTGGGGGTAATTTCGAGGCTGCACATGGGTAGACTTCGCGTCCTTCAAATCCCCACAATGCTTTGCGCACGGACCAATTTCCCCAAATCTGTGGCGGAAAATGTAAGGCGGGGCCTGTTCCACTCTGCTCGCCTGTTCCACTCTTCGTTTTCCGATTGTCAGGAAGGATTCTTGCCTAGCTTCTGAAGCAAGACGCTCGGAAGACATGTGCTACCAAGCAAGCGTACTCGACATTGAGAAACACCCACACAATCTCTCAGCGGTGAAACTGTGACGCGCTGGGGGGGGTGCTAGTGGAGCCTCGCAGCGGCGAGACTGTTGCGCCCTTACCCCTGGATTCCACCGGGTCCGTCTGCGCCGCGGCGTTCACAGCGATCGCGGCCACTCTAGTCAATGGGTGCTATTCCACCACGGCTAGAAGTGTCCCAGAAGCGTCTCGGTGCTGGGCTCCGCTAAAAATAGGATGCAAGTCTATTTTCGATGCGAGGCGTTGCATAGCGCTGGGCAGGAAGTGGACCGGTCAGAGCATCCAGTCAATCCCCCAAATAAACTAATTTGCAGACCCTATCCCTCCGCAGTCTTTCAAGTAGGAGGAGAAATGCCAGCGTTCTCCTCCGGTTTACAGGCACTGTGTAAATTATATATATAGAATAATTATGATGATGAATGCATTTTTTTACCACTAAAATACAGCAACACATATTTGAGTCATGTCGTTTATAACTGGGATATTACAATTATTATTAACTTTGTCTGTACAAAGTAGCCTGTCCAGGAAATATGCCCAAATCAACAAAAACTGCGAGCCGGCAGGCAAGACGCTCCGCTTCTGAAATGCTTCTGAAATTTGAACTGATTATCACAGACCGTGAAGGTCATTTCAATTCCCATTTAAAGAGCAGTTTGGATGCAATATATGATAATATAATACATTATAATATAATGCTCCTTCTCCTGTCCATCTGGATGCAGATGAAGTTCACATTTTTGCTAAAAGTGTGAGACATTACATCCTTTCAAGTAAAACCACTGAACATCAGAAATTCATTCTTTTCATCAATAAAGATATTTGTCACCTTCCGTCAACAGTTTTAGGCAGGTTACTCCCAAAGTGTAATACAGTAATATTACCTGTCTTTTTGAAAGTAATAAGTTACATTACATTATTACTGTCTGTGAACTTGTAATGCGTTACACTACCTTTGTCATACTTTTGAGTTACTTTCACCAAATTAACCGCAAAAGTAGGGCTTGGTTTTTTAAAGGCTAAAATGTAGTTTATTGCAGCTCAATATAAGTCAGTGAAAGGCGATGTGGTGTAGCATAATAAGCCCTTAAGGCTATACGAACAATTTATACTACCTGCACAATTGTTTCTCTTGTGTCGATGGCGATGTTGGTGAATTAAAAAAAACGAATTTCGGGTTAAAATGTGTTGTAAGGTGCGTTACTGAGAATTGTAACGGGTATAATATTACCAGCATTTAATTAGTGATGCGTTATATTACTGCGTTACAGCATAGTTATACATTATTGTAACTCGTTACTTTTGTAACGCGTTACACCCAACACCGTCTGTCAAAGTCACAACACTTTACCATAGCATTAGCTTTACACTCAAATACAAGTTCATTTAATCAAGTAATGTACTGTATATTGTGCAATACTTCACTGAGCTAGCATTACATTTAAAAGAGGATTACATTTGACTTATAAAGCTCTTGTGGGTAAAAGCATGATAATGTAGGTAAAATGCTCCTCCTTGACCTGATGAAGCTTACACAGAGAGGCACATGTTGTAATAATACATCGCTATATTATCTATTCTACACAATTCAACCCTAAAGGGTACCGACCTGATACACAATGAGTGCTTTGACTCTCAATAATTTTGCTAATATACCTCTGTACTTTTACTTCACTCTACTCAACCACTGATTATCTTATAAGTATTCAGTATAATTGTGGCAGTGGATATCTAACTGAGAATAATAGCACTGTGAAAAAAAATTGTTTTGCCAAGTTCTGTTTCGACAGTATATTCTGAAAATGTCACTTTGTTCATCACACAGGCAGTTAGGTAATGGACTAAATAACAAGCTACAGTTTATAAAACACAATAATACAACGCCACACAGATGTGGTGCATGCTTTTTGTCTGAAACAATATGTTTGTATTCCATTCTAATCACAATGGTGGTCCTTTTGTAATTGTAATGCTGTGCATTAATCAGAAACATTAAGTCCTATTTCACAATGAGGGGTCTAATTCCTCGTGTCCTTTGAAACGCAGCATTAACTGAATACAAGTGCAAACAGCAGAGAAAACTGCAGGTAAAAATACTATTATGAGCACTGGGTAATTTTGAAATGTTTTCTTTTCATTAACACTGTATTAATCCATGAGAGCTTTACACCAGTACACCTGTGCTGTGAACACAGATATTGTAGCATTCCTAGATGACAGCTCAATTATTTTTCCATGTCCCTACCTGTGTTAGTCACAACAGTTTACCCCCCACTTCTCTATCCTAACACCCACCATGTTGTTTTGACAGACAGGGGGGGAAAAGCAGCTGCTGGAAGTGTACTGCAAAGCTTCCACAACCCTGTAGAAGGCCGCTGGAGTGTTGGCTGACACAATCAAAATGTAATCCATTTGGAGCTGAGGGCTGATAGCAGCAGCAGCCTGTAACTCAGCAGCTCCGTTAATGGCCTGTCTTAATGTTCACCGTTGGCTGATGTCATGGTACGCCAGTTGAGCCTGAATACACAAGTAGGAATGTATGCTGTCGTGACATGCAGTGATTAGAGGCAAAAGGATCATTTTATTATCACGGCTCAATGACTCATTTGAATGTGCTTCCTAAGGTTTGAAGTGAGAAGTGACAACTTGGATGAATAGACTGGAACCTCAAAGAGGTTGTTTCTGAAACAAATTTCTGCTCACAGAAGAATGTAGGGATTGTTGTGCATTAATAAATGGAAGTATGCATTATATCTTACAAAAAATCACTAGAAAATATAAAAATACATTTATATACTGACGTATAAAAAGGCTATCATATAATAAATTGAATGTCATAAAATATTATTTTGAAATGTATATCAATATTAATTAATAGACACAACAACACAGAAAATGCCTACAACTTCTAAAACACAGTTTTCATAGTCATTTCTGTTGCTAGTAGCTATCAGAGCTTCTTGTAGCTAAACCTCAGATAAATAGATGATCTGGCATTACCTGCTACTGATGCTAAATTCGTTTTTTAATCTCATCGCTGATACTTTTTTCACATGGACCCATTTTAAAGATATCATTTTGTGTTTGGGCTGTTTGTGTTATTTTTTTCCTTCTATAGTGTCTAGGGCAAACGCGTTACATCGGCCCAAAACACTAACATTAGGAGAAAGGCGCAGCACTTTTGAAAATGAAGCAAATATAAAAACACAAATGTTCCTGTTCACATAAAGAAACATCTTCAGCAACTTGACAACATATGCAGCATTTAGAAAACATTCAGCAACTTGAGGAGACATGGCAGCGTTTACTAAAAGCTGCAGAAACCAAATGTCCCTCTTTAGTGTCCCCTGATCTCCCAGCTGTGTGCGTCACTCTTTAGTGTCCCCTGGTCTCCCAGCTGTGTGCGTCACTCTTTAGTGTCCCCTGGTCTCCCAGCTGTGTGCGTCACTCTTTAGTGTCCCCTGATCTCCCAGTTGTGTGCGTCACTCTTTAGTGTCCCCTGGTCTCCAGCTGTGTGCGTCACTCTTTAGTGTTCCCTGGTCTCCCAGCTGTGTGCGTCACTCTTTAGTGTCCCTTGGTCTCCCAGCTGTGTGCGTCACTCTTTAGTGTCCCCTGGTCTCCCAGCTGTGTGCGTCACTCTTTAGTGTACCCTGGTCTCCCAGCTGTGTGCATCACTCTTTAGTGTCCCCTGGTCTCCCAGCTGTGTGCGTCACTCTTTAGTGTCCCCTGGTCTCCGTTGTGTTTTGAGCTTTTGGCTTCTGCAGCTTTTAGTAAACGCTGCGCATGTTTACTCAGGTTGTTGAATGTTTTCTAAAAGCTGCATGTGTTGTCAAGTTGCTGAAGATGTTTCTTCATGTGGAACATTTGTGATTTTATATCTGCATTGTTGCTGAAGCTTTTGGGCCCTTGTAGCGCATTTGCACCTGTCAGCCGCCATACATTTCCCTTGAGTGGAGGAAGCTGTAATTAAATCAAGAAATAAAAAGTACAAATAGATAATTCAAACTACTCCACGTATTGAAAACCTGATCTCATGGGGAATTTGTACAGAAATATTATTTTCGGATACATTGTCTGTATGAAAGGCGTTTTTAACTTCAGTTTAGTCTACAGTAAGCAGTATTGTTTCCTTTTCCTTAAAAAACTATCGTAAAAATACATTTTATAGCCTATTGAATGAAAATGGGTAGATGCTCTGACAATCTGTCACAGTTATGGGAGTGAAAGTAGCCTAATCTGTTGTTTCCACTTCCATGGAGAACGATTCACATTTGTGGAAATGAGCTCTCCTTATGTCCCATATGTTATTGTGTCAGTATCATAGCAATGAGGCTGTATTTGGCTTCGGGAGGTTCAGTTGTGGCGTCTGAGTGACGTGAACCCACGTTGGCCCCTCTTAGAGAGGACATGCTGATTAGGTAATCACCTGTGTACACAAAGCCTGCCGCTCCTCTCCCTCCATATCCTCTTTGACAGACATGAGGGGATGACACAGTTCTGCTTTCACACCCTTTTCATCACAGCTCTGCTAGCGGCAGCCTACGAGACGCTAAAACATATTTACCGTTTCAACAGAGTCACCCGATGAGCTGTGTGCTGGTCTATTGTACACTGATGAAAAGTTAATCTCTTAATGCAGGCCAGGTAGAGGCTTATTCCTGGCTCAGCTCTGGATCCTGAACCTGAAGCTGCTTAAGAGCTTTTACTCTGCCAATACTTGACGGTTATAACAAATATTTTATTGTAATTTATTTAAAAAAAAAAGAAATGTTCTTCTGCCATACAGGGGAAACAAAATGCATTGTAATAGTACATAACCATTCTCACTTGTTTGAGTTATTAATGAAAAAGATATACTCAGTTTGCTTATCATTGTACAACAAAGCACGGTATACAAGCTGCCTGCAAGGCCATTATAAACAGAGGAGTTGGTGCGGTGAGAAAAGAAGGGCCTGGGTGGGGCCGAGGGCCTCGGAGGCCTGATGTGGCACAGACCTGTCAGTGCTCAGCAAATTGATTCAGTGGCACGCTCCACGCGGAATTAAAGAGCAGTGGGTGGGGGTAGCCTGAGACTAGCAGGCCATTCATTAATCACTGAGGTAAACAGGCCATCAAGTGACACCTGGTCGGGTTAATGCCTGGGACCCCAGAGTAATTACCACTCCCCTCCCCAGCCGGCCCGGACAGCCACTCACATGAAAGCATGTGATTATAAAGGAAATGGGAATTAGCAGAAACATTTGAGAAAGGCGGTCTTCAGTTCACTGGTAGTGGGGAGGGCTTTTAAAAGATGTTGAAAAAAAGTCGGTGGAGATGTGGGCTGATTGGAGTTCCCCCCACAGGGCATGTGGGGGGAGGGGGGGGCACTGTGGACACCAAATTAGTAGTGTCTGTTATTCGAAACCAAAATAAAGCAGGAGCAGCAGTAAATGATTTCCCCATTGCTAGAGTGCCAATCTGGGATCTCTGTTGAAATTACTGAGAGGCCACGTTGCAATTAGTGGTTTGTTTCTTTTAGACTGAAATATGGCCATAATTCATAGCTCTCAACTGTTGCATTGCTGGCCAAACTGAGGAGGTAATCGAAACACATGATATGGCAATTTGTTACCAAAAAGGGAAGTACACAAAGTATTTGCACGGCCATTTTTAAGGTTATACTGTGTTAGCATTTCAAGGAATACAACTCCTCGATTCTTAATAGGATGTCATTAAAAAGTGGTTGTTATAGAGAGGCATGAGGTTGAGATGCTTCCAGTTAGAGTCTTTAATAAGAGAAAGCTCACATTTTCTCATAAGTGTTCCTCAGAGCTTTGGCACAGTCAAAGTGAAGGCCCCTTTCCCACCCTTTGTTTTTAATACAAAAACTGGCTTCAGTTACAGTGTGGTCACATAGCAAACATAAACATGATCTGATAATAATTCTGGATATTTTCCTGCACACTCGTTGTCCTCGAGGTCTTTTGTTTCCTGGAGATTAGCAAACTAATCTTTTTGCAATGACTCATGACGCTCCATATGAAATAATTACTGTGTGAAGTAATGATCTAAATACAAGTGTTTCCACTCATAATGACTCTTTCATTTTCCAAGATGTTGACCTGGCTCCCAGCAAGCAAGTCTTTTGCCAAAGTGGATGGAGAGCATTACAACTATTTTTTCCTCCTTTTCCTGCCATCACAACATATCAAATAAAACTTCATAATTCCCCATTGATTGTACATAGTTCAGATGTTCACTCAGTTCTGGGCAAAGACCACAATGGAAGGGAGTGTGTGGCTTCGATGCAGCTTCATATAGATATGCTGTTGTAATAACCTGCAGTAAAGTGTAGCGTAGCTGTAGCAGCCGTCGCGAGCTGGATTCCTGTCCAGGCCTCCTCCAGCACCAGAGGGGCTATTACACAAGTCCCTTAATGACATTTAATGATTTAATTGTGCAAAAATCATGGAAACAAAGTGATACATGACTTACTCATGTTGACATTTAGCAGACCCAAATCCATGTGTTCTCTCACTAAAGGGAGGAACTCCCCCGCGCCGCCTGTCCCTCTCACCTATCTTTCCACAGGCATTTCAATATTTATTTCATGTGGACTAGAATGCAGAATAGGTGTCCCTGGCCTTGATCAAACTAGAAGCCTTTAGTAATAACCCCTGAAAATTAAATAAATCCAATCATTTTTCTACAGTTAAATACTGGTTTAGGTAAACAATGGCAGGGTTATGTTTCAAGGATGACATTTTGTTGTGTACAAAAAGGGACAGTGGTGTACAGAGCTCCAGAGCAAATAGCCAAATCCATAGTTTTTAAACCATGCAGTAAGATGAAAATTGCTAGAAGTCTGCAGGTTGGCAACACGTTGTTGACCGTGTTCACAACGTTTTCTGTGTCATTTTTGTATTCATTAAAGCCTACAAAGTTGAAACATCAAGTTGTGATTGGATCAGGGAGATGTTATTTGAAAGGAATCGTCATTTTATATAATAAATATAGGAATTAATCCTCGTTCAAGTCTTAAAGTACATTGGCAGATACAAAATATATGTAAATAATTTAAACACAAGTATCTGAGATACTTTGCAGACTAAGTGGCGGAGGAACTCACCGTTTTGTAACAGCGGCCACTACAATGTCCACTTATGTTGTCACTGAGTGGAGCCTCTTCTGCATGCTCCACTTGCTTTTGGTGGTCTACATAGCGTGATCAAAAACAAAGAATAATAATCCCAAAGTAGAACTGGTTAAAAGGTAGGCAGATTAGCAATCGATCACATTATAGAGACTCTCCAGGATGAGAGTGCTCTCTAATGTGGCACACTAATGTCTTCGGAGAAAGAAGCTCTCTTTGCTCAGCAGGGCTCCATCATGATAAATGCAAAGCTACACTTAACATAATTCCCACATACTTTTGTTCCTCTATGGTTGGAAATAGTTTACAAGTGCTCTACAATAAATGAGACCTCAAGTGCACTGAAAGTGGATTTAAATGTCTTTGCTGCTTTAGCACGGCAACCTGCTAAAGAACTACACCGAAATGTAGCCAAATGCTGGATCTAAATCCTCAATCTGGACCAATATCAACAAATGATTTTTCCATTTGAACTGTGCTGAGAAGATGGTCTGCTAAATATGTTGGACATGTTACAGTAATCTCATAACTTTTTTCAAAAGGACCCATAGCTGGGACCACTTAATGTGCATGCAGGTAGTGTAACATACCACAGTCCTACTTCCACTGACATTGAGTTCACTTTCAATCGAGGAAGTACATACAGTATGGTAACATGTTGTGACCATAACCACTTTATCTTCCCTTTCTGTATGGTACATGTGTGCTGCACTGAAAGATTGACTTCACCAGTACCCCTCTGTTTCTCTAGAAGCACATGTATGTGAAGGAGCTGCTTCCATGTCAGTACAAAGCTGCTGTTCATCTACCTGCCCTAAACATCTGGTGAAGTTCTCCACCGCCTAAGGCCGCCACTACAGCGGAAGAAACCTTGTTGATGTAGGGCATTATTGCTTCTAAGGTTTATCAGGCACGCTAATCATAATGCTGTTATTTGTAAGAAGCAATAACTGGGGCTAAAGTTAGCAGTCTGTGTGATTAACATACGTAATGGACCTTGTTGGAAACAGTTAGGGAAGGCTAAGAGAATTCCACTGAACCAAACCCAACCCCTTTTAAGGCTTGGACCATCCCTTGTTCCTCTTCAAGGGATTACAAATTGAAATGAAATCATTTCATTCCACTTAGTAAACACAACAGTAACATTCCATTACTATGAAACTCTCCTGTCTTGATGAATGCTACATTGTTTTCCAGCCTGATGCTAACAAGCTAACACGTCCCACACACGCTGCTTTGAACAGAAGCCTTTTCAAAAGGTTTATGTGTTTTTAAAAAAAAAAACACAATCAGCATCCCTAAAGGAGTCTTAAGCTGTCAAGGGAAAGCGCCAATAATGATTTTCACCCAATAACTTGCAACACTTTAATTCTGTGTGTGATTCTTCAGCAGTCACGTGGCTTTTGGCCAGATCAAATAGCAAAATAAACACACAGGTATAGAGGAAAGGCCTCTGGCTGGTACACACTGTGTAGACTCCAATCACAAACTATAACAAATAAACAAGCTACCTGTGCTTACAATATGTTTACAATAACTGATGATTCTACCCTTTTTAAGTGTTTGAACATTCAAAGCCACTTTAGCATCAGGAAGACGTTTTTGACAGGGAACACAGGTAACTTTACCCCCCGCCCCACAGCTCCATGCTCCCCAGGACTTCGTCTCAGTTGACTTTGGACTTCAGTCATTCATGGTTTATTTGAAGGCATTTATTAGTGACTGTGTGATTTCCTGAACAGCAATAGTGTGCTCAATTATGACAAGAAAATCAGATTTAAGGGCAACAATTCCCACTTTTAAATTACTGCACAAAGTACAGTATGTGAAATGTTTAAAAATTATCACAATTCCAGCTCTACATGAAGATGAATGAAATGGCTTTTAAGGAGGCGGAGTGAAGAAGTGCAGATATCCTTGATGAAATATGTCGTGTATACAACAGAGATTTTATTACTCCATCGTTCAGACAAAGCCATCAGCACAGTGCACTTTTCCACTGGGTGCCTAATGTAAATTCCTGCACAGTGTTTATAATTTCCACAGCAGGTGATTCACTCACTCAAAGAGGCAGCTCCAGTTTCCACAGACCCTGGACTAAAGCTGGAATTAAAGGCAGCATCAGAGAGATAAATAGCATAAAAAGCATACCGCACAACTTTTATTATCCCCAAAAGAAACTTCCTCAGAATAAGGTAAAAAGCGTTATCCAGCTACAGAGAGCACACAGCCTTCTATTTGAGTTAACAAAGGTTTCTGCATCGATAATCGTCAATCCTCCATGTCAGGAGGGGGTCTTCAGTTCAGGTCAGAGGCTGCCACATGTAATCAAGGAAGATCAGAAAGTCTGTGCTCTCTTACCAATCCCAGATGGCAAGCCGCTCGGCCTCACTGTGGCACGTGGACGTCAGGCATTACCTCAGCCAGCAACATGAGCTAACAAACTCTCGACAACACGGCGCTGCAATGCTCCACATCCTGCCTGACACCAAAATACATTGTAATGATGTTAAACACCAATGAGCATAACACCAGTGCTCTTTAAGTTAAAATTGTAACTATTCAATTGACTGGATTGGTAAGGTGAGACGTAAGTATTTTATTTATCTTCATTATTTTACTTTGTCATGTCTTTGTCCCTATTCTTTTAATATGAAAGCACATATATTTTGCCTAAAGGAACAAATATTGTATTATTTATATATTCTTTTTTTCTTCACTACTTCTTATTTGAATGTTTTGTGCTGTTTATCCTGATTTGTGTTATGGAATCACTCCACATGTTTCTGAGGAGTGTATCAGCCCCTCGCAGTATTCATGTCCTCGGTGTTTTCAGTGTTCACCGGGTCATCAGAAAGCAATCTAAACGCTGCTTTACAGTGTTATTAAAGGAGCAGTTAAACTACATTATTAATTTAATTCATAAATAATCATTTTTGTGAGCCATTTTGTATACATACATAGGTCAAAATAAAAAGCATTTTTTGGTAACTATTTTTAAAAAGAAAAGAAAATCATGGACATTTTGACTATTTTCTGTCTTAATTATAGGGTGCATTGACTCTTTTGGAAATATATCCCTCAGGTTACACAATAATTAAGTTGCCAAATAAATACCTACAGTCACAATGCCTCATACTTTAAAGGATTCCCATTATTTTTTTAGGTAAAGTCATAATCAATAAAATAACTGCGAAGCTGTCAAAAACATGTAGTCAAGTAAAAAGTACTATTATGTTATATTTGTGAAATAAAAGCATTTACTTATCACTGTGCAGCCATTTATTCTCTGCCGGCTCCTCTCTGAAATGTGATCACGCACATGAAGCTCGAGCTGACGGACTCACTGCACACACTCCACATGCTGCAAGGTATGTTTTACAATCGTGAAAGAACAAACTCTCAAAGGTTAAAACTGCTCATAACATGTTTTTTGTTTAAAAAAAAGGGTAGTAAAGGGATTAGTACAGGAAATGATAATTGACACAATCATATATAATATTTTTTTTCAGTCTAATTTTTTTCTTGAGTCCTTCACACAAGAAAAATATAGAAAATAATTATCTAAAACTAAACATGAAAATGCTTAAGGTTTGGTTATATGTACACTGGCCAGCCAACTATAGGGTGCATTCAATTATCAAGTGAGATTGAAAGGAAATGTTATCTGGAACAATGAAAATTCATCAAATTATTATTATTGTGTGTGTTCTGGCAACACTATGTCAACCCTCTCAATGGGGATGCACAGGTCAGTTCTATCCCTGTGGCTCTAGACAAGGCTAACCAATTCATTGAGATTGGCTGGATTCACTTACTTGGCCTCTAAGGTGTTTTAAATATTCTCTAACAAACTAAACTTATCTGGTTTACATGTCAGCCAGGCTTTGATTACCTGGGTTAGGTCATATATTTGTTTCCTGGTTGACAGTGGCACTGACTGGGGTTTAGGGAAACAGCCCACCCGATTGGTGACTGATGGACAACTGTTGATACGGAGGGTCCCCACAGTGGCGCTGCAAGACACTCTGGGGGCCCCAGGCAGAAGAGGCATGCCCCCCAACACTTTCAGCACAACCGCCAGCACCGAGATTACGAAACTGAAATGATGAAGCAGCTTTTGACGGCGCGCTATGCATGGGGCCCCCTTAACACTAGAACCGCCAACGGGTACATTTTACCTGCAGTTGTTTTTTTGATTGTATGTAACTTTTTTTCTATAACATATTAAAGTCTCTCAGTCTGTGACTTTTCCTGAAAGTGTGTTATATAGCGCCCTCTGTTGTTAAAAATTGTCAATAGGAAGTCAGATTGAAAAAAAAAAAAAATCGGCAATTTTTTTTTGCCATTTATACCTACAGTATATCCGCCAGCGGGTAATATTTACCTCATAGAAAATGCAGCGTAAACATGACGTGTTGCTATAGCAACGCCTTTTGTCTACTGCGGTTCCTTATAGATAGATAGAGAGAGAGATAGATATATTGATAGATAGATAGATAGAGAGAGAGAGAGAGATAGATATATTGATAGATAGATAGAGAGAGAGAGAGATAGATATATTCACCACCTTCAAAAAACTTACAAAAACTCACCTCTTCAATCTGGCTTTTAATGTGTGATTGTTTTTGTATTATTTGACTTTAACTATATATTTATTTGTTGTTCCTTTATTTTATTTTATCTTCACTATATCTGTAAATCGTCTTTGAGCACCTGTAAAAGCGCTAACAAAATAAATCTATTATTATTATAATTATTATATATTGATAGATAGATAGAGATAGATAGAGAGAGAGAGAGAGAGAGAGAGAGAGAGAGAGAGAGAGAGAGAGAGAGAGAGAGAGAGAGAGAGAGATAGTGTTACGCTCTCCACGGATTTACAGGATTGAACTCACAATGCTGAACACCAAGGCAAGGCAAGGCAAGGCAAGGCAAGGCAAGGCAAGGCAAGGCAAGTTTATTTATATAGCACCTTTCAACACAAGGCAATTCAAGGTGCTTTACAAAAATGAAAGACATTCAGACAAAGGCATTTAAAAACAGTAAAAGATAATAAAAGAAACATTAAAAGAAAAAATACATGAATAAAAAGTACATGAATAAAAAGTTACAGTGCACACAGAAGTTCCACTTTACTGATGAACACAACGGCTCAGTTTCAATTAAAATTAAATGCAGCGACAAAAAGATAAGTCTTCAGCCTGGATTTAAAAGTAATCAGAGTTGCAGCGGACCTGCAGGTTTCCGGGAGTTTGTTCCAGATATTTGGAGCATAATAACTGAATGCTGCTTTACCATGTTTAGTTCTGACTCTGGGGAAAGAAAGCTGACCAGTCCCTGAAGACCTGATGGTTCATAATTTAGCAGAAGATCAGAAATGTATTTTGGGCCTAAACCATTCAGTGCTTTATAAACCAGCAGCAGTATTTTGAAATCTATTCTTTGACACACAGGAAGCCAGTGTAAAGACTTCAGAACAGGAGTGATGTGATCCACTTTCTTAGTGTTAGTGAGGACTCGAGCAGCGGCGTTCTGGATCAGCTGCAGCTTTCTAATAGATTTTTTAGTGAGACCTGTAAAGACACCATTACAGTAGTCCAGTCTACTGAAGATAAAAGCATGGACAAGTTTTTCCAAATCCTGCTGTGACATTAGTCTTTTAATCCTAGATATGTTCTTTAGGTGATAGTAGGCTGATTTAGAAATTGTTTTAATGTGACTGTTGAAACTCAGGTCAGAGTCCATGACTACACCTAGATTTCTGGCTTTATCTGTTGTTTTGAGCATTGCAGGCTGAAGCTCAGCGCTAACTTTTATACGTTCTGCCTTGGCTCCAAAGACCATTACCTCAGTTTTATCTTTGTTTAATTGGAGACAGTTCTGACACATCCAGTCATTGATTTGTTCAATGCACTTACTCAGTGTTTTAACTGGAGAATAGTCTCCTGGTGAAATGGTTATGTAAATGTGTGTGTCATCCGCATAGCTATGGTAACTTATTTTGTTGTTTTTCATTATCCGAGCCAGTGGTAGCATGTAGATGTTAAAGAGAAGAGGCCCCAAGATGGAGCCTTGAGGAACCCCTCATGTCATATTTGTCAACTCAGATTTGTATTTACCTATAGAAACAAAGTTGTTTCTGTCCTTTAAGTAGGATTCAAACCAATTTAGAACTGTTTCCGAAAGTCCCACCCAGTTTTCTAGTCGGTCGAGTAATATGTTGTGGTCAACAGTGTCAAACGCAGCACTGAGATCTAATAATACTAACACTGAAGTTCTGCCACTGTCTGTGTTTAAGTGGATGTCATTGAAGACCTTTACAAGAGCAGTCTCAGTGCTGTGGTTTGGACGAAATCCTGACTGGAACACATCTAAACAGCTATTTAAATGCAAGAAATTACTCAACTGTTGAAAGACTACTTTTTCAATGATTTTACCTAGAAATGGGAGGTTTGATATGGGCCTGTAATTGTTCATTACTGAAGCGTCTAGATTATGCTTTTTTAAGAGCGGTTTAATGACTGCAGTTTTCAGGGCCTGTGGAAAAACACCTGAGTGAAGAGACTTGTTTACTATATGAAGTAGATCTGAGGCCATGCAAGGAAAAACATTTTTGAAAAACCCTGTTGGAATAATATCAAGGCAACAAGAGGAGGATTTCAGAAGTTGTATAATGTCCTCTAGGTTTTTATCATTAATCTGATGGAATTGTGTCGTGGTGTTTGAATTGATATTAAGTGGACACAGAGACAAAACATTTGCTGTTCCTGATGCAGAGGCACTGACTGCTTGTCTCATTTTCTGAATTTTGTCAGTGAAGAAGGCAAATTCATTGCACGCCCTGGTGGATAGAAATTCAGAGGCTACTGACACTGGGGGGTTAGTTAGTCTGTCGACGGTAGCGAACAAGGCACGTGCGTTGTTTTTGTTTTTGGCAATGATATCAGTGAAGAAAGACTGTCGGGCAAATTTCAATTCCAAATTATAAAGGCCAAGTCTCTCTTTATAGATTTCAAAGTGCACCTGGAGATTTGTTTTTCGCCACCTGCGTTCAGCTTTTCGACACTCTTTTGTCTCTGTTCTCACGGTCATGGCCTTTCTCCATGGAGATATTTTCTTCCCAGTCACTTCCTTTACCCTAGTTGGAGCAATGGCATCTATAACATTTTTAATTTTTTAATTAAAATGATCTACTAGCTCATTTACTGAGATGTTAGCAGGGGCAAGTGTGGAAGAAAAATTCTGAGTAAACATTTCCCGAGTATTTTCAGTTAAATATCGCTTTGTGGTTACCTCTTTTTGAACATTTTTGTGAATAGAAATAGAACTCTCAAAGAAAACACAGGAATGATCAGAGAGTGCAACATCAGTCACCACAACCTGAGATATTCAGACCCTTTGAGATAATTAAGTCTAGAGTGTGCCCCTTATTGTGCATGGGCTCCGTCACATGCTGAGTCAGTCCATAGTTATCAAGAACACAAAACAGTTCTTTAGCCCCTCTGTCCTGGGGGTTGTCAACATGGATGTTAAAATCACCAACAATGACTAGACGGTCAAAGTCAATACACACTATAGACAGCAGTTCAGTAAATTCATCAAAAAAGCTTGCACAGTATTTGGGTGGTCTATAGATATTTAGAAACAGAGCTCGAGAGGAGCATTTCAGCTGAAGGGCCACATATTCAAAAGAAGCAAAGTTCCCATAAGATGTCTTCCTGCATTGAAGGGAATCATTGAACAGAATAGCAACTCCACCCCCTTTCTTATGCATTCTTTCCTGACTCATAAAACTAAAGTTGGGAGGTGTTGATTCAATAAGAACAGCTGCACTGTTATTTTGTTCAATCCATGTTTCCGTTAAAAACATAAAATCGAGATTGTGCTCAGTGATAAAATCATTGATTAAAAAATGTTTTCCTGCCAAAGACCTGACATTTAATAAAGCTAGTTTAAGTTTGTTGAACACACTATCAGTCAGGTTTTTTGTAACAAGCTGTGGCTGACATGGAATCACTTCTAAATTTGATAAACTCACACAAACTATTGAGCGCTTCCTGTGTCTAAGCTGATTCACCGCTCTTAATCTATTACCTATCAACACAGATATCGGCAAAGCTACAGGCAGGCAGGGCCCTGGCATGTCCTGGAAAGAGTTGAGAGTGCCATACGCCCTTGAGCCTGGACCCAACATATATCAGTCAGTGTTTGCGTTTTTTACACACACATCCTTATCAGGCTTCGGAGACAGCAGTCTTGAAGGGGGGGGGAGGACGTTTTGGTCCAAATGATTGTGGTAGGCATTGTGACGGGGGTGTTGGTGCGCGTCCAGGGGGAGGAGGTGGTTGACGTAGGCACGGTGACAGAGACGGGGGAGGTTGTGCGCGTCTCTGCTTCGGTGATTTTGATGGGCGTCGTTGAGGAGCGGGGGTAAAGGACATGCTGCCAGCCCTGCGTAGCGCCTTAGTTTGGTTATTGAACTCCAGGAAGGAATCGGTGCCAACCCTCTGTATCTCCTTCATGTGTTCAGCGATCTCCAGGAGGGTGGGCGAGGGTGAAAGGGTGAACAGAGAGTAGAGAGAGCTGTGGGGTGAAGGAAGAGTATCCTCAGAGGTGATAGGGGGGGTGAAGGGCGGTGGAGACTCCTCCATTTGTCTCCCATAATCAAGACATTCCTCAGGCCGGTGCAGTGATAGATTTTCAAGGTTTTCTGAGCGATGTGTTGTGTGTTTCTCTTGTTTTGATTCCTCTTGTTGCTTGTCCTTGGCAGAGGGAACAGATTGATGACGCAGGCAGTTGAATATGTTAGAGATAAACAATTTCACTCATGACTTGTTCAGGCAAACTCCATTTGCCTTAAAAAGATGTCTGCGGTCCCAGAAAAAGTTAAAATTGTCAATAAAATGGACAGAATGGTCAGTACAGGCAGTTGAAAGCCAGGTGTTCAGTGCAAACAATCTGCTGAATCTCTCCACTCCTCTTCTGACTAGCGGTAGAGGGCCACTGATGAACACCTCTGCATTTAGAGAGCTGACAGTTTCCAACAAACATTTAAAGTCTTCTTTCAGCATTTCTGACTGTTGTTTCACAACATAATTTGTTCCAATATGTAGTACCACATTCTTCACAGTCGGATGTTCAGCCCCAATATGCAGGATCTTCTCAGCCAAGTCAGAGACCTTATCCTTGGGAAAACAGAGTACTTTGGTGTTGTTCTTACTACACAGACCTTTTATATCTCTTACAGCAGAGTCACCCACAATCAGAGTTTCAGGCCCAGTCGTTAGCTTTCCCTCTTGCCTTTTACTTTTGGAGTAGCTATTGGTCCTTACCCTGCTGTGTGAAGAGGACAGGTTATCCAGGTCATCAGAAAGAGATCTCCGGTTCTCGGTCAGCGGAGCGTATCTGTTCTGGATTGGCACACTTGGTGGTTTAGGAGGATTTTTTGTAGTTCTCCCTTTAGCAGCTGTCCACTGCGGTTTCCTAGTATGAATAGGGGTTGAAGAGGCGCTCTTCCTGGGTGATAACAATGCAGGCCAGCCGGTCGCATTCCAGATTTCAGGGAGGACTACCACTTGTAGATTTATAACCTGTAGATTTATTACCCGGTACACAGCCCCCCTGTTCATTGGAATCCTTGTAGCTGCAAACTAGCTTTGAGTTAGCATGCCTTTGTCCATTCTTTTGCAACACTGGTAAAGTGGTGTCATTCCAACCAAGTCCATTCACTTCCACGTTAACTTCCAACCGTTGCATTTTCATTTCCAACACGGCCATCTTCTGTAGAAGTTTGTGGAAGTCATCTGTAGAGAACGGAGGCATTTTGCTGCTAACTAGCTTAAGCTAAATAGCATGCTATACCAGGCTTTAGCTGTTGCTAGGCCACGCCACTGTAAGACTGAGGTCGTCGTAAAAATATTGAAATATTGCTAAAACCCTCCGTCTATTTATGAAGAATAACTGTCCCAGTGATAAGTTAATGTCCAGGAGCCGCTGTTCGAAGTTTTCAGAAAAAGAAAAATAGAAAAACAGCATAAAAAAGTAAGTAGAGGCAAGAGCAAGCAGAAACGCGTCTGCACTGTAAGAAGGCTGGGAGCAGCCTTCCCACCAGGAAGAGGAGACATAGTTTATGAGGTAAAAAAGGTTTATTAACCAAAAAACCTTTCAGGAGACAAAAAGAGGGATTAGATGTCCACTTAATCCTGGGCCAGGGTTTTCACCAGCGGAGGTGCGGAGATGCACGGAGGTACGCTGGCGAGGTGAGCCGAGGATTCAGAGCTGGCGAGAGTTTACCGGTTGGAGCTGGTGCAGAGGCGCGGGAAGGTATTTTGAGTGGGGGTGCTGAGGTGCTGGACTCCAGTGAACACTATTACAGGCACTATAGAGCACGCACAAAAGCGCGAGCACCAGGGGCGCTACAGTGGAATGTTCTACTGCAACACTCCCCACATGCAAACACACAGTACACCCGCGACTCTTACAATGAAGGCTCGATAATCAGCTCACGGCATATAGGCAGGGGTAAAGTGCTATTTTTTACGAATGGGGAGCGGACCTCACTTCCTCTAGGGGGATCCGGGGGGATGCTCAAATATTGAAGTTGAAAGCATCAATCTGGTGCACTTTGAGAGCAACATTAAGAGATCTATGGATACATAGAATCCATATGAAACACAACTGTAATCAGATGTTCTTTTTCTTTATGGATATTTTACAAATCACTCCCCTTTCAAACTGTATTCTTGTTTTACTGCCATATAGTATTTCATAACTGTTTTTCCTTTATTCTCTTTTTTTATAACGATAATGATCATATGAAGGTGTGCCGCGGAAATAATCTTTTGAATAATTTGTGACCAAACCGTTTGAGACCCACTGAGATAACTTAGACTAAAGTTAACTATCTAAACACTCAAGAGAGTCCTTTAGCTCACTCGAGTCTCTCAGTCTGACAGGAGAGGACCCTCCTCCAGCTTGTTGTGGAACAAACAGCTCCTTATGTCCGATAGTGCAGCTAGCTAACCAGATGCTAACAACACGGTCTCTCTCTCTCTCTCTCTCTCTCTCTCTCTCTCTCTCTCTCTCTCTCTCACCCCCCCCGGCTCTCCTCGCCAGTGTATCCCCCGTGCTTCCACGCACACCAGTTCCAACCGGTAAACTCTCGCCAGCTCTGAATCCTCGGCTCACCTCGCCAGCGTACCTCCGTGCATCTCCGCACCTCTGCTGGTGAAAACCCTGGCCCAGGATTAAGTGGACATCTAATCCCTCTTTTTGTCTCCTGAAAGTGTTTTGGTTAATAAACCTTTTTTACCTCATAAACTCTGTCTCCTCTTCCTGGTGTTCAGCATTGTGAGTTCAATCCTGTAAACTCTCTCTCTCTCTCTCTCTCTCTCTCTCTCTCTCTCTCTCTCTCTCTCTCTCTCTCTCTCTCTCTCTCTCTCTCTCAAGGCAAGGATAACTATACCAAGTCGTATTACCAGCGTGGTGAAATGACGAACTGGTGAATACTGGATGGAGGAACCGGGTATATATGCAGGTGAAGGTGAGTAGTTGTAATCCGGATGATGAGCAACAGCTGAGGGGATGAGTTGGCGGGAAACAGAAGTGGGTCAGCCACGCCCAGCCAGGAAGACAAACACACAGACAGACAGACAAAAACAAACACAAAACAAAGGGGAGAAGAAGGAGGGAGATCTGCAAATCCTCACAGATAGTTATAGCAGTGACGTGCGGTGAGGTTCATGGCTGGTGAGGCACTGACTCTTTCAGAGTCAGATTTACAAATATGTTGACCTTAGGCAAGGCAAGGCAAGTTTATTTATATAGCACCTTTCAACACAAGGCAATTCAAGGTGCTATACAAAAATGAAAGACATTCAGACAAAGGCATTTAAAAACAGTAAAAAAACTGTAAAAGAAAGCCTTAATCGAAATATTCGGTTATTTTTAAAAGCTTTTTTAGTCTGATGCTTCGATTCATTTTAAACAGACCGTTCAACAAAAGGATACCCAACATCTAAATATTGGATTGTTCTTTCCTAGTAAGATCCCATTTTCACTACAATTGGGGTCTTACCTTGACTTGAAGATGAAGTCCATGCTATCCTTCTGGACAACAATCCTCCTTATCTTCCTCTAGTTTCAAAAGTCTAGTTTGTTGTTTGCGTCTACCGTCCCTGCGTAGAATAACAGTAGCAACAAGAACCTGTGGGCTCACTTGCGCCCCCTTCAGTGCGGCAGAGGTTATGGCTGCCTCTCCTGGTGCTTTTTTCATTGCCGTTGTATGATGAGACCAGCGAGCCTAAATATCATATATACGTGAAATAAGTTATTTAGAGACTATGGATGGCGAGGATAAATGTAATAAAGGGATCTACAAACATTACATTGTTGACATACTGTGAGATGGTGCAGGCATGCGCTTAGGGCCCGCTTTCCAGACAGTTTCTGTGGGGTGACGCATTCTGAGGTGAGGCAGAGCTCATCTGTGCCTCACCTCACCCCACAGTAACTGGCTTGAGCGCGCTCACAAAATAAGTGCCCGCGTTAAATTAGTGCCCGCGCTCCAGCCAGTTACTGTGGGCTTACGAGAGGCAGAGCTCGTCCCTGTCCCTCCCTATGTGGGTTTTCTCTGGAAGTTTTTCCTTGTACGATGTGAGGGTCTAAGGACAGAGGGTGTCGTTTTTCTCATACTGATATTCTGAACAATCTGTGCTGTTGTATTTGCTGTAAAGTGTCTCTACTGTAGGCTATTTTTATTTTATGTACAGCACTTTGGCTCGACCAAAAATCGTTTATAAATGTGCTATATAAATAAAACTTGATTTGATTTGATTTATGATCAAGCTGACCTACACAAAAACTGTCAGTTTACAAGGTTCAGTTACCTAATGAGCTTTTAATATTTATTTCATGTCTCAAGTATAGTACAATCAAGTAAGGCTGCACTTCTTTATAAAGAAAAATATGGCTCAGTGTGAATATGTTCTGTAGTCGAATAAACAACCCAGTCTCACATCTAAACGTGTAATAACTACGTTGGCCCACAACTTGGTACGTAGTATTTCTACAAAAACGCCTCTGAAATTGTATGATCCCTACGTTTTTTTTCACCATTCATTTCCAATGGCTGGCGTCTGTCACGTGATCTTCAAATTTCTCCCGCAGAAGAAAAAAAAACATGGCCGGCATTCGTTTTATTCTCGGTGGAAAATGCCTATTTTAAGGTTAGTTTGGCCATTAAAATGCGTTTTGATGTCATTTGATGCGAGAAATATGAGTTGTTATTTCAGATTATGTGTGCAGTGGATGTACATGATCTTTAGCTTGCTAGTTATTACACAGATTACTTCAGGAAATTGTATATTGCTATCGATATTATTTCTGTTATGTTGTGTAACTGTTTAATGGTGTTATCTTTATTGCTACCCCCATCCCCGTCAATTTATAGTGTTGGTCCACAGCGCAAACGTATTAGTTTAACAAAATCCGCATCTAAAATTATGGCATAGATTTCACATGGCATAAACACCATTTCCAAACGTGCATTGCGGCTAAACCATCCAATCACCGAGCTGAGGATCTTGCCAACGTCTGTTTCCGGTATTTGTTTATGACGATGTGATGTGAGATGTGAGACTGGGTTGGAGAATTGCACAGGGGAAAATAACATATCTATGCCACAATTTTAGATGCGGATTTTGTTAAACTAATACGTTTGCGCTGTGGACCAACACCTCCGGTTCGTCGTTGTAACCGACTTGAGTGGGCAAATGCTCACATTCGATGGCGTCTGGCACGTTGGAGAGGTGTTCTCTTCACGGATGAATCCCGGTTTTCACTGTTCAGGGCAGATGGCAGACAACGTGTGTGGCGTCGTGTGGGTGAGCGGTTTTCTGATGTCAATGTTGTGAATCGAGTGGCCCATGGTGATGGTGGTGGGGTTATGGTATGGGCAGGCGTATGTTATGGACGACGAACACAGGTGCATTTTATTGATGGCATTGTGAATGCACAGAGATACCGTGACGAGATCCTGAGGCCCATTGTTGTGCCATTCATCCACAACCATCACCTCATGTTGCAGCATGATAATGCACGGCCCCATGTTGCAATGATCTGTACACAATTCCTGGAGGCTGAAAACATCCCAGTTCTTGCATGGCCAGCATACTCACCGGACATGTCACCCATTGAGCATGTTTGGGATGCTCTGGATCGGCGTATACGACAGTGTGTTCCAGTTCCTGCCAATATCCAGCAACTTGGCACAGCCATTGAAGAGGAGTGGACCAACATTCCACAGGCCACAATCAACAACCTGATCAACTCTATGCGAAGGAGATGTGTTGCACTGCGTGAGGCAAATGGTGGTCACACCAGATACTGACTGATTTTCGGACCCCCCCAGACCCCCCCAATAAAGCAAAACTGCACGTTTCAGAGTGGCCTTTTATTGTGGCCAGCCAAGGCACACCTGTGCAATAATCATGCTGTCTAATCAGCATCTTGATATGCCACACCTGTGAGGTGGGATGGATTATCTCGGCAAAGGAGAAGTGCTCACTATCACAGATTTTTTCAGATTTGTGAACAATATTTGAGAGAAATGGTTATTTTGTGTATATAGAAAATGTTTTAGATCTTTGAGTTCATCTCATGAAAAATGGGAGCAAAAACAAAAGTGTTGCATCTATATTTTTGTTCAATGTATATATATATATATATATAATATATGTAATATATCAACCCGGTATCACGGCAAGACGTGAAAATGTCACATTGGTCCACACTGGAAGACGTCAGGATGACACGATTTCAACCCCTCAAAACATCACAGTTAGACAGGATTGTTAACATGGCCCACCAGTGGAGAAATACCCGGATGTTGAAATGGGGTGTTAGCGGTCTTGCTGTTGAAAGAAGAATGACAACACTGTAGATCACCAACACTATGGTTTATTTTTTATTCACAGGCAAGTCAACGTTGTCGCAGTAAAAGTCCCAAGATAGCTCCTGGTGCAATAAAATGTTCCCTTTCAGTGTTTTACTATTATATCTGATGTTTCTCTATTAATATTGCTGCTGCGTTAATGTGTATGTTGCATGTTACTGCTGTAGATGTGTTTACCTCCTTTATATCCCGTTGCGTAGTTTAATCTGCAGCAATGCATCATATTCTATAAGATCATCATATATGTGTAGCTTTGTCTCTGTCCTGTGAGAACCACGTATCTTTCAAAAGTAAACTTTTCAAGAGTTCCTCAGAAAAACAGCTGTTTTCAGCTTTGTGACGTTGCATTTTCCAGCTGATCCAAGAGGCTTTTTAAACACCTTACTTGGCGTAAGGAGGGGAATTTTCTCAACACATAAAGGAACACTTTATCCTTCAGTTTATCACAAACATTCAACATGACAGGACTGGAAGGGGATGAAAAACTGTAATCTAAAAAGTAACTAAAGCTGTCATGTAACTAAATGTAGTGGAAGTAGTATAACATGGACATACTCAAATAAAGTACAAGTACCTTGAATATGTACTTAAGTAGCCTCTGTAGTAGAATAAATGTACTGACTGCTATTTGTGTACCAATATCTCATATTGAGAGGCAAACTAACAATGTAACTAAGGATTGGGTATTTGATTTGTTGATTTAGCTATATGATGATTTAATAAAATAATGAAAAGTTCCAAAATATAAATCAAAATAAAGTATGCAAAAGTACCAGACACAGGAACAGTAAATATCAGACTGACAGACAGCTATACTGTATATATTGTGTATATATATATATAGATACAATTGTATATTAATATCTGTATAGTAGTCAATGTTTATGTTTACTTCATTCAGCTTTGTTGTCCTTGTTTTGAGCTGTTGTTTATTTCTATGCAAGTACATTGAGAGTTAGAAAAAACAGTCAAAATCCTTGTATGTGTACACGCTTATGGCCAATAAAGCTATTTCTGATCAATCTGAATGATTCCCCCATGTCATTTTAATACAAAGCTATTTTATGAAGACCGGGTCAGGTTATTCTTTTCTTCTTTCCATTAAGCTTTTAATCTCCACTTGTCCCCAGCAACCATTCTTTCCTCTTTCATTTGTCTCATCACTTTGTTAGATGCAACTGACATTGCACAATTACTACAGTCGCTCTTGATTCCATTCGGCACTAACATTGTTTCACCCAACCCTGTCTCCTAAAAATTACGTTCCCACAGAACTAAACTGCATTCTCAATTACGTTTAGTCAGAAACGTAATTGACGTAAACGTTACGTTCGTTATGAACGTATCTCAAATACGTTTATTTTCTACATATCTTCTAGAAACATATTTTCTCCCACGTTACGTTTATTATGAACGTATCTTAAATACGTTTATTTTCTACATATCTTTGCCATTTATTGTCTTGCTTATAATAATGATAATAGTCATTTATAAATATCATTTTAGAGCACACATTTGAAATCTGTAGGCGAGGCTGTAATTTCGCCAGCTGTTACTCTCATGCGCGAGACAGAAAATAATAGTTTTAACATGCCAAAAAGCTGCTGTGTCGTTTATTGCACCTCAAACATTAAAACAAATCCAGAGTTACGTGTTTCTGTACTTCCTCTAAGAAGAAAGGAAAGTAACAGAAGATCTCTGTGGCTTCAGGCTTGATCGCTGTTCAAATGACAGCGTTGGTTTCCCCAAAAGTGGGCGGGGCTGTAAAGTGACGTAGATTTTACTCTCATCTATTATTCAAAACCATTCTATTTATTCTAACGTAAATTACATGCCAGTGTTTTATGTTTTTATTTATTTGTTTTTATTTAAAATCGTATAATGTCGGACTTTTTTTTCCGTCTGTGAGGAAAAGAAATGGGGCTCAGAGCCTCAAAATAATTAAATCTGTATTTTTTTTAATCTTTTTTCCTTCTACTTTGTTATTATTTTCTAAATAACACACTGTTATTTACTCAACAATAACACACAATTATCCTTGTTTTTATTTATTCGTTTAATTCTATAATCTTGGGCTTTTTAGCATGCTTTTTAGCTGTAAATAAAGTCACCGGAAACAGACGTAGGCCTATAAGGGACATTTCGAGCGATACACACCACAAACCCACTGAACAGATTACCCAAGATCCTCAGCTTGAAGCTCGTTGATTGGATGTTTTAGCCGCAATGCATGTTGGGAGATGATGTTAATGCGATATGATATCCGAAAACATTTACAAAATATATAATAATACTTTATTCCCAGTGTTCTTGCTTTTCTCTTTGGAAGTCATCACATAACGGCATTGTAATACACGGTTCGGCTGCATTAAATATTACACATCTGCCGTAGTTCCTTATTTATAGAGCCCTGATGAGAAGACTTCTGGACAAACTTGAAGAACTGCATCTTGCATTTCTTTTCACAAAATACGTCTCCTTGCAGTATCAATAGTAATTCGGCTGACTTTTATATTTGATCCAATTGGTAGATAGGTTATATTTACACCATAACGGTGCACAGCTGATAGAAAAGGACTTGTAGTTTTTAAAGATATTACTGATTTTCTTTGAATATAAGAATGTAAATACTGAGTTGAGAGAATAGTCAGGGGATTTGGGTGATGGGAGACACATCTATGAAATCACAATTTCAATAGCTTACCATTAAATGACGGATATGCCTTTCTGTCTGTGATGTTTTACAAATCAGATATTAATGTGTAGAAGTAAAACATGAGAAATAGTATAGCAATATCCTGTAAAATTATGTAAAAACATGAATAAAACTACACATCTTCAGATGTTATACATGCATAAGTGTCCTACACTAATAATGCAAAGTTATTATTAGTATGCTGTGTGTACCTTGTGTGCACTGCCTAGTGGTTAAAGCACGTCATTGAATTATTTTTGTTGAATAATGTTATTTTTGTTGAATAATGTTATTTGATGAAAAAAATATTAAGAGTACATGCTTTCAGAGGGCGAAAGTAGAAGGTCAATGATATAAATATAGAATATAAAAAATCAAGAAGATACTGTAAGTGATCTCTACAATAAAACAGTTTAGTGCTGGATATACAAAGATATTAATTGGAGGATGTGCAACACAGACAAACTAATTAACCTTTATTAACACATTAAAGAGTACTTTAGGTTAAGGTCTTCTTTCAAATAAGAAAAAAGCTTTGGGGGTATCTATCTACAGATAAATATTAAGCCTGACAAAGTACTTAACGTCTAATATATTGCTTTCCTGCAATGTTAACTATGTTGAAGCACTTATTTTAACTGATATTATACGCATTAATTATACTCTTATGTATGTAGATAGTATAAGAAATGTGCAGAATTCGACAGTTTAATGGTGGAGGTAAACACATATTGATAGATGTCGTAATGCACTGTTGAGGAACCTGTGACCCAAGTTTTTCATTCATTGCATAACTACACTAGTTGTGTATATGATATGTCAATAAACCTTAGAAAATCTTGAAATCTTGAAAGGGATGTGCAAACATAGCAATTATATACATTTTTTTTAATTAACTATTAGTAGAGAATAACGAGTAATGAATATACTTTATAGATATCTGCAGATAAATGTTTAGTCTTCTCAAGCACCAACTATCAAATATCTCTCCTGATTTTTGGCACTTGACAATCACCTTTCCCTGAATTTAACTCAGGTGTAACTAAAGTCTGCTTTAAGGGTTGTTTATATTTCACATCATTAATCAGAATCTGCAAAATAACTCAAATAAATGTAGTGGAGTAAAAATACCAGGTTAACCTCTGAATTGTAGTGGAGTATAATTACAAAGTAACAATGAGCTGTCATGTGGGTATATATTAATGCTGCCCATTATGGATACAAGCGATTTTCACCCATTTTGTAATTACATGTTTTAAATTTGTACAAACCAATGTGTTTCCTATCGCCTAAACCTCCAGGGCTGTACACAGTTTAATACTGTCAACTTCTAATTTTGGGGAAAACGAAAACGTCTTTTAAAACTACAATTCCCAGTAGAGACGTGCCATAGAGAACATGTTGCGCAACACAATAGCCAGCAGGTGTATTCCTGGGGGGGCGTTCAAATCCAGTTTTGAATAGTCTGCCGTGGTTTCGTTCCATTTCAAAGAGCTTGACGCTCAGCATAACCTTGGCGCACTGCCACTCCAACATCCAATCCCAGAGTTTGAAGATTAATCACGGGGGTTTGTCAACGGGATTGTAGTCCCAAACGATAGCTGGGGATTATGGGTAATGTAGTGTCTTCGGCCATCCTAAACTGATTTTTTTTTCGGATATCATATCGCATTACGAACACCACATCTGGCGTCACAGAGATCTTCTGTTACTGTCCTTTCTTCTTAGAGGAAGTACAGAAACACGTAACTCTGGATTTGTTTTAATGTTTGAGGTGCAATAAACGACACAGCAGCTTTTTGGCATGTTAAAACTATTATTTTCTGCCTCGCTCATGAGAGTAACAGCTGGAGAAATTACAGCCTCGCCTACTGATTTCAAATGTGTGCTCTAAAATGATATTTATAAATGACTATTATCATTATTATAAGCAAGACAATAAATGGTAAAGATATGTAGAAAATAAACGTATTTAAGATACGTTCATAAGAAACGTAACGTGGGAGAAAATATGTTTCTAGAAGATATGTAGAAAATAAACGTATTTGAGATACGTTTATAACGAACGTAACGTGGGAGAAAATAAGTTTCTGGCTAAACGTAATTGAGAATGCGGTTTAGTTCTGTGGGAACGTCATTTTTAGGAGACAGGGTTGGTTTCACCACTAGCATATTGTAGTTTATTGACTGAACATCAGTAATCTGTCTCTGTAGTTTGCATTTTCAGTTCTGTGTGACATCAAGGTTTTAATAATGAAATGAAGTCATGAATCGAGTTCAAGGTTAAGATCGTCTTTATTATCCTAAGTACAAAGATGAACATACAACATTAATATAACAGTAACGAATAAAACAAATTAACGTTATGCAGCTCTAATCTTCTTGCTGATACTTTTCAAAGTGACTTTTACATTTCCTCTACTTCCCCTGCTCTGCTTTCAACTTCTCTTTCAGCATGCTCTTTACTCTGTTTTCCCTGGTTCCTCTCCTCATCTCCTCCTCTCCTCATCTCCTCCTCTCCTCTCCTCATCTCCTCCTCTCCTATCCTCATCTCCTCCTCTTCTCTCCTCTCCTCCTCAGACTCTCCTCCTTTTGCTGTCTCCTCTCCTCCTCTCCTCTCCTCCTTTTGCTGTCTCCTCTCCTCCTCTCCTCCTCTCCTCCTCTCCTCCCCTCTCCTCCTCTCATCATCTACTCCTCTCCTCCTCTCCTCATCTCCTCCTCTCCTCCTCTCCTCCTTTTGCTGTCTCCTCTCCTCCTCCTCTCCTCTCCTCCTCTTCTCTCCTCCTCTCCTCTCCTCCTCTCCTCATCTCCTCCTCTCCTCTCCTCCTCTCCTCTCCCCTCTCCTATCCTCCTCTCCTCTCCTCTCCTCATCAGACTCTCCTCCTTTTGCTGTCTCCTCTCCTCCTCTCCTCCTCTCCTCCTCTCCTCCTCTCCTCTCCCATTACATTACATTACATTGCATTTAGCTGACGCTTTTATCCAAAGCGACTTACAATAAGTGCGTTCGACCAACAAAATAGAAACTTGAAGAAAACAGAATCATATAAGTACATCAGGCTTCATAGAGCAAAACATTTCAAGTGCTACTCAACTGGCTTTAGATAAGCCAGCCCTTTCCCCTCTCCTCTCCTCTCCTCATCCTCTCCTCTCCTCTCCTCTCCTCCTCTCCTCTCATCTCCTCCTCTCATCTCCCCTCTCCTCATCCTCTCCTACTCTCCTCTCCTCCTCAGAATCTCCTCCTTTTGCTGTCTCCTCTCCTCCTCTCCTCATCTCCTCCTCTCCTCTCCTCCTCTCCTCTTCTCCTCTCCAGACTCTCCTCCTTTTGCTGTCTCCTCTCCTCTCCTCCTCTCCTCTCATCTCCTCCTCTCCTCTCCTCCTCTCCTCCTCTCCTCTCATCTCATCTCCTCCTCAGACTCTCCTCCTTTTGCTGCTTTTGCTGTTAGATATTTAGATATTTTTATAACTCAATCACATGCAATGCATATATTGTTTTACTTACCACCTCTTTACAGCTCCATTCATCTCCAAGCTTCCGACATTCACCTGGCGGTGGTCCCTTGGATGAAAACAACTTGTGATATGATACAATGCAACACAAAGAGTTAACACTTATCCACAGCAATAAGCACAATGAGAGGACTAATGGTCTTCTATTTTATACCAATTTCTATTGGAGACAACATAGAACTTCATGTGAAGTTAACTGTGCCATGTCACATAGGATTGGAATGGATGATTGGCTGTGTTGTGTTAATATAGGCAACTGTTGCATAGCACAGAGGAGATGGCAAAAGTAAATATACTTTTTTCTTACCTAAAGCATCTCTCCTCCTCTTTGTACCCCTGCCTGCCCCTCCCGCATTAGACTCCGGGGACTTAGCTTTTGAAATCTTGTTCAAACTGTCCACTCTGTAGTTGGACCTCATGACCTCAGCTTTATGACGCACCCGGCCTGAAAAAGGGTGTCTACGATGGCTGGTACTGAGAGGTGTTATGGTCCTCTCCTGCCTTTTGTGTTTGGGGGATGAGAAGGTGGGAGGAAGACTACTGTCATGTGGGGTTGCTTTACGTCCTCCAAAACATCATTTAGTCTTGATATCACCGTACACACGTCTCATCCTGTAGGTCAGTGTTTCCCCTACCATTGTCTTGGCGGGGCGCTGCACCCTGCCAACGGAGCCCCGCACCCCGCCTGAAATTCAAGGTGTTTTTTATTTATTTAAAACAAATATATATATATATAGCACCAAATTGCAGCTGAAGTAATCTATCTACGGTCACTTTTCACATTGAACATGTGCTCTTTTATTAAATAAACTAAACGCCTATGTTATTTATCCAATGTATGTACATGTTTCAGTGCTTTGCGTATTCACATTCTCCCTCCGCTCTGTTTCTGAAGGGCGGGGCTGATAGTTGGTTTATTCAGTAAATTGGCTCAGGATAATTGGATGTTCTGTCTACACCTTTTGATGTGAGGCTAATGCAGGATTTGCTAGCTTGATGCTACCGGCATTTAGCGGCAGTGACTCAACAAATTGCCACTTAAAATGTATCGTCAGCAATGTATGACAAGCATTGGACCTGAAAACATTCGGGGCTTAGCCCAGAGTGGCGGCGGCGCTAAAGTGGATTTTTTTACTGCAACACTCCCCACACGCACACACACAGTACAACCGCGACTGTTACAATGAAGGCTCGATAATCAGCTCACGGCATAGAGGCAAGGGTAAAGTGCTATTTTTTATGAGTGGGGGGCGGACCTCACCTCCTCTAGGGGGGTCCTCACCTCCTCTAGGGGGGTCCTCACCTCCTCTAGGGGGGTCCGGGGGGATGCTCCCCCGGGAAGATTTTTTTTTAAATATTGAAGTTGAAAGCATCAATCTGGTGCACTTTGAGAGCAACATTAGGAGGTCTATGGATACATCGATACAGCCTTCTATTCCCATAGCACTCAGTAGTAATGATTTGATGTGCTTTTTTAACGATAAAATTGTTACTCTTAGAAACAAAATTAATGACCTCTTGCCTTTGACCAGTGTTATCAACAGCTCCCGGAAACGTAAGTTCTAATATTACACTAGATAGTAAACTAGAATGCTTTTCAGCCATAACAATTAAATTCAATGATTCTCTCTTCTAAACCACCAACGTGTATGTTAGACCCAATTCCAAATAAGCTGTTTTTCCATTAATTAGCACTTCTTTATTAAATATTATGAATATGTCTTTATTATCAGGCTATGTTCCACAATCATTCAAAGTAGCAGTGATAAAACCACTTCTTAAAAAGCACAACCTTGATCCAGAGGTTTTAGCCAATTATAGACCTATTTCTAATCTTCCGTTCCTCTCAAAAATTCTTGAGAAAGCAGTCGCAAAACAGTTGTGTGATTACTTAAAAAACAATGATTTATTTGAAGATTTTCAGTCTGGCTTTAGAACACATCATAGCACAGGGACAGCTCTGGTTAAAGTCACAAATGACATTCTAATAGCCTCTGACAAGGGGCTTGTCTCTATTCTTGTTTTGCTCGATCTCAGTGCTGCATCTGATACTATCGATCATGATATCTTATTGCAAAGACTAGAGCACTTAGTTGGCATACAGGGAACTGCTTTAGGCTGGTTTAGGTCCTATCTATCTGAACGCTCTCAGTTTGTACGTGTCAATGATGAATCTTCCACGCAAACCAAAGTTAGCCATGGAGTGCCACAGGGCTCAGTGCTCGGACCTATTTTGTTCACATTATATATGCTTCCGTTAGGCAATATTATAAGAATCATTCTGTAAATTTCCACTGTTATGCGGATGATACTCAACTATATTTATCAATCAAGCCTGATGAAATTAATCATCTAAATAAAATTCAAGACTGCCTCAAGGACTTAAAAACGTGGATGACCTTACATTTTTTGATGTTAAACACGACCAAAACTGAAGTTATTGTACTTGGCCCGAAGAATCTACGAAACAAATTATCTAAAGATATACTAACTATGGATGGCATTAATTTGGCCTCCAGTGAGACTGTAAGGAATCTTGGTGTTATATTTGATCAGGATTTATCCTTTAACGCCCACATAAAATCAATTTCATGGACCGCCTACTTCCATCTACGTAACATTGCAAAAATCAGGCATATCTTGCCTCAAAACGATGCAGAGAAACTAGTCCATGCATTTGTTACTTCAAGGCTGGATTATTGTAACTCTTTATTATCAGGGTGTACCAAGAAGTCAGTCAAGTCGATTCAGCTGATTCAAAATGCTGCAGCTCGTGTACTAACCAGAGTTAGGAAAAGGGACCACATTACTCCTGTTCTGGCTGCCTTACACTGGCTCCCTATAGAACACAGGATAGAATTTAAAATTCTGAATATTAAATGAAGGTACAGTTTATTTGAGTACTTATTGTTTACAGATGTGGGTAGCATGTGACAACATCCGGAACGACCGGAAACCAAACTGCCGAGAAGTATTTCCTGTATTTTTTGGAGTATTGATTACAGCGTTTAGAATGTGTTAAATGAAAAGTCATGAAAGAGATAAGGAAGAGAAAAGGTGTGTTTAGATATATATTGAATGTACAATGTCTGTATCCTCTGATATGCAAAACAACGGACATTAAAACGTTAGAGAGCCGGCCCGCTGGGAGGAGCCAGCAGAGGATATAAAAACAGCGGGACCTGAGGGGTTCGGCCTCTTTCTTCACCTGCCAGAGCCAGGGACACAGCTGTTTTTCTGTCGAACAATATTCTGTTTGTAACATAACCGCGCCTTTATTTTTAATTAAAGTACCAATTTGACACCATCTCAGAGACTCCATTTAGTCTCCTTTTTAAGCTTCTTTCCTGGACGCGAGAATAACCAACACAGATAACAGTAGAAAACGGTTTATGCCACAATAGGATAGCAATAGCAAGTAGTCAATTTAGCTTCGGTTGCTATGCTAACATCACCCATTTTATACCAGAGAAACTTTCATAACAGCGTTGTGATGCCAAACAGCGTCAATTCAGACTGACACACATTCACTTAATGGGAACTGGGGATATGTATCAGCTGCTTGTGTGAGTCGGACAGTGAATACTTTAGAGCGGCCGCTGCAGTGTGAGCTAACCGGGAGCTAACGGGAGAATAAACTCCCGTGGAAGAGCAGCCAACACTGCAGCGGTCGGTAAATGCCGCAGAAACACATGAATAAACAATGAACCACGGCACTCTGGAGAAAAGCATAAGATTGGAGAAGTCGTTATTTTATTTAATCTGGCTTCGTGTGATTAAAAGCAACACGATCATCGACCCGACGCAGTTCCCCGTTGTTGTTGTTGTTGTGAGCGCCGTAACGCCGTTGACGGTGACGTCATGACGCAGCAGCGGCAGGGCAGCACCAGTCGGGCTCTGGGCGGTGTGAACAGAGCGGGAGCAGAAAAGGGAAACCGGAGCTGAACCAGAAAAGCTCTAGCTCGGAGCTAGAAAGGGAAAAGCGCTGGTGTGAAAGCCGCATTTGAGAGCAACATGAATTTATGGTAAACAGATTTTTTTTTTCTTTATGGATATTTTACAAATCACTCCCCTTTTAAACTGTATTCTTGTTTTACTGTCATATAGTATTTCATAACTGTTTTTCATTTATTCTCATAAATGGTGACCAAAACATTTGAGACCCACTGAGATAACTAGACTAAAGTTAACTATCTAAACAGAGAGTTCCTTACCTCACTGAGCTGTAGTTATCTCACAGTCTGCCAGGACAGAGCTATCCCTTTCCTTGTTTTAGAAACAACTTCTAATATCCGTTAAGCTAACCAGATGCTAACAACAACAATGCAAATAGTGAGTTTGGTAGAAATATACTGTATAATAGTAAAGTTATTGAAGATGATGCCATATTTATTGAAGATTTTACATTATAAATATTCTCCAAAATTATACAAAAGCATATTCTTCCAAACTCCCTGCTGTAGTATGACACACAGGACACTATTGATGTGTGTAGTGAGTTTGGTAGAAATAAGCTGTATAATAGTGATTGAATATTATTGAATTCTCTTTTTTCGGAGTTGTAGCCTACTTTGCAGACGGTCCCTGCACTCGTTTCTTCTCCTGCGGCGGATAGAGACCAATGTAACGTGTCCATCTCGGAGGACGGCGCGTATTGGCTTTTTTTGATCAAAATGTGACTGTAGTTCGTTGTCAACCTTACCACGGTACTTAGGAGACGTCATTTGTGTCTAAATAACGTTTTGTTCATGAGTTATTGATCCGTGAAATCAGAATCTCCCAATATCGTTCCAACTTTACTGAACTAAGAAGACCGTCTCATTTCGTAGACCGCTCGGTTTGCTGTTCCTTCACTTTATTTATTTTTTATATACATTTATTTTGGACGAAAACTTAGCGTGAGGAAAGGCAAGTGTGGCGTGAGTGTGTGAGATATGGGTTAATTGCGTGACTCTCACGCTCAATGCGTGAGTGTTGGCAGCCCTGATAATTTGTGACCAAACCGTTTGAGACACACTGAGATAACTTAGACTAAAGTTAACTATCTAAACACTCAGAGAGTCCTTTAGCTCACCTGAGTCTCTCAGTCTGAGAGGAGAGGACTCTCAGTCTGAGAGGAGAGGACTCTCCTCCAGCTTGTTGTGGAACAAATAGCTCCTTATGTCCGTTAGTGCAGCTAGCTAACCAGATGCTAACAACATGGTCCCTGCTGGCACCTCTCTCTCTCTCTCTCTCTCTCTCTCTCTCTCTCTCTCTCTCTCTCTCTCTCTCTCTCTCTCTCTCTCTCTCTCTCTCTCTCTCTCTCTCTCTCTCTCTCTCTCTCTCTCAATTCAATTCAATTCAATATGCTTTATTGGCATGAATGTCAGGTGAACAATATTGCCAAAGCGTCAAGGATATACGATAAGAAAAAAAAAATACAAATACAATTCATTCATTAAACAATTTACAACAATATATTACAAAACCTCAAGTATCAAATGTAAAAAGAAAGAAAGTAAGAAAAGAAAGACACATGAAGTAGAGGAGCAATCAGAGTGAGCTGAGGGGAACAGCTATTATGTGTTGTTGTTGTCTCTTAGGCTGTGACATGCGCTCACATATTTCGCTGCTTCTATGCTGCTGGCACTATTTTCTCCAAGTACATGTTGCATTTTATTCTGGTCAGACAGTGATTCAAAATCTTGGAGTTTACATGTTATCTTTGTAAAGAACTTTGTTCTAATGTCTTGGTATGTTTGACAGTGCAGCAGGAAGTGTTGTTCTGTCTCCACCTGTCTCTGTGGACAGAGCTGACACAGCCTCTCTTCTCTAGGCAGCCAGGTCTGCCTGTGTCGGCCAGTCTCTACGGCCAGGCTGTGGTCACTGAGTCTGTACATTGTTAATGTCTTCCTCAGTTTGGGATCAGTCACGGCGCTCAGATAGTTTGCCACCGTGTACTGTCTGTTTAGAGCCAAATAGCATTGAAGTTTGTTTTGGGTTTTCGTGGTACATGTCCAATAGTTGATGTAATTTTCTTTTTCTTTAGCTATGATTTGGTTGGGCCAGATTGTGTGAGGGCTGTCCTGAGGCCTTGTCCTGTTAGAGGAGGTGAGCCTCAGGACCAGCTGGTTGAGGGGACTCCTCTCTATGTTCTCCTCTTGGCAATGGAGGGCTTTGTAATGGTAGGAGTTGGGATCACTGGTTTTTAGGTGGTTGTAGAATTTGACTGCTCTTTTTTGTATCCTAATTAAAAGGGGGAATTGGCCTAGCTCAGCTCGGCATCCATTGTTGGGGGTGTTCCTGTGGACTCTCAGGATGCTCTTGCATATCTCCGCATGTAGGGTTTCTATTGGGTGTTTGTCCCATTTATCAAAGTCTTGATTTCCAAGAGGACCCCACACTTCACTACCATACAGTATGATTGGTTCTATGATTGAATTGAATATTTTGAGCCAGATTCTAACAGGTATATCTATATTTGAAGACTTTTTGATAGCATAGAAAGCCTTTCTTCCTTTGTCTCTGAGATCATTAATGGCCAGATTGAAATTTCCTGTCGAAGTAATTTTGAGTCCCAAATATGTGTAGCTGTGTGTGTGTTCTATGTCGGTGGAGCCCAGTAAGAACCGGTGTGGGTTTCCCTGACCCCTGGGTCGTTTCTGGAAGACCATAATCCTGGTCTTTTCCAGATTAACTGTCAGGGCCCAGGTCTGACAGAAGCTTTGCAGATGATCCATTTGCTGTTGTAATGCCTCCTTAGATGGAGCTAGCAATATTAGATAATCTGCAAACAGGAGGCATTTCATTTGTGTGTCAGAGAGGGTGAGTCCAGGGATATCGGATTGTTCTAATGATTTTGCAAATTGATCAATATAAATGTTAAATAGGGTGGGGCTGAGACTGCAGCCCTGTTTCACCCCTCTACTTTGGGGGAAGAAATCTGTTTCCATATTGCCCATTTTCACCGCACATTTATTATTGGTATACATTGCTTTAATGATATCATATGTTTCCCCCCTACACCGTTTTCAATCAACTTCAGGAACAGACCGTTATGCCAAATTGAGTCGAATGCTTTTTTGAAATCTACAAAACAAGAGAAAATCTTCTTATTTTGGTGAACATGTTTATTAATGAGGGTGTGGAGGGTATATATATGGTCTGTAGTCCGATGTTGTGGTGTAAATCCAATCTGACTCTTGCTCAGGACATTATGTTCACTGAGGAAGTCTTGCAGTCAGCTGTTTAGGATGCTGCAGAATAACTTCCCCAGGTTGCTGCTGACACATATGCCTCGGTAATTGTTTGGGTCAAATTTATTTCCATTTTTAAATATTGGTGTGATGATTCCTTTGCTCCAGATGTCACGGAAATGTCCAATGCCCAGAACGAGATTGAATAGTTTCAACATGGCAGTGTTGAACTTATGGCTGCTAAATTTCAGCATTTCATTTAAAATGCCATCAGGACCGCTGGCCTTCCTTTGTTGGAGGGCCTGGAGTTTAGCCAGGAGCTCTTCCTCAGTAATGCTATAGTCTAAAGGGTTCTGGTTGTCTTTAACGACTGATTCTAGAATGTGTAGTTTGTTGAGGAGATCATTTTGGGCCGAATTCAGTGTAACGGTATTATACAGGTTTTCAAAGTGTGTTTTCCAAATGTCCCCATTTTGAATAGCCAGTTCTTCCTTGTGTGGTTTGCTGAAAGAGTGCCATTTCTTCCAGAAATGATTTGAATCAATAGACTCTTCAATGATTTCAAGTTGGTGCTGCACATGTTGCTCCCTTTTAGTTCTGAGTGTTCTTCTGTATAGTTTCAGTGTTTCCCAATATTGGAGGCGGAGCTCAGGATTGTCAGGTTGTCTGTGTTTTTGATTTGATAAACTTCTGAGGGTTTTTCTCAGATGTCTGCAGTCTGTATCAAACCACTTTTCATTGGTTGACTTTTTTGATTTATGATATTGTGGTTTTTTCAGATTGGATAAATCTGCCACATTGTCAAAGATGCTGTTAATATCCCACACAGCCTGATTCAGGCCATCATTACTGTGGGGATACGGGGTGGATAGAAAATGGTCTAATTGGGATTGAATTGTTTGATGTCTGATTGCTTTCTGATACTCGTCCTTGCTATTGTTTGTCCATCTATAAGGTTGTTTGGTATAGTTCAGTTTACTGGGTTCTGCTGCGTGAGGGTATGTTACTGTCTTCTTAATGTAGAGTGTAATTTTACTATGATCAGATAAGGGTGTTAGGGGGCTGACTGTGAATGCCCTCAGACAGAAGGGGTCGAGGTCTGTGATGCTATAATCTACTGAGCTATTGCCAAGAGGAGAGCTGTGTGTGTAGTGACCAAAGGAGTCCCCTCGAAGCCGACCGTTAACAATGTGCAGGCCCTGCGTTCGGCACAGCTGCAGTAGTTGCTGCCCGCTTTTGTTGACAGTTTTGTCAAAGTTGTTCCTGTGGGAGTGTGAAGGGAGGGGAATGCTGATTTGGCCAGGTATATGTTTGTCTCCCTGTGGGCTAATAGAATCTGGTTCTATACCTGTCCTGGCATTAAGGTCCCCACAGATCAGTACATTTCCCTGGGCCTGGTATTGATTGATCTCATCTTCAAGAATGGAGAAACTATTTTCACTATAATAAGGTGATTCTGATGGGGGGATATATGCTGTACACATGAAAATGTCTTTATCCATGGCGACCACCTCTCTTTTTATTTTGAGCCAAATTGAAAATTCGCCTTTTTTGATGAGTTCTATTGAGTGTACAAGTTTTTCCTTGTACCAAATCAGCATTCCTCCTGAATCCCTGCCCTGGGTCACTCCTTTGAGTTTGGTGGATGGGAACACTATCTCTCTATAGCCTAAGGGACAACCAGTGGACATGTCTCCTCTACTCCAGGTCTCCTGTAAAACCATCACATCTGCATCTCCTAACTCTTTGGTGAAGTCTGGGGTCCTGCTCTTAAGGCCAAAAGCAGAGGACCTCAGACCCTGGACATTCCAACATGAAATAATAAATGATCTAGATTGCATTAAAACAGAGAAAGATTCAGAGCATTCAACATTAAAATGAGATAAACTCCCAAATCGCTGGTTGTTAATAAGTAGGTTGATTTAAGAACACATTAGATATATGGGATTTCAATATACGATAGATTTAACAATTTTACAGAACAGTTTTTTATTTTTTTTGTCTACTGTATACAAGCAAGAAAACAAACAATGGCTACTGATTGTCTACTGTGGTACCTGACCTATCAGGTGGGAGCAGAGCAGGCTGAGCATCTGCTGGATGTCTCTCCGCTCGTCGTGTGGGGGGGTGTGGGTGGGTTCAGGGACATGGGTGGTGGTGATAAGGGTTGGGCCTGCTGTTCTCTTCACTGCCTGAGCATAACTCAGTGGGTCAGGGTGTAGCTTCCGTCGCTGTGGTTGGGGTAGGACCCCTGGGGACAGGAGTGGTTCTGGCCTTGCTTGAGGGTAATCATAGTTGCCCTGGTGGAATCTTAGTGGGGCATGGTGTGGAAGAAGATGAGGATGATCTTGTCTCCATGGGTGTTGTCTGGGTGGTGGTCCAGTGGGGTGCCTTTCTGGTCTAAGGGGGTTTTGGGCCGGGCTGCTCCTTCTGCGGGGTGTGGATTGGTCTCTATTGAGAGCGACGTCTTTCAGTGTCCGGGCGAAGATGGGGACTGTGTTTTTATACAGATGGACTTGGTCGTATAGACAGTTGATATCCAGGGTGGGGTGGTGGGCCAGGTGGACGTTGGGCCTCAGGATACAGTCTCTGGACATGTTGCTGTTGATCCTGTGGATGGTGTCGGGATGGAGGTCTTTCCTTGGTAGCAGGGTTGACATGACCACTCTGCTGTTGGGGAAGGTGGTGGAGGCTTTCTCTATCACTCCTCTGAGTGACTCTGACACTCTCTCCTGCTGGCTCCTCAGGTCGTTGGAGCCAGTGTGGATGATGATGTGGCTTGGGGATCCCAGCTGCTCCTCTGACAGCAGGTCCATCGCATGTTGGGTGTTTGGACACCAGATTTTAGCCACTGTGTGGGTGGGGAAAAGTTTCTTTTCATCAATGAATTTGCCATTCTCTCTCTCTCTCTCTCTCTCTCTCTCTCTCTCTCTCTCTCTCTCTCGCGCTATCGCCACACACACAGAGCCGAGCTTGAATGACACAAGCACAGGTTTATTTCCATGCAACTCTCTGATTGGTCGGGTGACTTGCCTCTGTTGCATTCACTGAACACGGGAAATTACAGTCCTACCGTCCTCGCTTGTGTCATGATGAGGTTCACGTAAAGCACGGTTAATGTATTATATTATTGCGGGAGAATTGTCCGGGGCTACAGAAAAAACATTCGGGGCTAAAGCCCCGGATGCCCAGGCCAGGCGACGCCACTGACAAGCAGACTGCTTGTTTAATGTTAGACTCACACCAATAGCTCAATATGATCACAACACGATTGCTTTCATATCAGAGATCAGATGAGGTGGAGCTGCCTCCAGCAATAGGATGAGGCAGAGAGAATCAGCAGCAGCACAGGGTTGCAGCAGGTATGTTATATGCTGCAGTCAGGTGATTTCAATGTATCAATGAAAGGAAGAAGTGTAGGTTACATGATAAGAAGGGAATACAGTTTGAATAACATTTTTAATGTAAAAATACTTTGTTACTGTACGATATCAATAACAATAATCTACAGCTCCACTCTCTGCTCCAGAGGATAAAAAAAGTAAGCTCAGTAATTTCCCGCAATAAGGTCCCACACTGCTGTCGTTTCCTATCTCTTGAGGACTTTGAGTGTTTACCACTGTTCTTGGAATGGGTGTCCTTCCTGCAGACAGGGGTGTTGGGGGTATCCTCCGTGCCGTCAGGGGTGTTGGGGGTATCCTCCGTGCAGTCAGGGGTGTTGGGGGTGTCCTCCGTGCAGTCAGGGGTGTTGGGGGTGTCCTCCGTGCAGTCAGGGGTGCTCGGGGTGTCCTCCATGCAGACAGGGGTGTTGGGGGTGTCTTCCGTGCAGACAGGGGTGTTGGGGGTGTCCTCCGTGCAGACAGAGGTGTTGGGGGTGTCCTCCGTGCAGACAGGGGTGTTGGGGGTGTCCTCCATGCAGACAGGGGTGCTCGGGGTGTCCTCCGTGCAGACAGGGGTGTTGGGGGTGTCCTCCGTGCAGACAAGGGCATCCTCTAAGGTGGGAGTGATTGAATCTGTTTGGGATGTAGTTAAGCAAATAACATCCAGAGAAGACAGAGGGTTTTCCCTCTAGGTCTCACTGAGACTCTTCCAACCCGGGCCCGGCGCCACGAGGGGGCAAAAGGGGGCATTGCCCCCTCAGCTGTATTATTTGCCCCCTCACTTTGAGCATCATTCATCCATCAAAAAGTACAATAAATGTCACAATTATTAAATAACTTTAAATAATTATTTTCCCCAACACACATTACTATGTTTAGATCAGATATGCTGGCAGGCAGTCAAGCAACGTGTAAAAAAGCCTCAACCCCAAGTGAGCTTGTAGTCTTTATGTTAGCGTGTGTGCTTAGCTGTAAACACAGTCGGATGGGTGACCAAAACGTCCCCGTTTTCCGGGCAGAGTCCCCGTTTTCGGTGGCTGGTATCTGGTTGAAACTCCCGAATTTTTTTCCCGTTTTTGAACGTGCGTTAAAAAAAATAGAGCAATGTGAAATCAAATGTTACATGTCAGTAAAAACAGAGTAACAGTGTTGTGCCTGTTTGTAGCGTTAGCGTATTTCTTCTTCTACTACTTCTTCTTCTTCTTCTATTTTCTTTAATGGCGAATCGCTTCCACTTGGAGCATATATCGCCACCTACTGTTGATTTATTAAATGTTTATATTAAATCCTTGTCCTCAGACCAGTGTTTTTGAGGAACTTGAAGATCAGCTTGTTTACTTCATTTCTTGATTTCCTTTCGTATATTGACTTGAAATCCATGTCCTTGATGTTATGTTGTTCCAGTGCTGTTTTCAGAATGAGTCTTTGTCTGTTATAATCCGGGCAGCTAAAAAATACATGATGTAATTTTTCTCCCCAATTTTCGGCGCCCACGATGGGTTGATGCGCCCTTAGCATTCGCCTATACTGCCTATGCCAAGGGCCGGCCCTGGTGAAAACAATATGACATCAACAAAAAAATAAGACAGACAACTACAGATAGCACCACACATGATGGTTACTTGTTATTATTTAGGGCTGCCTGTATGGATCAGGTCTTTGCCAAAGCGAGCCCTTTTACTAGATTAATAATATGTTATGCATTATATCAACCATATTAGTACAATGAGCGACATCTAGTGACAGATTTTGGAACATTGATTCGATTTTTCTCATGGCAGTTAGACTAGAGACAAACCAGGGGACTTTATTTGTATTTTTAATCTGTGTCTGTCCATTTGGTGTAGTGTTTGATCCAATATTACATTTGGTTTATATATCAGTCACTTTCTTATGAAATGCCAGGTTTTAGGCCTTGATTTGAACATTCAATCCTGAAAATAAAAAATCAACCAGATTAATGTTTCTTTAATCCTGACCTGACTAGAGGTAAGTAAATCTGTATAGGAAGACGAGTTAAGGGATAGAGGAGAAAAGGTTATGGTATAATTACAGAGCCTGTCCATTTATAAATTGAGGAAATCAATGTTAGTCTGTTAACCAAAGTGCAGCCTTCTATCTATCAACTATCTACTATCTGTTATTAAAGATCAGAGGAAAAAAACAGAATGAGAGGGGTAAATCCAGAATAAAAATAAAGAAGCAAAGAGATTGTAGAGCAGAAGGAAAAAAGCTTGGTGTGTCAATTCATTACATTGCCAGTATTTTTCGTTGTTGTGAAAAAAGAATCGCCCCCTCGGATTTTTTAACAGCCCCCTCAGTCATTTCATCCTGGAGCCGGGCCTGTCCCAACCACAACCTTGGGATAACCACAGATTGTATTGAACACCACACAAAAGTGAGTGCAGGGCAGTAAATGTCTTTGCCAGTCTTGGCAGGTACATGATGGACTGATGGAACCGCGGCCAAAAGAGACCAGATGTGTGACTGATGTTGTCAGGCTTTTCACACAGAACACTCCTTTTTCTCGTCCTGTAGCGGCTCCTTTGTACTCGAGTGACCGCAAGTGTCTGTCCAGGATGTGTTGTGCAATGGCACGTGGCCTGTTTTGGAGGTACTGTGGAAGGTTTGTGTTGTACTTCCGGCACCCATCGGAGAACATAACATTCAGCTCAAATTCAAATTCAAATCTGAGAAGGACAACATGATTATTTATTTGCCTTCTTTTAGTCAACCTTTGAAATGTCTGACAGTTTAAAAGCTAACATCAATTATAAACTCACCTCTTTAGCCAAAACATTTGTCCTTCTTTGTTGATACAAATATGGTCTTTGTTTCCTCCTCATATATGCTCAAACTATTGTTTAAATATTCTAGACATTTAAACTGACAAACTTGTCTGTCATCCATCCTTCCTCTTCTCAGACCCGCGATTGGCCGATCTTCTCGCGTCCTGCACCCCGACCCTTTCCGAGCGCTTCCGTGCCGCTCCGATTACAACGAGAGTTACAACGAGAACGTGACGTCATATTTACACTAGACGGATCCTTTCTAGCCATAACCATGGTTCATAAATACGGACGGTATTCAGCGAAAGAAAAATTGCCTGTGTAAAGTAATTGGCCAAACCCTGACACTAGAATTAAACTAGTAAACGTTTATAAATCTCCTGGACCCAGTATGCAGTGACACAGTATGAACACTTCGCCCTTAAGACTTCACCGCAGCCAAATAGCTGGTTATCATTCACCCTGTAAAGCAATTAGCTCGTTATTGGCTATGTTTACAGAAGCTCTGGTGTGAAGGAATTCCCCTGGAAATGGTGATTACTGCGGGATCTGGAAATCATTCGAAGAGGAACTTACACTTCAGTCAAGTTGTGTTACAGTGTGTTTTTCGTTGCCCAGGTTGCCCATTTGTGATTTTAACAGCAAATATTAAAAACATTTCATGTTGGTCCCCATCACATCAGTGCCAAGGGTTATTGTGTTCACAGGCTTCATGTTACAAACCCCTGCTAAACGAAACATTTCATCACTAGGATTGAAGTCTTAGTGAAATATACTAGTTTGTTTTGTCTTGTTACAATAAATCCTGCAAAGATGAGTGGTGTGATTCCCTGAAGGAGCCCTTTGGTCAAATAGTGTTTAGTTTAATCTGCTCATGCATTGCTGTGAATAAATGCACCAGGTTATCTGCAATGTTTTAAAAAAAGAATAACATGTAGAGTTATTCTAGAAAAACTAACAGCTCTACGCATTTTAGCGTGACAGAAACAGACCAGAAGAGTTTACAGTCAAGCTTAGTAGGCCAGTGAGCATAAAGCTGAGAGAAATTACAATCATACAGCAAGTATCCTTCTTGGTGGGTGGTCCCTGCTCTGCTAGCTGTGGAAACTGAATTAGTGCCCGGCCAGTTTCGCCTGAAATCTGGAAACATTCTTTATCTTCCAGAAATGAGCCTAATATAGAACTGTAATAAAACACCTCCAGCCTCTAGCGTGTTGTTTTACCAAATAACATCTAACTGGCCATTACTCCCCATTAAGGCTAATGGTCACACTAATTAGGGTAACTCCATAAAAGGCTCTGTGTTTAGACCCAACTGTGGACAAGCATTCACTTAATGACAAAACTGACCACTTTAAAACAATGCCAGTGTGCACTTTTAAGCAGGCCATTAGTCCTCAGCCTTTTGCATATTGCAATGTTGAGAAGTGCCTGCAGTTTGGCCTGTTCTGAGGTTATATATCTCATCATAATATAACATTCAATTAATTAGGTTTCAAGCCATGGAAATATTTAATGTCAGGATCCTACTAAGGTGATGAGATGCATGACAACTGTAACTCCACTGAGTTGGACGTCTTAAAGCTGCACTAATATGTGTAAGGAAATGGCTCAGCAGCTTAACGCAGTTCCCCTTAGCTCTTGAGAGCATTGTAGCTTCTTTCAGCCCACCATTTTGTTTGAAGACTTGTAACTGTACTCTTGACACGCCCATCAACTTTGTTTCAAAGCTTTGTTTCAAACTCACACAGCAGACACACACAGCCAGAGGCTAGCTGGTGATAAATGCTTTAGCAGCTAAAGACACGGATAGCCTTTCCTTCAGTCTTTGGTGAAACTAAAACAGAGATACAAGAGAGAGAAAGTTGGACTAACACTAAAGGAACTATCGTTAAGCCAATCCAGACATTACAAAAATAAATTCAATCATTATAGGTACATTGAGAAGTTCAAATACTTCTGTCAATGTAATAATTGATCTTTGATGTTACAGGCTGCTTTATCTGTGCTAAGATAAACAGTCATGGCGTGGCTAGCTAATGAAGTGCTTTGCCGGGCCTTTGAACACTTGGACCAGGAAAAAAAGAGAGGAACGTTCTTGTGGTTCGATCGGTTGGGATTGTGTATTTAAAACAAAAATAAACACTTCAAGCCGGCTACAGTTGACGGGTTCAAAAGTTATCATGAGCAACTTAAAGTCAAAACTTAATTATGCCAAACATTTGTACAAAATAGCACCTGGTATTAACAGAACACACAGGTGAGTTGTTGATCATTTCATCATTTGTGTTTCCCCCCGCTTACCCCTAGCTTGCTGCCCATATTCAGTGGAAGTGCAAGTGAAAGTAATCAAGCATACCTCTGAAATCCTCTCCAGTAATGTCAAGTGACACTTATCAAAATCCAGAGGACGTGTTTGCTCTGAATGAAACAGAAGAAAATAATTGTTTGCAGTGGAGCAAAGAATACTTTTAAAGCTGCTGATTTTCCCCTCTTTTATCCGGTTTCCAACCAAAGTCTTTGAAATACTTTTAGCAATCAAGACGTTTTTCTCGGGATGTACCACACAGCTTCTACCAAATGTATAGAGCCGTTTTAAGCTGTAATTTTTGTTTTCATAAGTAAGGCGGCATGGTTGTATAGAGAGCCGGCATACCGTTTTAATTGTATTCTTGTGGGTACCACTGATTGCCAGTCTGCATTGCTGCTGATTAACACCGGCTCTGGAGCGCGCTGTTGTCCCAGGTGCTCTGTGTTTTGAGAGGGAAAGCTTCCAACATTAAATACTTCACAGAGGAAGTCTCTCCCAGGGCCAAGGCTGCGCAGCCAGACCACATTGAAACACTTTCTGTGTGCTTTTACTTCCTCCGCTTTGTGTTGGTTAATGTTAGGATTTATGTAATGGTGATCACAGTGAGCAGCAAAATGACATTTGCAGGCTTACTGAATCTCTAGGCCAGTCAGAACAATTAGCTTTGTTTTCTTTCCCCGAGCATCCACGGCTGTTTGGATCTCTGCTGCGTAGCTCTCAACACCCAAGATTAACCTGAATTGTTGTCATCCGAGTGAATGGAAATTGGGGGATTAGTGCTATGTTGTTTAGGCTGGAATGGTCGTATACAATAGAGACAATTGTTGCTGCAGATCAAGGAGAATCATTTCCCTTACCCACCACAGTATCGCATGTTGCACATTTTTATGCTCCACTGGTGATTTGTGTGAATCTTGAACAGTCCACATTTCAACACTTCCATTCTCTTCAACACGTGTTCCAACAGGCCCAAATAATAAGTGTTATTATCTCTGACTGGACTGTAGAATGGTGGCCTGAGCCGACAGCAGCTAGTGTGTGTAAGTGTGTGTGTTACACAGTTTAGTGCAGCAGCTTGTGGAGCCGTTAAACTGACTTGATTAGTGCAATTGGAAAATTCAAGAACAGAGCAGCTGCTTTGATTCTGCCTGATTGCTGTTTGAAGGAAACGGCTGAGAGGCATGGTCAGGAACCCTCCCCTAAAACACGCACATGCACGCACACACACACACACACACACATATACACACACACATACACGCACACACACACACCACATGCCGACCTCCTACCATATTTTCACTATTCCTTAGCTTGCTCATTTCAACTCCTGCCTTGTGAATATTAGCCGTATGTCCAACTAACCATGAAATAATGACAATTATTCTCCTGACATTAGCGATGAATGAATCATGCTGCTTCTGAGCACCCAGAAACTTGAACACAAACAGCTTTTGATACAACCATTTGGAAGCTTGAGTGTGGATTGTTCCGTTGCAGTAAGAGGCTTTGTGTGGTTCTACGTTGCCCGACAGCGATAAGCCTCCACATGAAGCTGCAGATCTGTGGGCCAGCAAACATGAGTGATATCGCTCAGGGACTTGGAACGACCATAATGATAAACTCTCAGGTCTGCAAGGTCTCTGCTCACTGGACAGCCTGTTTTGCTATTTTTGTCGCTGGTACTAATTCTGAAGTGATGAATGATATGTCCTCGATAAGACTTTTCAAAAGATATGTTTCAAGGAGAAAATGCACAACGGTGAAATTAATCATATTTAGTTGGATTGCTTTAATTTCCCACTAACTGTTTTCTTAATCTTTAAACACAAGCCACATGAATGCATATCCTATGATGATTTTGTCACATAAAACTCCAGCTCAAATGTTTCAGCAAATAGCCACAGCCCTCCAAGACCAGCTCCAATACTGTATGTGCTTTGTTCTGTCACTCAATGAGCTGAAACACATTATTTCTCTCCACATGCCAAGTCTGCCGTAATGAATGTACATACATGCACTGTTTCCTCTAACTCCCTCACTGCTGAAACATGAATGACTCAAAATCAGTCCAGGACATGTTTCAGAAAACATTTATGTAGCAGGAGAAAATATGGTAAGGTGAATGAAGTGTCATTTTGCTATTTTTTATTCGGAACAATCTACCTACACTGAACAAAAATATAAACGCAACACTTTTGTTTTTGCTCCCATTTTTCATGAGATGAACTCAAAGATCTAAAACATTTTTTATATACACAAAATAACCATTTCTCTCAAATATTGTTCACAAATCTGAAAAAATCTGTGATAGTGAGCACTTCTCCTTTGCCGAGATAATCCATCCCACCTCACAGGTGTGGCATATCAAGATGCTGATTAGACAGCATGATTATTGCACAGGTGTGCCTTAGGCTGGCCACAATAAAAGGCCACTCTGAAACGTGCATTTTTGCTTTATTGGGGGGGTCTGGGGGGGTCCGAAAACCAGGCAGTATCTGGTTTGACGGGTAGGGGTAGGGTTAGGGCAGCGACGTGCGGTCAGGGGAGGCAGGTGAGGCAGAGCCTCACTTGTCATTCTCCAATGTAACGGAAAAAAGAATAATAATACAAATAATAATAATAATAAAATGTGTCCACTGATCTGTGTTGTAAATGTGATTTCTGTATGATTCCAATCGCTTTTTATAGTAAAAATCGGCTAATTTGCCGAGCTCCGCTACAACTACGGGGAGCGATGAGATTGAGAAGTGAGGCAGGGACGAGCTCTGCCTCTCGTAAACCCACAGTAACTTGCTGGAGCACGGGCACTAATTTAGCGCGGGCACTTATTTTGTGAGCGCGCTCAAGCCAGTTACTGTGTGGTGAGGTGAGGCACAGATGAGCTCTGCCTCACCTCAGAATGCGTCACCCCACAGAAACTGGCTGGAAAGCGGGCCCTAAGCGCATGCCTGCACCATCTCACTGTATGTCACCAATGTAATGTTTGTAGATCCCTTTATTACATTTATCCTCGCCATCCATAGTCTCTAAATAACTTATTTCACGTATATATGATATTTAAGCTCGCTGGTCTCATCATACAACGGCAATGAAAAAAGCACCAGGAGAGGCAGCCACAACCTCTGCCGCACTGAAGGGGGCGCAAGTGAGCCCACAGGTTCTTGTTGCTACTGTTATTCTACGCAGAGACGGGAGACAAAACAACAAGCTAGGCTTTTGAAACTAGAGGAAGATAAGGAGGACTTTTACAAAAAAGTAATAAAGATTGTTGTCCAGAGGGATAGCATGGACTTCATCTTCAAGTCAAGGTAAGACCACATTTGTAATGAAAATTGGATCTTACTAAGAGAGAACAATCCAATATTTAGATTTTGGGTAGGCTATCCTTTTGTTGAACGGTCTGTTTAAAATGAATCGAAGCATCAGACTAAAAAAGCTTTTGAAAATAACAGAATATTTCGATTAAAGGTGGGGTAGGTAAGTTTGAGAAACCGGCACGATATACACTTTTTGTTATATTCCATGGAATGCTCTTAACATCCCGATAGCAATGAATATCTTAAGTGCTTTGACAAAAAATACATAAAAACATTTAATCTGTGGAAGCCGTAGTACTGTAAAAAGCACGACCACTCATTTTAGCCGCCCCGGCTAAAATAACCTGCCTGTCAGCCTTCCATCTGTGCACAAACTTATCTCATGCCCTCATTGGTCATGTGCGCGTTCGTGTGTGTTGGAGGAGGGGCTGTGTATTTTCAAATTCTAGCGCACTCGAGCTGGGTTCTCCAAAATTACCTACCCCGCCACCTTTAAGGTCAAAATATATAATATTTGTAAATCTGATTCTGAAAGAGTCAGTGCCTCACCAGCCATGAACCTCACCGCACGTCACTGGGTTAGGGGTAGGGTTAGGGTTAGGGTAATGTTGTGAATCGAGTGGACTGTGTTCGTCGTCCATTACATACGCCTGCCCATACCATAACCCCACCACCACCATGGGCCACTCAATTCACAACATTACCCTAACCCTAACCCTACCCCTACCCGTCAAACCAGATACTGCCTGGTTTTCGGACCCCCCCAGACCCCCCCAATAAAGCAAAAATGCACGTTTCAGAGTGGCCTTTTATTGTGGCCATTCTAAGGCACACCTGTGCAATAATCATGCTGTCTAATCAGCATCTTGATATGCCACACCTGTGAGGTGGGATGGATTATCTCGGCAAAGGAGAAGTGCTCACTCTCACAGATTTGTTCAGATTTGTGAACAATATTTGAGAGAAATGGTTATTTTGTGTACATAAAAAATGTTTTAGATCTTTGAGTTCATCTCATGAAAAATGGGAGCAAAAACAAAAGTGTTGCGTTTATATTTTTGTTCAGTGTAAGTAAAGCAAATGGCAGGGAAGGAAACAGATTTGTACCTTAAAACAAAATGTCTATTATTTGTTTTTCTGTATTTTGGAGCACAAATAAAAAAATTAGTTCTGTCATCTATCAACCACTAATTAACTGCTCATTTGCCAGCCTTTGGGTTCAAACGTTCAGCCAATTCATCACGCCCAGCAAGGAGCTCCAGAGGGGGGGTCTCCTTGTACGGCTGCAGTGTGATAACAGGAAGCTATAAAGATATATTTGTTGATTATTGCTACTCAACAAATGTTTTTCTTCCAGGCACATAGTGTATAACATCATATACACTTTCTGATACACTATGTAGCTTTTACAATTTATTAACAATAGATTATTGTTTAAAGTGTTTTATCAAATGTGAGTTGTGCACTTGGTGGTGTATGCCACTTAAATAAGAAATATTTATTCATGAGTCATAATTCGAGTGCATCATTTTACACATACTTACACAGGATTTTGCCTGACATATTTGAGTTATAAGTGAGCTTTATCTCAGCAAACACTTGTGTGTGTGTTAAAATATGTGAAATCTGCTGTCATCCATAAACCAAAAAGCCTGTAGCTTACATTTGACTTGCAGTATATTGTGCTAACAGTAGGCCTTAGTATAAATACCAAACAATTCGCATATTGGTAATGAAACGTTAGCATGTCATAAAAATGTAAAATCTGTCACTAATTACCTGTTAAAAAAAGTAATCAGTAATTTATTTTAATCAATCCAATATTAAAAGTATGAATCTTGATTACTTTCCGTTACTTTTGGAATATCTCAATATCAATATGCAAATATGCAAACTATTCCAAGTATTGGACTCCAATACTGAGTTTGATGATGAAGTATCAGTTTAGCCCTAAGCCTGTTTTTCAGGTCTCAGGCTCGAAAACGTTTGACACACTTTTCTACAGTAACTGACTGCAAATGAACGCATATTGCTCTGTGTATGGCTGTGAGAAAAACACACCCTTACCAAGATATGTGATGATGACTTCAGAGTCAATCAGTTAATCATTCCCGTGAAAATCTGTTAATGACAAAATGTTTCTAATCTGGCATATAGGGATCATTTTCTTGGCAGACAAAGTGTGTGTGTCTGTGTGTGTCTCTGTGTGTGTGTGTGTGTGTGTGTGTGTGTGTGTGTGTGTGTGTGTGTGTGTGTGTGTGTGTGTGTGTGTGTGTGTGTGTGTGTGTGTGTGTGTGTGTGTGTGTGTGTGTGTGTGTGTGTGTGTGTGTGTGTGTGTGTGTGTGTGTGTCTGTGTCTGTGTGTGTGTGTCTCTGTGTCTGTGTGTGTGTGTCTCTGTGTCTGTGTGTGTCTCTGTGTCTGTGTGTGTCTCTGTGTCTGTGTGTGTGGATATGTTAAAGTGGGTGTTTTCAGCACAGTTGCCAGCAGGCAGTGGACACGTCTTCATGTCTCTTATGACAACAAAAGAGGGACATTACACTCTTGTTGTTGTGCAAATGGAAAACCATTTAAATTATGAAATGATTCAACCAAACCAATCTGTTGCTTTGCATGTTCCAATTACAAACACAATTACTCAGAAATAGAATGCGTAGGGCTAATCCATTTAAAATGAATCACAAATGGTATGATGAATCTCAAGCTAACATAAATAGAGCAGCCCAATTAGGTCCATTTTAAATCCTAACTTCCCCGGCTAATCACCTCTTGGAGCAAATACAGAGCCGGTTTGATTTCACTTGGAGTGGTTATTAGGGGAAGGAATGCCCAGAGATAGTAAACAAAAAGTGTGACCCCCTCCCCCAGCAATTACACTCGCTCTAGCATGCATGCTGAAGCCTATTGCCAAATTAGGTTGTTTCGTTTTGCTGCAATTTCTCTTCCCTGAGCAAATGTTTCAGGTCCCTTGTTCTCCAAGAAGCCAACGAACTGTTAACCAACAGCGTGTGATTGCATGGAGGTGAGCAGCACAGCTGTCACTCTATGGGCGGGGGGGGGGGGGCATTAAGCTCTACACTGTTGATGATCCACGCTGTCAGCAGGAGAAAGGGCTGACTCGTGTTTGCTTCTGCCTCACATTCCTATTAGATTATTAACGTCTGGACAAGTAATTCACCCTTGCTACATAGAATATTTGTGAATAAGGTAAACAAAGGCCCTTTGGCTAGCGTAGTAATATTATGACTGTAGCCCTGCTCAGCTGAAATACTGCCTCAGTGTGCTCTACGGCAGCGGCCTGCTCAGCCTAATGTGCTCTGATAGTCCCAGCAGAGGATTTTCTTACAACAACTCCCGGCCGCTGCTCGCTTGATCAGGCCCAGGTCTCAGTGTGCTCATTCATTCCGCGGCCCCCCTAGCATGTGTGTGTTTCAATGTGTGTGGGTCGGCGTGTGAGAGCTCACCTCTGCAGTAATGACAGCCCACTGAAAGGGGACCTGTGGTGAGCCAGAGCCAGCCAGATCTGTTCAAGATGGCTGCAATCAGGCGCTCAGGACCGTGTCATTGCTCGGCCTTCGCTCACAACACACGCCGGTTAGAGCCCGCTGATGAGCAAGCTTTCCTCAGCCTCAGACTGTGCTATGGTGAAAATACATGAGAGTGTGTGGCCCTGATGATGGGGATTTAAAGTGAATATGTCCTGATTCTACTTCTGGAAGCTTTTTAGCCTCTCTGCAGATTCCTCTTTGAGTACCATTCAGTCAGCTTAGTCATAACCAATGGATTTTGTGAGCGCTCAAAGCTTCAAATGCTAACTGTAAACATTAAAACTATTAAATCTGTTTAACATAATCTGACTCAGGGCGGCGGTGAGGCCAAACTCTCTGAAGTTTAGTCCCTGTAACACATCATTTAAAGCCAAGTGTTGCCGACATGTCATTTAAATCACCATAAAAGGACTAAAGTGCAAATATTTGTGCCACAGGGAGGAAAAACAGTGTTAAATCAAAAAATCAAACTTTAATTGTAATCATTTGAGCTTCCTTTGCATTTTGTGCCCACGCTTTGAAACCTGAGACAGAAAAAATAGACACGCCGCTCGTGGTAAAAGAAAACATGGAAGAATTTACCCCACTCTGTCTTTGTGTTTAGGATAGTCCCACGTAGCAATGAAACACATTATTTACACCATTTACATAATGTAAAAAGAGGTCACATTTTGTAAAACATCTTAATAATGTAATAATGCATAGGTGTGCAATGTGAGGTGTTGTGAGACTGGCTGTGTGGACACTGTGTGGACACTGTGCAGCCGGCTCTCTGTGTTATTGCAGCTGTAAGTGTGCCAGCCAGGGGAAATGTGCCTGCAGTTCACCTGAATTAGAAGCGCTAACCCAGCTCCTCTGTGGCACGGCGTAATGGTTTGTTTGTTTCTGGGGCTTTGCTTTTAGAAAATCATTCCATATCTGTCATTTGGTTATTGTCACAATGTCCTAAAAAGTGTGTGGGGGGGGGGGTTTACTCGCACGTTTACACTCTTTAGTTAAACAGTCCAACTCTGTGAACTCTGTGCAGGTAACAGGTTCATCCAACGCTCCCTGAGACTTATTCTTAGCCTGTGATTATAAAGAGTCTCTCTGCGCTCACATTGTTTAAGCAGCACAAGTCTCTCTGTAGTCAGCAAGCCACATCAATGAGGCCAACATGATGTAAATGATCACTTCATTGTCTATAAATCACATGGTCCACAAATATGGTATTGTGGCGGGTCATCTCAAATGAGCATGGGATAGGGTTATGCAATTTTCCATTACGCATTTCATTTTTTTACTTGTTTCCATAAACAACATTTTAAATTCCCCTAAAAAGACCCTGAGGAGGGAAGATAATTAACAGACAAACAAATAGCCATTAGGAGGGAAGTTTAGCTGGAGTGTTCCTTGATGCAGCTAAGTGTGTGTAATGGCCCCCCAGATGTCTTTAGCGTTCCTCCCCATTGAGATGTGGTGGCTGTGGGATGTGGAGAGCCGTCACACACCACTGGCTCCCTGTCAGAGGCCTATCTGCTACCACTTACTCAGAAATGCAACACATTTACTTATAATTACTTACAATTCTGCTGTGCTTGTTGTGCTCTGACAGTTCATTTATTTTGTTTGATTGCTGCCAACTATTTATAGTCCTCTGGATTCTGCAATAAGACAGAAGTGTCCGTGATGATTATCCCCTAGTTTCAGGGTGTTTATTTACTCACTGAGGTCCAGGAGAATGCGGCTGTAATTCATGTGCATTCAAACCTCGAATGACAATTCTCGGGCTCTGCTCATTATCTTACAATCCTGTGTTCTCTGACGGATTCCCATGCTCTGTTGTATAGAGGCTTGTCTACTGTGCGTTGGAACAATTCAGAAACGGAGTTTACAATCTAAACGTTTAATGAAATGGTTTCATGTGGAGAAGGTTTTCTATTTCATGGTGCTTCCACTTTGATAATGGAAACACAGATTAAAACATTAAATCATAAGGTCCATAATTCCTAAAAAAGCTAACATATTTTCAATTAAACTTTTATTTTCAAGTTTGGATGTCTGCAATATACAGACAGCATTTTTTAAATAGCAGAAAGAGCACTGGCATCATATGTTATATTGTTAATCTACAAATGCAACGGATGGATGGAGGGTAAGAGTGCTGTTAGTGAGTGGGGGTGGCGGCGAGTGGCTGCCTCCAGCGGCGGCCACGCTCCATTTCAGCTCCACAAACACACCACAGCGCTTACCTGATTAAAGGCCTGGTGCCTGGCTGTGGAACAAACTGGTTCACTAACGGCACTTTTCCACTGCAGCACGTAGCACGTTTTTTTGCTTTCCCACTAGGAGTAGTTCCGGCTCAGGGCTACCTTTTCACCTTTTTCTGGCCCTCCAAAATCGAGGTTCTTACCGGGCCAACGACCGGGCTGAATATGCTAAACTAATGACCTAAACACTCTCGACTGCTGAATGGTCAGAGAGAATCGCTGGCAAGGGGGCTACAACTACAACATAATGAACATATTTTACCGTGATTTAATTGTAATGCACGTTTCAAATGAATTAATGCTTTGACAAGTCTGCAGACAGACGGCAGGAGAAAAACCTTTTAACCTGTTAGGTCCCGAGCCTGTTTTTCAGGTCTCAGGCTCGAAAATGACATTCCCAGAACAAATGACCATATCTTCCCTTCTAAAAGGGTTAAATTAATAATCTTTTTTCTCAAAGTAATGATAAACCTGTGAGTTGGATGTAGAAAAGTCAGAATCAATATAGATGTTTTTTATTTTAAAGAAAATTCAGATTGAACATAGTAAAAAACTGTAAATTATAGTGTCCGTCCCAAAAATATGTTTTACTTATAGTGAAAACTAACCTTGGATGATGGGTTAGTAGACTAAAAGCTTTAGGAATCCAAAGTACAACATATAATAAGTACCCTGTATCAAGATTGATGCAAAACAAGTGATATTTGACCTTTTTAGACAAATTTAGCAAAAATAACCTCTTCTGGGGCCATTTGGGTGGATTTTCCTTATCTCTGGCCCCCCTTGTTCGATTTTGACATGTGACCATCTGACATCTGACCGTTAGAGCCAATAGAATCCAAGGGAAATCGTCCCGCACACACTCATGTTAAAAAAAAAGGTTGCCTCTCGGGGGGAGAAATATCGCTGCTCTGATATCAAGCAACGGAAAAGCAGTTTTATTGCTTATTGATTATCAGAACATTTCAAAGGGGACGCAGTCACATTGGATTAACCTATGGATTAACTACACCATTGTTTTTATCGTTTTAATGCCATTGAAGACCAGTTTAGACCAGACAAAGACGAAGGTAAGCCATGTTAGCGTTGTGGGCTACCTAGCGCCACTTGTTTTGATGTACGTTTTTGTTGATAACGTCGCGAGTTTGTATCTTTCAGTGTTGAGGTTAGCAGCGTTAGATTCTGTGTCTCCTTGCGATCATAAACGATGTGTTGGATGTGCACCTAGGATATGTAATAAAGGAGCTAGGAGTGATTATCGGTGCAGTAATAGGTTAGCATTTTTCGCTCGGGTCATTTTGATGCTTCTTATGAGACTTGTGTTTTGTTTTGGTAAAAATGGTTTGTATCGTCAGTTAGCTGAGATTATTCCCGTTAATCTGGTATAACACATTAATAGGTTCTTAAATATTAAGATCCCCTGAGACACAGTGTCGTGAAAAAAATAAATAAAGTACCCGCCGGCGGGGACCTTCGGGCTTAACAGGTTAAAATGCGTGTGAGGAGATCGGATCGATCAGGCTAAGCTAACGTTGTATGCTCCGACCGTCCATACTCACAACAACGGCCTACAGACATAAATAAACCAGCGACTGTATTCGCCATGACACAGACAGTCTGTGGTTTGTACTTGTTTAACTTTTGTCTAGTTTATGAACAGATATGAGGAGCTGTGAGCTCTGAGTGCTAACAGCTAACGGCTGATGTTTTGGTTTTGTGGTTCGCATTGAAGATGACGTCACGGCAGATTTATGCAGAGTCGCTCCGCCCGCCGAACAGCCGATCGCCCCGCCTACACTGCGTTACTATAGCAACGATGATGTCATCACTCCAATTGACATGCTCAGAGCAGCAGACTTCAGATAAAGGTTAATGGTCCTGCCCTCAACAGCTCTACGTCAATTATGGGGTGTCATCATATGCCGTTTCCATGGAAACGCATCCGAGAGAGATCAAGAGAAGAGAGAGAGAAAAGAGAGAGGGTGATCAAGAGGATAGAGAGAGGGCGATCCAGAGAAGAGAGAGAGGGCGATCAAGAGAAGAGAGTGAGGGTGATCAAGAGAAGAGAGAGAGGGCGATCAAGAGAAGAGAGTGAGGGTGATCAAGAGAAGAGAGGGTGATCAAGAGAAAAGAGAGAGGGCGATCAAGAGAAGAGAGAGAGGGCGATCAAGAGAAAAGAGAGAGGGTGATCAAGAGAAGAGAGAGAGGGCGATCAAGAGAAGAGAGAGTAAAACTAAAGTGGAGACATGGCAGAAACCCTACAGTGAAGTGTTCTCCTGTGAGAGGGTGATCAAGAGGAGAGAGAGAGGGCGATCAAGAGGAGAGAGAGAGGGCGATCACGAGAAGAGAAAGAGGGTGATCACGAGAAGAGAGAGAGGGCGATCAAGAGAAGAGAGAGAGGGCGATAGAAGAGTGAGATGGCGATCAAGAGAAGAGAGAGAGGGTGATAGAAGAGTGAGAGGGTGATCAAGAGAAGAGTGAGAGGGCGATCAAGAGAAGAGGGTGAACAAGAGAGAGAGGGCGATCAAGATAAGAGAGAGAGGGTGATAGAAGAGTGAGAGGGTAATCAAGAGAAAAGAGAGAGGGCGATCAAGAGAAGAGAGAAAGGGCGATCAAGAGAAAAGAGAGAGGGTGATCAAGAGAATATAGAGTCAAACTAAAGTGGAGACATGGCAGAAACCCTACAGTGAAGTATTCTCCTGTGAGAGGGTGATCAAGAGGAGAGAGATAGGGCGATCAAGAGAAGAGAGAGAGGGTGATCACGAGAAGAGAGAGAGGGCGATCAAGAGAAGAGAGAGAGGGCGATAGAATAGTGAGAGAGCGATCAAGAGAAGAGAGAGAGGGTGATAGAAGAGTGAGAGGGTGATCAAGAGAAGAGAGAGAGGGTGATAGAAGAGTGAGCGGGTGATCAAGAGAAGAGAGAGAGGGCGATCAAGAGAAGAGAGAGGGTGATCAAGAAAAGAGAGAGAGGGCGATAGCAGATTGAGAGGGTGATCAAGAGAAGAGAGAGAGGGCGATCAAGAGAAGAGAGAGGGTGATCAAGAAAAGAGAGAGAGGGCGATAGCAGATTGAGAGGGTGATCAAGATAAGAGAGAGAGGGCGATCAAGAGAAGAGAGAGAGAAGAGAGAGAGAGGGTGATCAAGAAAAGAGAGGGCGATAGAAGATTGAGAGGGTGATCAAGAGAAGAGAGAGGGTGATAGAAGAGAAGAGAGAGAGTAATGTAACCTCCTAATGTAACTGTATAACTAAAATGTTCAAAAAGTGCTCAAACTTCCCGAGTGCTAACAGTCCGGCCGTGAAGACATCTACGCAGTGTTGTGCTAGTTACTGAAAACCAGTAACTAGTTACCATTACTAGTTACTTCATTTCAAAAGTAACTCAGTTACTTTACTGATTACTTACACCAAAAAGTAATGCGTTACTGTGAAAAGTAACTTTTTAGTTACTTAAAAAAAGGGCTCCCATTAATGCCCTTATAGCCTTCATTTCAGTACTGTTATTGCATTGGAGAATAATACAATCTGTTGATCAACTTGACATGCATTATGCAATCTGGATTGCATCGATATTAGCTGGCTTTCCATTTTTGTATATTCTTTCTCCAGGTAGTTGGAAAAAGTTTTCCGTTCCATATGCCGTGTGCCGCCCGGACATGGTATCATGCTAACTAGCTCCCTGAAAGCGGGTGACTCCACTGTAGCAATAGCCTGCATGTGTTCTACAACATACCGTGCAATGGCTTTATCGACTTTTCCCTGGCTAGCAGTCCCTTGGTTAAAATCCAGCCGCTGTTGCTTAGGTGGAGGTGGAGTGGCGTCGACTGAGTCTGGGTCTGTGACGGTCTTAGTTACTAGTGTTACCTTTTATTACTAACGGTATCTCGGCACCGAAACCGTAGTTTCGAATACACACCGGTGGTTTCTGACTTGGCTCGTTGTCAGCCGGTAACCAGCTGCCCAGACATTTCGAGGGGAAAAAGGATGAAAACGAGGCTTTCGGGTGCCGTGGGAAGAACCTCCGTTTATTCACGTTCTTCAAGCTATATTGACACTGTATTGCATACATACAGACTAGATACTATTCATTTTCTGACCACTTTCTCTATACTTTCGTCTCTCTCTCCATAACTCCGCACTTCGCCTTGGCCATCACATTTCACACACACAGAGACTCCAAAACCCACAACCCCTTGCGGCTGCTACTCTTAAAGTGACAGGCCAAGCCTGTAACACTAGCTTCGTCCCAGCTTCGTTTATATATACAGTCTATGGTCCCAGCATGTTGTTTTTGCAGATGTTTTAAGAGATTTGAATTACTGGTTTGGGCAGTAGATAGGCTCTTTGACCCGCCAGGACACAACTTACATTTAACAGAAACTCTCTTTTCTTTGTGCTCGACAAAAGTGAAATAGTGAGAATATCTCCAGGTGGAGAAACTAGACTTGAGCTCCTCCGCCGCCATGATAGTCTTGTTAGTAAACAATACAAACACGCCCACAGCCCGTCTCCGCATGTGACACAGGAAGTATCTAAGTACATTTACTCAAGTACTCTGTTCGCCTGGATGTTGACTATATAAAAAAACTAACGCAGTAACGGAGTAACGCACCATGTAGTAACGGTAACTGAGTTACTGAATTTAAAAAGTAATGCGTTAGTGTACTAGTTACTGCCAAAAATAACGGCGTTACCGGTAGTCCCAACACTGCATCTACGGGACAGTTTTGAGATTTCTTCAAATGCTGTTGGCATGGCAACACAATGCTCACCATGAAACACGGTTTTCTCATAACTTCAGTGAAAATGCTCCAAACGGCCCAAAACTTCACAGCTTCGGTAACAATGCAGCCATCAACGCATCTAAGCGTATTATGGGATGTCATCAAATGCCGTTGGCATGGCGACAGATCATTCGCCATCAAGTTAGTTCAAAAGTTTGCAGTTCAAATATTCTGCTGTTTTTCCAAGCCTTTTTACTTTCTTTTCTTCTCTCATCACACATTCAAGCCCCCAGTGTTCATGTATCATTTCAATCTAAATTCTTCACTTTCTTCTTACACATTACATTTCAGCATAGCAGTTTAGCATCAGCTTTTCAGCATAAAGCATTCCCACTAGCAATTTCTTCAGGAATTGCATTCTCTAGTTATGAATGTTGTTACATCAAGGCCGAAAATTAGGATGAGCACCAACGGTCAAAACATTTTTTTTCCCTACCAGGGCAGCGCCCCCCCAGATCTGACGCCCTAGGCGAACATCTACAACGCCAGTGCTACGGGCCGGTCCTGCTGGCCTACCAAGGCCTAACCATACCGTAGTAAGCCTTGCTAGGTCCTGCAGTGAAAAAGCGCCATAATACTGTGGGAGTCCTAAAGGAAAGATGAGGCATAGATTGACTAGATAACGTCCAAATGAATTACTGCCGCATCACTGATCGCATTGATGCAACTTAATAGCCACAGGTTTTTTTTTAAAGGCAGGCGTGTCAGAGCAGCTAGTTGTGATTATTCATGAGTGATGCTGGCGTGGACTCCAGTTTGGATCCCCAGCACTGATTTGAAAGGAGAAAATCAATTGTAAATGTAATCCCTGATGATTTAAATTGCCATCATGTGCAGAGGTTGCATGGTAAATGCCTTTTGTACCAGCCTGGCCTCTAAACGTTTCTGTCTTGTAGTATAGCAACTAATGTCTGCAACTGCACAACATTCATCTTGATAATGGAGCCTGGCTGGATTTATCCCCCATAAGGAGCCCAACTTAGAGTTAAAGGAAAACATCCAGCCAGCAGGCATGTGACCACGTAATTTTAGCCAGAGAGGCCTACGCTTCCTCTGTTTGCTGTCATTATGCCCTCAGTAAGCCACATAAAGGCCCAGCCATCCTGTCCAGTTTAATGTGGAGATCACTGCACTCCTCGCCGCTGCGCCTGATTGGCTATTATCTAAATGAAACAATGTTCTATATCAGGGCTTGTGACTACATAACTACCCTGTTAATATTCAGAGGAAGTGCTGGAGGTCAGGGAGCTCTCAGCCGCTTGACCTCGGGGTCGCAGGAACCTGAGCCGCAGTGTGGCACATGGCAATGAATGAGCCCTAATGATTTAGATGGTATCTGTTACACAGCCCAGGGAAGCCAATCTCTCCGGGCAATCTGGCCGTGATGAAAAAGCAGGGGTTCGAAAATAAACCCCACTTGTTTCAGAGCGGGGTGGCGCTGCACGTCACTGGATTCAGTTAGAGCTCCAATAATCACACACAGATGAGCACACAGCAGCCGTAGATGCATTTTGTTGTACAGGGAAGTGAGTGCAGGAAATGCAGCCAATCATTTGGACTGTTTGTGTTAACTCAGTGCTTAAGTGACTTCAGCACCTTGTTACAGAGGCCTCATGAAGGGAGCTATCGCAGGAGCCTCTCTGGAGGATTATGGGAGCATTTGCCTCAATAGGGCTAAAAACAGGCCATTTGTGCAGATGTTTAAGACACTTGTTGATGTGTGGTAAGGCTTGAGTTTCTCTAGATTACTCAGGTAAACATTGAGCTTATGCAGAGCAACAAAAGCTTGAGTTTAAAGAGCGCTTTCAAACTGTTTCCCTCCATACTGCATGCAAACAATGAGGGAGGTCATGATATCACCACTAACACCACCAACAGCCCATCTCCAACTGGAATATCATTTACAAAAAACGAATTAATTATATATTGGCAAGTATACTCATATAATTTTCTATTACGAACACATAACATGACCAAACTATTTAAAATCTCATTTGTTTATAAAAATTCGTACACAAAGAATATTCAGTGATGTCTAACGGTTTAAAAATAATCATAATAAAAGCGGTCGTTAATTTAAAAAAACTATAGAAAATAAAATGTGTTTAATTTGAAATAGGAAAAATGGTTTAATACACAACAAATGAAATAAATAATTTTGAACAATTAAAGTATTTTAAATGATGTAAACCACATGGAAGATGTGGCCTGATTTATAATGTCACCAGTCAAAAGATATGCATTAATAAAACACATCTTAGGCACTTGATATGATTGTTTGTTAGTTATTGGCAGTATTTATGCAGATCTGTGACAAGAAGCAATGTCTGGTGTTGAACAACCATCATTAGCAGCACCTTCTCATCACACCACAAATACTGCGTCATATTAATAACAATTCATAACTTCATTAGCATTAAGGCTGTCTCTGCTACAGTCACTAACACTTCAGTCAGGACTACCAGGTGACTGCAGAGCTGCCCAATGCTGACATGTGTTCTGAAGACAAATAATGATCCAGGAGGTGTGTTATTAAGAAAACAAAAGGCTTTATTGATATATATACCTGAACACATGCAGGGAAGAAGTGTTTTTGTTTTTGCTGTATATGTCTGTCAATCTACCATTTACATTTACTAATTCTGGCAATTATACCTAAATAGATCCTTAAAATAATGCATTTAAATATGTATATATTCCCAGACAGAATGATCAGGTTATTACTATAGAATTATTACTAGCTAGGAATATTTGATAAGTACATTAAGTTAACGCTATCTCATCAGCTTGCTCAATATGTGTCTGTCTCTTGATGGGGATTAATTATAGGGCAGTAATTATGACAATGGTTGGAGTAAAACGGTCTGGTCCATTAGTGATGCTTTCTGTAGTGTTCCCTTTCCTCTAGTGTGTTCTATAGTGCATATAAATGGTCTGCAAAGGCTAAAATCCCTGTGTTCCCTCTAGAGGGAGTTTCTCCTCCCCCCCTGCCTGAAACATGCTTCTATACTATTGCTATGGGCAGGACATCTCTAAGCTGTTGGCCAATCACAACAGAGCTGGCCAGCATCTACTTTGCACAGATGCAAAACAAGAAAATGACAAGGCAAAAAAGGTAGACTTTGAAAAGTGTGTTGTAGAAAATAATTTCAACACTTACTTCTTTGAAATAAATACTATCTTCTGCTAGCTACCACACAATGACTTCTACTCAATCAGGAGTCCTACCTACATCTCATTTGTGCCTTCTGCTTTTTCTTTCCAAAGATTTTGGGCATACACATAAGAAATGTAATTATGGAATAATCATTAGTAACTGCGAGCGATGATTTTTTATTTCTTGCCTTAATACAAAAATGATGGAGTTACTCAGTAATAGTAAAACATACATTATTCAGCTGTCAGCAGGTGATTTAACCATGGTTTTGTATTACATTATCAATATGTAGGTAGTCCAATTTGCATTGTTGGGCGGAATTAGAAACGTAAAAACATGGTTAACGTCCAAAGGTTTAATAAACTCATTAAAAAAAACGTTGGTGTGCTTTTGACATGTAGAGGGAGTGTTCTCTGCAGTCTGAGAATTAAACAAATTTTCCAGCAGGCCGATCATGCTCACATTAATAATGTTCTCAGTTGGGTGGGCTCTCACTTCACTCGTGACAGTCATTTCCTTGATGTGCGTCAAAGATTAACGATGAAGTGTTGTTTTCCACTTTCAAACTTTCAGGCTCACCAAAGGTTAAGGAAATATGGCACCATAACACAAGCCTCAGTGTTTGTCGTTTACTTCTCCATCATCCATACTTCCATGTTATGCTGGCACAGCACTGTGTTTTTTTATGACATTGCTTTTTAAAAGAGCTGGAAAATCTATAAGCACTTAAATAAAACAAATTCATCTACCTGTTGGAACAGCAGTATGTGACATCCCTGCTCAAATATACATATGCACCATGACAGTCAAATCATGTTATACTTCCAGGAATAAAGGGTGTATGTATTTGTGTGTGTGTGTGTGTGTGTGTATGTGTGTGATTGTGTGTTTGTGTGTGTGTTTGTGTGTCTGTTTGAGTGTTTGTTTGTGTGTGTGAGAGAGAGAGGACTTCCTATGGTTGACAGAGCAGGTAATCCACGCAGAGGCAAGCAGCTTTAAACAGCTGCAGGTCTGCCACCTTTCATCAGTGACCCCCCCCCAGACAGCCTACAAACTGTCAGTAAGGCCGTGGCCCCGGGGCCCCTACTCATTCGTAGATCTCAAGCTTTACCAGTCTGTTGGCAGAGGAATCACCACACATTATTACTTATGACACCCCTGAACTCAGAAGAATGGGATGTATAAATGGCAGAGCAGGGGGGGGTTCAACCAAATTCTTTGAGTAACTTTGCATCCCTGCACGGCCACACAAAGGCAAAGCTAACCTGACATTCCTGTGTAATTAACACATCTCTCACATGGCACGTTTCTCTTGACCACTTGGGACTCCCATACAGGACCGGAGGCTTTTCAAAGCAACCCGTTCACATCTGTGATCACTGAGCCACGCAGCGTGGCCATGAAGGCAGTTAGCCTGGAACACTCTGCAGGCATTGTTTTTAATACACTGACATTTAAATTGTGATCCCACTTGCCCTTTGGAGGGGAACAACTGCACTGCTGGAAGTGGCAAAGCAACTAGGAGGGAAATACTTTTTTTCCTAACATTAAAGCATTTTGCATTACATTTGTTACAAAATTCTAAAATTGAACACATTCATGAGAAATGATGGACACATTTCTCACTTCTTTTTAGGTTCACTTGTTTATCTCACAATGGTAATTTGTCCAAATATTAATAGTAACTGCTTTGATTTGGACATCAAATGTTAAATTAGAGCACAAAGAAAAGAGGCTAAGTTTAATTCCAGTGAAATCAGTGTCTCTGAGGACACGTGGTTTATTGGCTGATGTCGGAGCTTGTGCTAACAATTAGCTAACAATAACAACTCACTTTGATGCTAACCAGGGTGGAAACAGGGTCATGACCTTTAACACAATCCCAGATCTGATGGAGAAATTAAATGAAACATCAACATGGGAAATGCACATTCCCATAAAGATCGCCATAAGTGTCTAATCAACTTTGTCCTGATGCATTTTAATTAGGGGGTATACAAATGATTATTAATAGTATTAATGTGTGGAGACTTCACATAACTTCTATTTTCACAGGATCAGTTCAGAAATGCATTAAGTAATTGTTAACTGACTCATTTAGTTTATTGTAGGAGACATGTGTTGAATGTGCAACAATTCATTTTCTTAGAACGTCCTCATTAATGTTCACAGCCCGTCTTCACCCTGGCTTCCCTTTCCTCTTCAAATGATATGGACCAACACGTGGCTTACAAATGAACTGAGTGTGTTCTAACTTTGAGTTCTAATATGCAGATCATACTCAAATATTGCTGCTCCATGTGTGCTGTGTGTATATATATATATATATATATATTTACACAAATACATAAACCATGGAGACGTGCCGTCTGACGCTCAGACTGCCCAGCTCAGTCAGAGGAACACGAGGAATGGGTTTTCCATGAATGTATGTGAACACTCGTGCTCAGGATGGTGTAAAAAACTGGAGAGCACTTTTACGTTAATACATTTTTAATGGTGTTGGCTTTGGCTTGGTTTTAATTAATGACTTGGCTAAAGCAGCTGCTTAAGCTCCGGGAGACCAGACCCTGAAGTGAGTGCAGAACCTGGATCACTTGATGCATCCTCAAAGCAGGAAACTTGTTTAGTCGTCAAAAAGACGCCGTCACGTTGCAAGTGGGAGAGGAACACATTACAAGGTAGGTTTTACACAGTAACTGTATTGCAAAAGTAAACAAGGCGGACAATCATATCATTAACAACAATATGTTTGTTCCTCAGGATTTCTCGATGTCTTAAAAAAGTGAGCAATGATCTCGAACAGAATAGTCTAAATACAGAAAAATATAGATTCAGGTCAAAAAGGATTGTAAATACTTACTAGTACTGCAAATAACAGTTAGGGAAGACAGCTACAACAGGTATGATCCACTGTCTGGCACAGCCGATGCATTTAATAGGTCGGACATACAAAAATAAATCACAACAAAACAACACAAATATTGTACAAATAAAAACCTGAAAATATGCCCCGCTGAAAGTTCGATGGGAGCGCATCTCATCTGTGAGAAGTGGACGCATGGAGTAAATGTGTGACTAAAACATTGCTGCTATACAGTATACAGCGCATTACACTGAACATGGCCTGACCAGAAGAAAGGGGTGTGACTATAACTGGAATATTACCAATAAGAATAATAACACTTTGGACATGTTTCCTATCATAACATTGACATTAAGACAGTATGGAGATAAAAATGTGTGCTAATGGAGATTCTCGTGTGTAAAATGTTCCTGATGTCCCCTAACACACACGCATCCTAGAAAAGGAAAGGAAAAGAAGAAGGAAAAACAACAACTGTCTGCTAAGGGAAATTTCACAAGTTGATGAAATAATTAAAAAGAATATTCTTAAGAATTTTACAAGTATAAAAAGCTACAAACATTAATAAATTACATCACTGACACATAAACAATTCACAAGGTGCTAGTAAAATAATTCCGAAAGCCTTCATGATACTACAAGTGGAACAAGAGGCTGGTCGCAGAAACACAGTTTCCTTTTTTCCTGTTATATCAATGTCCTCCAAGCTGTGTCTCTTGTTCAAACAGAATCACAATACAAGTAGCTTTGTGTATGTAAGGCCATATGACAATACAATGTATTATTTCTTCAGTTGTTTTCCAGACAACACCTTTAAATCTAATGGGGGTTCAAAATGAATTTCTGCCTTTAAAAATGTTAATACAAATCTATGTAAAGCAAATTAAAACAAAAGACATTTGGTGGAAATGTAGAATGAAGCCTTAAGGGAAAGGAAGGATAGAAAAGCAGGCATTTAACAGGTTATGTACAAGCTACATTCTATAAACTGTACTGTGTGAAGGTGCTGCCTGGGAAATCAAGAGAAGAGAGAAAGTATCCCCATGTGACTGCACACCTGACATAGATGAGGCTTATCATTGGCTACAGCGCCACCTACTGTCGCACATCCTATGCTTTTCATGTCCAGACACTTGTGCTTTACAGTTGAAGTAGGCTTCCTGTCTATGACTCCAATCCAATAAATACTTAAGTGTTAACATAAAGAGAAAACTGCAGGGGGGTGGGGGGGTGGGCACAATCATCAGTGTGGCAATGATAAGCTGCATCCATATAGGAGAAATCCCCATACCCTGCCTCAAGCGCACATGCAACTTAATACATGCAAGGGATACTTTCAAATCCTGGAATGACTGCAATGTATTTTTACTTCATCTGTTTGCAACCCCTGATAAACTGACAGCTGTAGTAAAATGAGACATGTTCTCTTAAAAAATATTTATAGTAGGTTCTGTACATCTTAATATCTGAAAGTTATAAAGTATAAGGAGAGGCAAAAACCTATTTGAGTGATGTTCTTCATAGAAATTGAAAAATGCATGATCTTGGGGGGGGGGGGGGGGGTCCGGATGGAGTCCCAGTCCGGCAGGACTACAGGAGGAGCTTTCCATTCCGATGGATCTTTAAAATCTTTCCAAGTCTCTGTTTGGCTGTTGCCATGCCTTTCTTTAGCCGCTTCGCTGTGAAGAGAAGAAGACAGGGTGAGTGTTCCGCTGCTCTGATCACCTCCACTTCAAATACTATAAGGTAAAAACGGCTTTGTTTCCGGGCCCATAAGTGCCACCAACTGCCCGACAGTGGAACAACATGATGTGTATAATAACAGATTGTTATATGGAGGTCATCATGTTACTGATGCTGCTTCCAACAGAAAGGAGGGGGTTATTTGTTATTCTCAGATCACTGCATGTAATTACATGCAGGTATTAAGTGACTGCACTAACCTTCAGCACCAATCATTTACACAATGACAACACACATCTACAGCTCTTTCTCATGTCTAACTAGATGAATATACTTTGCACCTGTTCATTGATAAAAGTCACTAATTCCATATTTTATTCCACTGGAAGACTTAGTCTCTACTCATTTTTAATTTGTGATTGGAACTTTTATTCATCATAAATGTTTGTAATGTCTGCTTGCCTGTTTTACTGACTCACAGACTTTAATTATGTTACCAGTTACTTACACTTCTTGAGAAATGATTGGGACAGTCTTCTAGGTTTTATAAATGTCTCAAAGATCAGAAAACAAGCCAACCTTAGCATGCTAATATTAGCTTATTAGCACAACTGCAAAGGGTCTTAGCTATTGGTCTCTGATGCTGAGGCAGGCTGGAGGATCAGCTGTTGTTAGCGTTGGTCACGTGGAGGGCAGCTAGTTCGATAGCACGGCTAACAAATCCACACATAACGGCTCTGAACATTTGGTTCAGGCTCACCTTTGGCGTCTGCTGACACCACACGCTCCACCTTGGCCATGCTGCTGCTTGTGGTGCTCATGGAGTTGCTGCTGTTGTTGGGAGAAGAAATCGAAGGTCGCCTTTGGCTCAGAAAAACGCCGGGCGCCATGGGCTGTGGCCCCCCTGGCGACTTTACTGTTCCTGTGTTGAACTCAGGGTCCGTCAGGCTGCCGTCGTCCACATTGTGCTCCGGCGAGCTGCTGTCCTGAGAGGCTTTCGGTGGCTCCTCTATTACTATTGCCTTCTTTTTGGTGCTTTTCTTCTTCTTCTTATTTTTCTGCTGCTCTTCCTGTTGACGCATACATATGGTTGAGCAATGCTTATAGGAATAGTTGCTGTTGTTATGTAAAACTATTGCAGTGGCATACCTGATGAGAAAGCTTTGCTGCAGCTGCGGCCAGCCCCGTCTCTATGGAGGCCACGCGCGCCCCGTCTCTCGCCGGCCTCTCCTGCCGAGGAACCGAGGGTCCTACCCGCGCTTAAATCACACCCATTCGGAGGTTTAGAACACATATGCCTTTTTGAGTAGAACTTCCATTTCAGCAATACAACAATTTACCTGTCGGGCTGTAGGGAGTGTCGTCACTGCTTTTTCGTTTTTTGGATCTGGATTTGAAAACCGGATTATCCTCTTCAGACTCCAACGAGGGATAAACTAAAACAGAAAGATGCAAAGCATTACTGACAAGTTGGGCGAGTACGTTTCCGATGAAAGGATGTAAGCAACTTAACTGTACCGGCCAATCATGTCACAAATGTAAAACATTGAGTGTTACTAAAGTGCACTTCTTTCTGTTTTCCATGCATGTGAACTTTCCACTGACAGCATGCAGGACAGCTGTGAGACAGCTGTGGACTGCACAGGAGAGCTCTCGTGTCTGACAATAGGATAATCAAGATAAAAAATTGCCTGTTTACAAAGGAAGAAATGAGTGCCAGTGCTTCACACTGGCCTGAAGATTTGTGATTCATACAAATAATTAGACCCAAATTAAAAGTTCAAAAGGGTGTAAATGAACGATTGGCAGCTCATGTTAATGGCTTACTAACAAGCTGAACAACTGTTTGGATTGGACTCACAAAGAAAACACTTCAAAGAAAAAAAAACACAACTTGGAAAAACACGAAAGGCAAATTTGGAATAGAAGGCACAAAAAATAAACCCTATTGTGTACTCTGTGTAATGAAAAGGAATGGAAGAGCCACATATGGGTCCGGTTTTGTAACAGCGCCTGTGCACTGAGGATCAGTCCTGACCACGCTGAGCAACATCAACAACGTCTTCCTAAACTATAATAGGACAGTTTACCATAATCAGAGTCCTTGAAACACGCGTCAATGTGGTCCTGGTCGTCATCGTAATCCAGACTCTCAATGCTGCTACTTTTCCTGGGTTTCTTAGGAAGCCGTTTGGTGGGTCGCTTGCTGTTGCCACCGCCCGCCCCCCCGCCCGCCTTCCTGCCGGCCGGCGTGCTGTGAGAGTTGCTCTTGGACTGGCTGCTCCACGGTTGCTGCAGACTGTCTGAAGACGACAGGTTGGCCATGGACAGCATGCCCTGAATGGCCTCCTGTGTGCTGGGAGATGCAGGTGGCTGACTGTAAGTACGTCAATAAAGAATACACAACAACACAGCCATTACACAGCAGTCAGCACGCCGCAGAGGTGAAGAGTAACTCAGAGGTATGATCGTCCATGGAAATGTCAGCAGTATTGCTGTATTATTATCATTTGACACCAGCAAAATATAATAAAATGTTAATCTGTAAATACTCCATGGAAATATATTCCCACACCTATTACACTATGAAGCTGCTAGGCTGAACATGGAGCCTAGTGCGATCTCTTCATTCTCTGCACTCACCACGTTGTTCTTCAAAGCCCAGAAACTATTTTACAGGGTAAAAAGTAGACCATCACGAGCTGCAGCAGACTGGGAGGGGGGGGGAGCCAGGAGCCGCCATGAATCAACCAACTGCTGACAGAACCTGCTTCACTTGCTAGTTGATTTTTCAGCTACAAGCGAAGATATAAAAGATCTGCTTTTTCATCCAATTACATCGTTGTTGAGCAAGATATTTGTTTGCCAGTTGTTGCCCATGAAGGAGCATACGACCCAGAATGTGTCTGTTGTAGGGATGACTCGCTGTAGCGTCTTTGCATCGGTAAAAAAACGATTCATTCATATAATATCCCCTCATCCTGTCAGCACTCAGTAGAGACGATCTTTGATCTCTGCTTCGCACTACGGAGGCCGAGAGTCTCAGTTATCAACACACATGGAAGTCGAGGAGAAAGAGAAACACAGCGCACCGGAAAATACCTACAAATCAAATGTTTGGCAACACTTCGGATTGTTCAAGAAAGACGGTCAACTTAAAAAATCGCTCGCAAATTGTAAACGATGCCGAGCCACTTTAAAGTACACAAGTAGTACGACGAACTTAGCGACGCACATAAAGAGGCGACATGGGGTCTGCGGCTGAAAAGAGAAACCTGAAAGTTAGACATATGAGTTAAATCACTCAGTGAGGTGTTCTGTCAGAGAGAGTGGTGTTTAGTTTACAGCAGCCTGTGACTGTGAATAATAGTTTAAATGTCTTCCTTACTGTAAGCAGTTATGAAATACCTGTTTGTGAAAGAGGTTATTTTCTTTATTGTTCATATAGAAACCACTGCTTTCTGCTCACTAGCCTATGGATGAGAGTTAAGCACATCAGGCTGGCAGCTGTATGGGCATTGCACTATGGTAGCTGTTATTTGCACATTGTTAATCATAGGAAATGCTTCCTTAAATTGTTTAACTGTGAAGTGTTATAAAATGGCACTGTACTCTGGAGACAGAGAACACTACTACACTTGTGAAAAGGCCTGTTTGTAAGGTAAAAAAGGTAAAAAAAGAAACAGCATGATGGGATGCGCTAGTAGAGAGAACCGAATATGTAAAGCACTTTTTTGTTAATTTATGATTTGCTGCATATGAGGAATAGAACAAAAATCCTCTGTCCTTGGCAACGTATCGAGATGCGCATAGCATCGGCCTCAGTGATGGAGATGCACATCCCTAGTCTGTTGAGAGGAGAAACAAGAGGAACACTGCAGTGTTGCAGGAGCTCAGTCTACCTGTTGGTGCTGTAGTCAATCCCTCCCACTTGCTTGCTCGCCTGCAGTAGGTCAAGAATCCCTGCAGCGCTTCCGCCCTTTTTCTTGACCTTAGAGTTGCGACTCTTCACCTCAGGCTTGGCCTCTGTGTCTATGTGCAGAGTCTCTTCATCTGAAGAGTCCACACTCTAAGGAGAAAGAGACAAAAGACACACAGAGGAATATGGTGTAGCTTCAAAGTTGAGACACTTGCAGACAAAGTTGTTGTCAATGTGACTTCTCTAATCAAATTTTTCAGGTTGTGCCTGTTCATTACTTTTGAAGGTTTTTCTGCAGTTCTTACAGACAAAACTGAGCTTTGGACCCCTATTGACCACCTCTTTGTGGTTATTTAGTTTAACACAAATGTATTTGGAAATATGCATGTAGGACTACTTTACGGTCTGGAGGAGTACGTTACATACTGTCTGTAGGACTACGTTACTGTCTGCAGGACTACGTTACTGTCTGCAGGACCAAGTTACATACAGTCTGTAGGACTACGTTACTGTCTGTAGGACTACGTTACTGTCTGCAGGACTACGTTACTGTCTGCAGGACTACGTTACATACATTCTGTAGGACTACGTTACAGTCTGTAGGACTACGTTACTGTCTGCAGGACTACGTTACTGTCTGTAGGACTACTTTACTGTCTGTAGGACTACGTTACTGTCTGTAGGAATACGTTTCGGTCTATAGGACTATGTTACTGTCTGTAGGACTACGTTACTGTCTGTAGGACTATGTTACGGTCTGCAGGACTACGTTACTGTCTGTAGGACTCCGTTACGGTCTGCAGGACTACGTTACTGTCTGTAGGACTACGTTACTGTCTGTAGGACTACGTTACGGTCTGCAGGACTACCTTACTGTCTGTAGGACTACGTTACTGTCTGTAGGACTACGTTACGGTCTGCAGGACTACGTTACTGTCTGCAGGACTACGTTACTGTCTGTAAGACTACGTTACGGTCTGCAGGACTACGTTACAGTTACGGTCTGTAGGACTACGTTGCAGTCTGCAGGACTACGTTACTGTCTGCAGGACTACGTTACTGTCTGCAGGACTACGTTACTGTCTGCAGGACTACGTTACTGTCTGTAGGACTACGTTGCAGTCTGCAGGACTACGTTACTGTCTGCAGGACTACGTTACGGTCTGTAGGATTACGTAGCAGTCTGCAGGACTAAGTTCCTGTCTGTAGGACTACGTTACGGTCTGTAGGACTACGTTACTGTTTGTAGGACAAAGTTCCTGTCTGTAGGACTACGTTACGGTCTGTAGGATTACGTAGCAGTCTGCAGGACTACGTTACTGTCTGAAGGACTACGTTACGGTCTGTAGGACTACGTTACGGTCTGTAGGACTACGTTACGGTCTGTAGGACTACGTTGCGGTCTGCAGGACTACGTTACTGTCTGCAGGACTACGTTACGGTCTGTAGGACTATGTTACTGTCTGGAGGACTATGTTACTGTCTGTAGGACTACGTTACGGTCTGCAGGACTACGTTACTGTCTGTAGGACTACGTTACTGTCTGTAGGACTACGTTACGGTCTGCAGGACTACCTTACTGTCTGTAGGACTACGTTACTGTCTGTAGGACTACGTTACGGTCTGCAGGACTATGTTACTGTCTGCAGGACTACGTTACTGTCTGTAAGACTACGTTATGGTCTGCAGGACTACGTTACGGTTACGGTCTGTAGGACTACGTTGCAGTCTGCAGGACTACGTTACTGTCTGCAGGACTACGTTACTGTCTGTAGGACTACGTTGCAGTCTGCAGGACTACGTTACTGTCTGCAGGACTACATTACGGTCTGTAGGATTACGTAGCAGTCTGCAGGACTAAGTTCCTGTCTGTAGGACTACGTTACGGTCTGTAGGACTACGTTACTGTCTGTAGGACAAAGTTCCTGTCTGTAGGACTACGTTACGGTCTGTAGGATTACGTAGCAGTCTGCAGGACTACGTTACTGTCTGAAGGACTACGTTACGGTCTGTAGGACTACATTACGGTCTGTAGGACTACGTTGCAGTCTGCAGGACTACGTTACTGTCTGCAGGACTACGTTACGGTATGTAGGATTATGTAGCAGTCTGCAGGACTACGTTCCTGTCTGTAGGACTACATTACGTCTGTAGGACTACGTTGCAGTCTGCAGGACTACGTCACTGTCTGTAGGACTACATTGCAGTCTGCAGGACTACGTTCCTGTCTGTAGGACTACGTTCCTGTCTGTAGGACTACGTTACGTCTGTAGGACTACGCTGCAGTCTGCAGGACTACGTTACTGTCTGTAGGACTACATTGCAGTCTGCAGGACTACGTTACGGTCTGTAGGATTACATTACGGTCCGTAGGATTACATTACGGTCTGTAGGATTACATTACGGTCTGTAGGATTACATTATGGTCTGTAGGATTACATTACGGTCTTTAGGATTACATTATGGTCTGTAGGATTACATTACGGTCTGTAGGATTATGCTGCGGTTATGATGGTATGGTGTCAGTGACCACACAAGCACCTGCTTCATATTCATGCCCCATCTTTTACTTTCAGCTTAGAGGGTTCTTGTTCAGATTCACAACATTGTATCTCTACACTTGGATTTGAGTTTTAAAGGAGCATTGCAGCATGGTCTTGTCATGGAAAGCTTGATAACATGATGGCCAGGAGGGAAGGATTGCCATCTGTAATACGTACCGGTTTCACCAAGGGCTGAAACTTTGGTTTCTTGGCTGGTTGAATGGGTTCTTTAATGTCCGACAAAACTGAAAGAAAAAACATTGACCATTGAGCAACAGCTCAAACACAGGATGCAATGGAAATATTGCTTCATTTTGGACAGTAAGGCTGGTTGTTAGTGCTAATACCATACTCGATAAAAACAACAATCTATACTTTACTCTGGTGAATACACATTCTAACATATCTGAAATGTCTTTGACAGGGTCTCACTTTCACACGCTATGCTGTGTGGTTCTAGTTATCTAGCTAGGAAGACAATGTCTCAAAGTGCCCAGTCCCCATATACGCAGGTTTTATCATTCTATTGAAACGCTGCTCACACAAGCACAGTTTAATAAATGTGGACACATAAAAAGCAGAAAACACACACACACACACACACACACACACACACACACACACACACACACACACACACACACACACACACACACACACACACACACACACACACACACACACACACACAGTATTAGCTTGTTGTTTGACACAAGATAACTCTGTGACCTAAACGCTGTGTGGGTGTGGCCAAAATGCAAAGAAAAAGCTATGTTTACATAAATACTGTGAACGTGAGGTCAAGGCCTCCATCCCTGCTACAAAGGGACACTCACAGGACAGATCTCTCTTGACCGCGTTCTTTTTCCGCCTGATGGGGAACTCGTCAATCTTCAGCTCCCCCTCATCTGAGACATACTCGTACTCGTCTCTCACCGGCTTGGATTTGTCCTCTTTTAGGTTTTGTAATGATCCAAAAACACTTGAGTTGGTCTGAGGTTTCAGCATCTTGGAGCTGAAAAGCAAACACAGGATAATGACGCAGTGTTGGAGCTGCTGCTATGATCACTACAGAACACTTGAGAGCGGGGAAAACATACCCCAGCGTCTTCTTGTGAGACATGGTGAAGCTGAATCTGTCTTTATTGCCTGACAGTGGTGTTCTGTCAAATTTGCAATCTTCTTCCATTTTCAGCAGGGAATCTGGTTTACTATTCTGTAAAGTTACACAGGACATATCGTAAGTAAACTTTCACATCATAGCATTTTTAAGTTTTACATTTTAGCCCTTTGTTTTGCAGCTCTCATCAACCTGGTGAACATGGTGGAGCCTTTATTATTTTGAATGTTTCAGATAATAATTAAATGAGATGATTTAATGTTAATGTGGTGTTGGCAGCTAATTGTATTTCCTCCAGAGAAACAATCAAATCAATGAAATCCATGCTGGCGGCTTTCACACTGCCCATTCAGTCCTGCCGGTTAGCGCGTTATGTTTATTTAATAGTGAAGTCTTTAGTTCAGATGTTTATTCTAAGCTTCATAGGATTGATTTTTATTTTCCTGACATTCATACATTATATTGTACTAGTTGCTTTTATAGTTAATTTCATTTACAGTGAAGATGAATGTACGGTTTCTCTATCTTTTAATTACGACTATCCATTTCTGTAAAAGGCCATGCTCAATACACAATACCTGGGATACAATGGGTTCAATTTAAAGGAACATTTTCAAAATAAATCATGGGACCAAAATGTGAAGCCAATACAGTAGCACATACTGGTTTGGCTAACCAAAAGCTATTGTTCTTCCAGGATTCTTGCTTCTGAGATTTTTATGTTCATAGTTGATTGCATTTATTGTAAGAGGCTTTGGATAAAAGCATCAGCTAAATGTCCTGTCATGATGTTTCTCAGAAACATTTATATTTCAAACAACACAAAATGCCGCTTAGTACTGTAGCAGCCACCAAATGGCTAGAATCAGCATATGATGCAGTTATATCGGATGTAAACTGCTGTTATTTGACTTAAAGGTCCCAAGTCATGCTTTTCCGGTTATTACCTGTCCCCTTGTGTGTTATGAAGGTTTTTATGCATGTAAACGGTCTGCAGAGTCAAAACCCTCAAAGTACACCATGCAGCGAGTAAAACTCTAACACAACTCTACCTCCCCAAAACGCCTCGTTGAAGATCTATGCTGTAAAATGTATTATCTCTTCGATTTACACACGGCATCTATTGCACGTCTGTCCGTCCTGGGAGAGGGATCCCTCCTCTGTTGCTCTCCCTGAGGTTTCTCCCATTTTTCCCTTTAAACTGTGGGTTTTTCTCTGGAAGTTTTTCCTTGTACGATGTGAGGGTCTAAGGACAGAGGGTGCCGTATTGTCATACTGATATTCTGTACACACTGTGCTATTGTATTAGCTGTAAAGTGTCTCTACTGTAGGCTATTTTTATTATATGTACAGCACTTTGGCTCGACCAAAAATCGTTTATAAATGTGCTATATAAATAAAACTTGATTTGATTTGAGATACTCATTGTCCATTGTTTACTTCCTGGGTACTGTGACGTAGGAATGGCCAGTAGCCGTGCCCAGAGCTATGACGCGATACAGTCATGCTTTACCCGGAACCCAATGGACCAATCCGTGGAGCCGTTACGTTACCTCTGCGGAGCCGTTACGTTAAGCCCCCGCTGATTGGTCCAAATTGACCAATCCACAGACTTCCTCACACACACACTCAGTGCAGGCAGCTCTGCTGATTTCTCCTCCCTGACTGCAGGCTGATAACAGACAGTTGAGATCACGGCGAAATGCTCTCTGCAGACCCATTCTCACAGCGTTTATCAACCTTTTTCTTACTCAATATCAAGCCACACTTATTGTTTTTACTTCGGCTGTGACTTTGTGTGTGCTCAGGATGAGTTTGGCTGTGTTTCGCTAAACAAGGAAACCACACCTCCACGGAGTTCAGCACGATTCACAACGTCCCGACCAATCAGAGCACACTGTGCTCACAGGGAGGGTGGGGGATGGAGCTATTGGAGCTACAACGAGCCGTTAAAGGCAGAGAGTGAAATTCAGTGAATACACGTAGTTTACAGAGATGCTGTATGAGAAACCAATGTGAGTTTGGAAAATTGCACAATATAAATCTATTCTCTATTCTCAACAATGGAATTATGATCAGTGGAAATGGCCATGACATGGAACCTTTAAACTTAGGATGGATGATTAGTACCTGTCTAATCAACTCATTGCAAGACAACAAATGCAATCCCTCTTCTGTGATGGAGAGATTGTATTTAAAAGAAATTAGTGAAATCAGAATGATCACACATGATATTTTCTGAGCCAACTCAACCTAAACTAAATGTAGGAATGCAGGAATGGCCTGACAATCACCAATGAGCACACTGTGTGGTTAACTGTGATCCAAGAATATTCTTTTTCAAAAAACCATTTTGTCTCCTAAATAAAAGGCATGTGAGGCGTGTTGTGACCAGAATGCTTTCTGTTCACTGAGGATAACATGTAGCATTGCCTCACTGCAGCAGAGATCTTGATGACTCAGCTGAGCATCAGGGACCTCAGGGTCTCTGCTCCAGCTGCAAGTGTTTGATGTGAGGAGATCCTTGGAGCATTCCAGCAGTTTGGCATGGAATGTTCCATGAAACCAAAGTCCTTTTAAAGAAGAGGGCACATGTAACTACTTGGATTGAAGGCGGCCGATGGGGACGAGGTGTGATTTCACGAGGTGAACTCAACAATACTTTTGGAGGATCTTACATGTTGTTCCTGTTTAGCTTGAACCAGTGAAAACTCTTTGAGTCCTTTTACCAAAAGTCTGAAATTATAAAGGCTTGGGATATTCTTGACTTTTACATGCAGCCATTAGTTTAAATCATCAATCATCGACTTCCGGTTATGGTGGCTCGCTAGAAAGACGCAACTATCAGTGCTCCGCCAATTTCTATCTTAAATACTGTTTTAAACACGTTTTATGACAACCCATCGCATCTACTCTACGGAGAAGAGAGTGAAATGTCGGATGCAGCCGGAAAATCGACTAAAGGACGAACAAAATCACTTCAGTCTAAACTAGAAAACCTTGGAGCATCCAAGCTACACGTGGAAGCTAAAGAAAGTTCTCCTAGCGCTAGCATAGCGCCAGCCATGGCCTCTGTTGAGACGGGTGAGATCGGGCTGGGGGAAGCTGGCTCGGAGAAAATCCTGGTTGCCATAGGCTCTCTAAAGTCTGACACAAGACTTGATGGCATTATAAGGAGTGAGAAAGGAGGTACGTGAATGCTCAGAACGAATTGCAGAGGATGAAGTAAGAATCTCATCCACCGAGGATGACGTGAGCTCCTTGCAAGCTAAGGTGAAAACACTCGAGGCTAAAAACACCAAGCTAGAGGATAAAGTTGAAGACTTGGAGGCAAGATCCAGGTTATCCAACTTGAGACTGGTGAATCTGCCAAAAACGCCAAAGGAGGGGATGCTTGTGCTTTCCTCGGAAACTGGATCCCAGACGTGTTGAATTAGGACCAGCTACGTTCAAAGTTTATACTGGAGAGAGCTCACAGAATCGGCCAGAGGAGGGATGCTAATGCCCCACCAAGAACATTTATCATGAAATTCCTAAACTATAGGGACAAGATGGTTGTAACGAAGGCAGCCAGGACAACAAAACAGATCCTATACAAAGACCAGCAGTGAGATTTTCCCCAGACTTGGCTGCAGGACTGCACAAGCGGTAGAAGACGTTCGATAATGTCCGTCAGAAACTACTGAACCTGGGGATCCGGTACGGCATGCTATTACCGGCTCGGCTCCTGGTAACCTACAAGGACAAGTCGCACACTTTTGAGAACCCGTTTGCTATGGAGAACTTCATCGAGCGGATTACAAGAGAGGAGGGACAGGCTGAGTAACGTTGTTAGAGTATAACTTGAGTCATGACAGCTGGCGTCATTCTATTATTTTAGACAGGGGCGTGGCCTTTGTCGAATAACCAGGAAATGCACATTTCGATCGCTTCTTCTGTCGTTTACATTCATCTTTTGGTATATTTGGCTCCATAGGACACATGATGCACATTCAGTACCAGTGTGTGAGGTTGTGGTTGCGATGCCGATATCCGGACGCGTACAGCGAGGACTACAAAAAGACACATGAGGTGACTGGGGATGTCTGTTCAAAACATTGCAAGCTTGAATAAATCATTTAAACCATTTATTGTTGCCAGACTAATTACTGAATATCATTCTTAATGTGATACCAAGTCCATCTGAGACCTGTGTACACCTTCAGACAGCCTCCAAGTGAAGCACACGTTGTTTACTCACAGTTTGAAAGCAGCGTGGAGAAGTCTTCAGCTGTGGAGAGCTCAGCCCAGGATAAACTGTGATACGACTTCTGTGGCTTGTTCTTGTTGTCAGTCTTATATTTCTATCATATATCGTTATTAATATGATGTCGATTTGAGACCCGTTTATACTTTCATACCATCTGTTAGTGAAACATACAGTCTGTCTGAGTTGTTACTTTACACCCATCTCGAACGCAGCGTGGAGAGCTGTGGTAAACAGTGATCCGCTCAGGTTAAACTGTGATATGACTTCTGTGGCTATCAACCAGCGATCATGTTTAATATTAAAGACTACACACATTGATCCCTTATCAAAACGGAATTCTGCACTTTGGCGCACTTATCCAGATAAAATGTGACTGTTAACTCGTTTTGCAAAGATAGCAGCAGAAATGTCATTGCTACATGTGCTGGGATATTTAGACTTTAAATGTTGGTCACCGACAGATGGAAAGACAACAATAACAAGGAATGAATATAATAACAACTCAATTGATTTATATTTTGAGCCAAATACATCGGAAACATCAGCATCTATATGTATATATATATATATATATATATATATGTGTATTAGAAGCCACATTATTAACTACACAAGTTCTAAATCCCAAAAAGCTGGTCATAAAATGACTGTTGGAATCAAAAATAAAAACCCTGGAGAGAGTGAGGCCTTTCAGAAACCCTGCCCTAAAGTACAACAAGAACTGCTAGTACTGAGGTCCCAGTATAATGAATGATCAGCTTCTAAAGCAGTGGCAAGTCTACTAAGACTCAAACAAACATTTTACGATCAAGGAGAGAAGCCTGGAAAGATATTAGCGTGGCGCATTAAACAATTACAAATTGTCTTATTACGTCAATACAGAACAATAAGGGAGATAATATAGTCGATCCTATAGAAATAAATTAGGCTTTTAAAAATGTCTATGAAAATCTATACGACTGACAAGTCAAAATAACTTATTAGACACTCTCAATATACCTAGTATCCCAGCAGAACTCAGACCTAGTCTGGAAGGTGAATTATCATTAGAAGAGATCTCTAATGCAATTAATTACATGAAATCTGGGAAAGCTGTAGGGCCAGATGGCCTACCTATAGATATCTACAAAAAGTTTAAATATAAAATACAAACTCCCCTCTTAAATATGTTGCTAGAATCTTTAAAAAATGAAATCCTTCCACCATCACTGAGAGAAGCCTTCATTACATTGTTACCAAAACCAGGGAAACCCTGCAATAGATGCAAAAATATAAGACCAATAAGCCAGGTGAATTCTAATTACGATCCTGTGATGGAATCAATTACAAGCACAATAGATAAATGGAAGCAAATGCAGATCTTTTTAATTAGGAGAATTAATATATAAAAAGTAAACATACTCCTCAAGTTGCTGTATCTATTCCAAAACATCCCCCTGCCTCCTCCTCCAAACCTATTTTCAAAGTTAAGGAAATTATTTTTGAATTTTCTGTGGAACGACAAACGAGCCCCCCTGGGCTTGGCCCTCCTGTATATGCCATATGATAGCCTGTCCTAACCCTCTCTGGTGCTACTGGGCAACTCAGTTTAGGACTATTATGTTTTATTTTACAAACGACAACCCCCCTGCCTGGAGAGGGATGGAGTCCCAATGTTTAGAGTTACCTCTTCCCATGTATTTGTACTCAACTAGTGTGAAGAAACTTTTTTTTATAAACTAACCCTATTACTAGGAACATGATTAGAGTCTGGCATGAAGCGAGGAAGTACTTGGGCGAACCTTTCTCTCTCACGTTTTAGTCCAATTTAGGGAAATGATGACATTACTCCAGGCAGAGCTGATAGTGGGTTTAAGATTTGGTCAGATAAGGGGGTACAGAGAATTCAGGATCTATATAGGCTCGATGATGATAAACTGATGTCGTTTGAGGAGCTTGCAATCAAGCACAACATTTCACGGAAGCATTTTTTCAAATGTTTACAAATTAGAAGCTATATTGGAGCAAACCAAAAACAATTACTAACTATACCTCCATACTCACTACTAGAGAAAATAATGTTAAGGGACTGTAGGGGAAAGACTTAATTTCTGCACTTTATAACTTGCTTATATCTGGCTCCCCTAAGTCCTCTGAAGCTAAACTTAGAAATTGGAGGTAGGATTTGCAGGAAGACAATTGATGAGTGGGAAGGTGCCTTTAAGAAAGCTCAATCACAAACAACGAATACCCATCTTAAGCTCTTACAATATAACTGGCTGATGCGTATATATATTACTCCAGAAAAGCTAAACAAATTTAATGGTAATATCCCGGACTTATGTCTTAAATGTGGACAATCTAAGGGAACTTTCTTTCATTGTGTTTGGGAGTGTACCACGATAAAAACGTTTTGGGAAGAGGTAAAATGTATGATAGAAGAGATTTGATCAATGCAGACAATGCATGATAGAACTTTAATGGAAACGTTTTAACAGTCCAAGTATTGGAAAATGGCTAAAAGAACTGTCTGCATGTGTCTCATTAGAGAAAAAAACCAATTCAATTAAAGGAAAACAAGAACTATTAAAAAAAGTATGGGGCCCTTTCCTTAACTATCTGGAACATGCAGATCTAGAGAGTATTCTGGGTCAGCAAACTGGAGATGATTGATGTCCCTCTGCTGGAGGAAGGATGGAAGCCTTTCATATCTGCCTACACAAGGACCGATACAGGAAAACATTCCTGCCCACTGCAATAACACTCTATAACAAATCACCTCTGGCTGGCAGAGAACTCTCTGCTCCAGCTTCTCTTGATTACTGGACTTAAACTCCCACTGTACATTTTTACATTCATTCGAAATTTGTATTTCCACTTGTATATTTTCCACATGTATATATATTGTTTATTTTTTGTTTTATATTCTTAAACTTTACATTTTTTTAATGCTATTTTATTTCTATTTCTGAAATATTTTGGACTGTTTATTTCATGTGTCTTAATTTCTCTTATGTACATTGCCTTGTGTTTTTTATGCTGCTGCAACGCAAACATATCTATCTATCTATATGTACATGTTTTTATATTTCCTTACTTAGCCTATCCACGTGTTTGTGAAGTTAATTTTATTTATGTGACTTGTAATGTACTTGTGGATGTTTGTGTACTGTCTTATATATTGTCTATATACTGTATGCAAAAAAATTAAAGAAAGTGTTTAAAAAAAAAATCAGCAATTTATCAGCTTACCTTATACTTCCATTTTGCTTCAGTCTTGTTTTTATTCTGCTCTCTGAATTCAAACTTTTCTGCGTTTTTCTGCTTTATTTCCTTCTCTGATATACTCAGGACGTTTTTAACAGCCTGAAGGGAGACACAATTATCAAAAGTGAAAAGTAACTGTGAGTTCCTTCTCATTTCTGCATGTTTGGAAGCAAAATAAAGATATTTATAAAGCGTTCTGCTTAATGGAATACAAAATGGCCTAAGTGAAGTCACAACTAAGGATACAAATAATCATTCCACAAAATAAGAACAATATCATTAACAGTTACCACACAATTACCACACACTCACCTTCGTCTTTTTCGGCTGGTCCATTTTGCTCAAGATGTCTTTGGCATGGGACTCAAGAGCTGCAAAGCTGGAGGGTTTGGGAGGCGGCGACGACTCTTGCAATTTCTTCGCTTTCTTCTTTCCTCCTTCCTTGACCTTGGGCACCTTTGGAGGCTTGGGGGCCTTAGGCATCTTGGGGGGTTTGGGAGGCTTCGGAGGCTTGGGGGGTTTGAAAGCTTTCTTTCTGGCCTTCTCTCTGCTGGGCGAGGGGACATGGGCCGGTGAGACAGGCTCTTCAGGCTCTTCAGGATCCGAGTGTGTGGATGGGGGTTCCTCCACTGGAACCTTGATGCTGGGCTCACTCTTAATAGCTTTTGTTGCATTCTAAAGGAAACACAGGGAACGTAAAGGGTATACATTTTAATCTGCAGTTAAATCCCTCTTGAGACTATTTAAGTTCCCCTGAACTAGTGCTGAAATTATACATCAATTAATTTATTTTAAGATCACAAATAAATGGGTGAAAAAGTGAAAAATCAATGCAGTGTAAAAATAGATAGATTAAACCTTATTTGATTGTGTTTGAGACCTTTTCAGTTTGTATTGTGCTGATGGTTTGGGTGTTTTACTGATGTGTAGAACCTCAGCCCTGTGAGCCAATAGGAAGAGAGTAGAGGCGCTAACATTTTCATTAACTTTAAATAAGGTTTGTGTGACAGCAATATTATTTGCAGAAGTAAAAGGCTAACATGGTTGAGTTTTGGTACAGAGTCGGTTTTGTGAGCCTGCGACATGAGCTGTCTTTATATTAGAACAGGGGTGTCAAACTCAAGGCCCCTTTTTATGTGGCCCGGAAGGGTTTGCAAAGAATATAATATACAATACAATAGGTGTAATAGTTGAATGTATGCTTTCAATGATTTTCCCTAGACGTGTGCTTTCAAACATAGTTATTTATGAAGTTACAACCAGAACTGAAATAATAAAATGTAAAGGTCCCATGTCATGGCCATTTCTACTGATCATAATTCCATTGTTGAGGTCTACTAGAATATATTTACATTGTGCAATGTTCCAAAATCACATTGGTTTCTCATACAGCATCTCTGTATAGTATGTGTATTCACTCTCTGTCCTAAACGGCTTGTTGGAGCTCCTGCCCCCCCCCTCCCTATGATCCCAGTGGCCGTCTGCGAGACAGCGAGACACAGCGAAACCCAGCCCAGGGTATATGCAGGAATCCTGAAGTCAAATTTAATACCTTTTAAGACCTTTTTCAAGACCCTTTCCATACATTTTAAGACCTCATCGCAACTTCGAGTTCTAACCGGTTACATTGGCGACACTATATTGATTGTAAGATAGCACAACTAAACAGAGTGCAGACAGACTACTGAAGCCTCCTCTCCACATGAACTTCAACCTCTCTGTGAAGGTCAGGTTTAATGCAGTATGCTGCTTTGTTGCTTCTGTACTCTGTGCTCTTTCATTCCAGTAAAATTCCTCAGAAACCATTAGAAACCAGTATTTGACCAATAAACAAAACAATTGACAAAACTTTGAACTATGAAATATATTAAACTTTGGTGAGCTTCAGCGGGGTAATGCCATATAGGAGCTCCCTCACAAATACCCAGGGGTTAAATTGGGCTGGGGGTGTCCGGGGCTAAGCCCGGCACATAGGACGATGCTCTGACGTCATCACCCTCACACATTTGTCATATGTTTACAAAAAACGATACTATATATGTTAAGACTTTTCTCGTTCTTAATATAGACTATATTTAGGGTCGATATGTGTTGACCTTACTTTAAAATAACAGATCTCTGTGACTGGATATAGTTTGGCTTAGACCCCGGCCCCACGAGGACGCATACAGTAAAACGCATACGCAAACGCAAAAAAGTCTTCCGTTCACACGCATTCGATTCATTAACGCGTCCGTTCACACTAGACCGCTGGAAATGCTGGAAACGCTGGAAACGCTGGAAACGCTGTAGTACATATGCCAGGCCTGTAAGTGGCGCTGCTGCCGCCACAAAATACACCAAAAGCAGCGAAGAAGACCCCGGAGCATGGTTGTCATGGTTGCCCTTCTGTTTATTGCACGCTATGCATGGGGCCACCTTGAGGGGGTTTCCCGACATGTTGTTTCAGTAAATTAAAGGGTGTTTCATGTTGTCGTTGCTGTGGACCTTCTTAATACCTTGGAAAATGCAGTTTAATACTTTTTAATACTTTTTAATAGCCTTAATTTTCGCTAAATTGATTTATCAACTTTTAATACTTTTTAAGACCCCGCGGACACCCTGCCAGCCCGAACACACACACACACACACACACCCGCAGCCTGGCTGGGAGTTTGTGTGTGTGCTCACACACCGACAGCTTCGCCGCGTCCCGCCGTCTCAGGGAGGAGAAATCGGCGGAGCTGCAGCTGAGTGTGTGTGTGTGTGTGTGTGTGTGTGTGTGTGTGTGTGTGCGTGTGTGTGTGCGCCCATACCCATTTGGGTATGGGCACGTCACTGTACCCAGGAAGAAAAAGAGAAACGTCCAACGGGGCGTTCTGGGGCAGCATAGACAGGTCTTTTCTGTGTTAGAGTTTTACTCCCTACAGGGTGTACTTTGAGGGTTTGTGACTCTGCAGACCGTTTACATGCAGAAAAACCTTCATAACAACAAGGGGACGGGTAAGAACCGGAAAAGCATGACATGGGACCTTTAATATATATTATATATTAAGTCTTAAAGTTACAACCGGCCCTTTGAGTGCAACCATAATGTGGACTGCAATGGAATTGAGTTTGACGCCCCTGTATTAGACCATGACTATAAAACCATGTGTTATAGTCATTATACCTTAAGATACCAGGGTTGCGTTCCAATAGTCCATTTAGCTTAGGAACCTTCCTAACCAAGTGAAATGACCCGGAAGTACGTCAGTGGCAGCCATGATAAGTGCCGTTCCAATTCTCTAAATGAAAGGAAAGGAGGTTTCAAACTTCCTTTATAACCTCCTTTAGCTTAGGAACCACTGGACCTCCCTTACCGAAAGGAGAGGAGAAAATGCTGCCCCACAATGCCTTGCAGCCACAGCATTTGCCGTCACACAACAGTCAACAAACGATTATGACGGAGAAATTATATCATGAAAGTTAAGGTGCTTATTAAGCATTTTAAAACGTATGTGGTAAGTTGCCAAAGTGCTTTGTTTTGAACGTTCATCAGTATTATAATCAAAAAGAGAAATATGAACGTTAGTTTTTACTGAAATTATCAAATAAAGTCAACATTTCACAGTCTTTACTGAGCTGTGTGGGGTTTGTTCAACTTTTAAAAGATGTTTGAATGGTGATATACACAGTGATAGATGTTAAGGACTAACGTTTATAATAAATACATTTGTATTTATTTTAAGATATTTTCATCAATCATACGTATTGGGATCATTTGTATTAATGTGGACCGGAGGGAGAGGGTGATGAGCATAAGTTTCACTTTTCTTTTTTATTTCAATTCCAACTTTGGTCATGAAGAATATGTTTCTCTGTTGTCCACGTTCATAAAGCATAAAGCAACAGCATCAGAGCACGGTGCAGAGTCTCTAGATGAGTTTACAGTAGTCCCTCCTTCTTATTAAACATCCATGTTGTAGTCCGCTGTATAGAAAACTATAGTTTCCATAGTTTCCCCACAGCAGCAGACGCACATTTATGACGTCCGCTGGCGCATCATAAACACGTCGGATAGTGAAAGTGCATTCGGATTCTCTAAAGTACCGCAGTCTCTTCTCCTAAGTCTTTTTGAATTCTCCTATCCACTATCCCTTAACCCTGTGACGTTTCACTCAGAAGTCAAGGAATAGGAGATAGGGTTAGAACTTAGGAGCTGATTTTTGGATTATCGGAACGCAACCCAGGTGGTCTTGACCATGTGTAACGACATAGTTCACGATGTGGTTGATTGACACGTTTTGTTTATGTTTATTTTGTCAGTGGCCAGTGAGTGTACATAACCTAGGCTCTAAATAATGAATATTATGGATTTGATAGGCTACATATAAGAAAACGATTTATATTATAACTCTTTCCGCAAATCATTATTATATATTATTATTATTATTATTATTATTATTATATAGCTACAGTCTATGGTCAAACAGATTGAGCAGATGAGAGAATATTTTCCCGCTGCAGTGACAGCTTAGGGCAATATAAAACACTGCAACTGAATATGAACAACGCGATTTAAAAGGTCAGTGTTTGTGTGTTTGCCTGGAACAGACACTTCTCTGTCATGAGTGTACACAGTAGATTTATTTTAGTGGTTGAGATATCTTTGGACTGGCTCTCAGATCGCACATCCCAACAATGGCTTCTTCTCGATGTCAAAAATGAAATATGATACCTCTGAGAGTCGGATCTCTTTTGCAAGATCTTTGATGAGCTGTGATGGTTTCATGTTCTCTGGAAGCTCATCTTCGTGTTCTAATAGGGCCTGTTGGGAGGAGAACAAAGCGTTTATACTTTCCACCACAGCATGGATGGTCAGAGACACATAGTGATGTGCGTATGTCCATACCTGTTTCTTAGTCCAAGCTCTGAAGGCTCCGTTAATGATTTTGGCACCATGTATTAGGTATGGGGCTGGTTGCTTATTTGCTTTATGTAAACCTGCAGAAAAAGAAATGCAAATGTTATCATTGGGAAAACTGTGCAATTTTCACTGTACGCTAATGCAGTTTTGCATGTTTAATGTAAATCTTCCTAAAATGCCCAAACAACACAATGATGATGTCTCTCACTCCACATTCAGAGTGATGTATTGCACTATAAGAGGACTGGGCATATTAAAGACAGCTTGTGTGTTCTTGCATTAAGAAGCTGCAGTGCAGCCTACTGGACGCCTTGTCCAACATGTGGCCTCTTGTTCCAATAAAGTTTTAAAAAGGTCAGATAACAAGAATGTTTAACGGCCAATAATCATTTTTTAGACATGAACAGATTACATAAACAACATGTATGATCTTTTCTCAAGAATTGTAATGAAGATATGTATGGAGTAGAAGTAGGTACTGTCATGGCTCTCTGCAGATACTGATATCTGTGGGAGGCTCTCTCACAGACTTGAGAGGTCCTTTCAGTCACACCCCTCCTCATCAACCTCCTCATCACATACATGACTATTTTAGTGGTTGTTTTTTGTTTGTTTATTGTTTTGTGTTGTGTTAATTATTTTGGTTAGTATTTTTGAAAATACTCACCAGTTTAACTACAGCCCTGATTTATAATAAGCTTTTGTAGAATTCCTCTTTAAATTCAGTTTTATGGCAAAACAGCATTGTCTTAATCAAGTCCCTCTCAGGCCATTCAAAAACCAGTGTGGACTGGGAGAGGTGCCAGTCAGACTGGAGCCTCTTTGCTCTGCCACCTCTCTAATGTCTGCACCTACACCTGTATTCCAATGCATGTGTGTATTTGTACTGTGTGTGTATTCCAAAAAATATATAAACAGAGTGGAAAAGTGAATTTCCACTAGAGGGATCAATAAAGGTTCATCTTAATGATGTATAGTACCAGCAGCCTTTTTCCAGCACTGCAAAAGCTGATCTTCAGTCTAAAAGAATATTGTTATATGGTGTTACACGTTGCGTGCACCACACAGAAAACCAGTCTGGCTTTACCACTTACACATCCACAGAGCAGAGAGGAAACATCAGCCAGAAGGCAGTGATGGAGGGGATTGGGCCAAACATGTTGCAGTGAGGGAATTCATGTTGGAGCATTGTGCTCTTCATCTGTGCAGCAGACATGCTCACACATTTATCTCTGAGAGTGAGAGAGTACATTCAAATGAGATCTAGTAATACATCCAACTGTGTTGATAGGTTACCCTTGAATCGCTCGAGAAGATGTCGTCCGACATACCAGCACGCCGTCTCGAAGTTGGAGAAGGGGGTGAGAGTTTTGACCTTTAGCCGCTTCTCGATTTCATACGCTCTGAGCAGAATAAACAAAGATGTTTCAGCTCAACATTAACATGCATTATCAACAATCTTATTGCAATAAACAATTTAAATTCATAATCAGATTGGTGGAATTTGGAGCTAAAAACAAGTCCTTAATGAGGAGAAAAGCTCAGCCAAGGACAAATCTGAAATGTCATCAAGTCACACCGATCCCCCAAATTAGGACATGACTGTCTGCAGGAGGCATGGCGACAGCAATTAGAATAAAGAATACATATAAACCTGACGATGACAAGGCAGCGTAAAGGATGAGTGAGTCCTCACCTCATCTGCATCTCCACACTCAGGTTGTGGACGAAGTGTCCCGAGAACGCCAGGCAGTCCACCGGGGTCAGGATGGCATTGATCCAACCTGAGGACACAATCACAGTTCAAACACCGTAAGAAAACTGTAGGGACATTTATTGTGTCTGTTGAAAGGTAGAACACATTATTATTGCATTAAAGGTGTTATACTGTTTTTCATCAATATATTATAGGTCTCAGATACAAACATGTCTCATAAGTGTTTGTTTGAAACACCAAACAGATCATTGCAGCATTACCCATAATCCCCTCTGTTTCAGCCCTGTTTCCAAAGTGCTGATTCTCTGTCTGTTACTTTAGATGAAAATAAGGAGCCCCTCCCCACGCCCCTCTGAGAGACATTTGGTGACAAAGAACTCAATGGTGCTTTAGGAGGAGATCCAGGTGATAAGGGGGGGGGAGGTTACCTCGGTTGCTGATTGGCTAATCGTTTAACAGTGGTTCTCAACTGGTGGGTCACGACCCAAAAGTGGGTCGCGGACCCGTTTCGAGTGGGTCGCGGATGTGTGAGTGAAGAAAAAAAATTTTTTTTTTTTTGGGAAAAAGTCTAACTTTTATTTTGAAGGCCCGATTTTCTAACGCTGTGCATGCTGTCGGCGTTGGACTGGAAGTACCGGAGACCATAAACGGTTTGGAAAACTTCTGTCACATAGTAATCATCTTCTCAATAAAATATCTTTGCTGATGTTTTTTCGAGTCTTCTGGCCAATCAGAATCAAGATTGTTGCCGGAAGTCCCCACGGAGAATAACTTAGCGGTAGAACTATTCTTTATACATCCATGGGTACAACTTCAGATAAAAATGAACACATAATGAAATATGACCCCCGGTTTGATGATTGACAGGTCACAGAACAATTGGAGCTATCTACCCTTACCCACAAAAGTAAGTCACACAGACTATCTCCTCTTTACTCTTCTCGCAGCAAGATGTCAGTACAAAGTAAAAAACAAACAATGGCATAAAATATTATTAATATGTCGGGTAGTAATAGATTTATTTATGTTCTTCTCAGAGTGTACCAGAATGCATAGTTTATGTTAGTATTTCTAAAAATCTCCCCAGACCCCCCTGCTGGGGTTGGGTTTTCAGCATGCGTGCCTTTTTATACAGTTCAGCTTTGATTCCATCATCTCATTAAACCTTTTTTAAAAGCACACTTTAGTTCTGTGAAGGGATCTAAGGGATATATGCACTGTACTTCACTTTTATTAATATTGTATGCTGAAAAGTGTATATATTACAGCACGATTTTTTGTTGAATAGATTTCAGTGCTTCAAAATGTTTGGTCGAGATGTATTGACCAAGTAAAAAGTGGGTCCCGAGTCATACTTGCTAACCCTCCCGATTTTCGCGGGAGACTCCCGATTTCATTGCCCTCTCCCGGTTTCCTCCCGGGGTCATATTTCTCCCGCATTTCCCCCGATTTCTGACAAAATCAGATTTACTCAGGACTTTAATACAGCTACACCATTGTTTGGTTTCCATGGTAGCGCGCACAACTGACAGTCTGAGAGGGTGAGGAAGATAGTCACAGAAAACAGAACAAGAATCGACAACTCTACCCTCTGCTCACTCCTTTCCATCAAGGATGGTGCTACAGGCCCCAAGACAGAGCACTTACAACTACAATAAGCATGAAATGCTCCCGATTTCTGAGGTCTCAAGGTTGGCAAGTATGGTCCCGAGGCCTGACCAGTTGAGAATCACTGGGTTACACAAGCCAAAACATCGTTATGACATCACAAAGTGGCCAAAATCTGATCAGCTCATTTTCAGACAGGTTTTTATAGAAATGGATCAAGACTGGGAAAAGAGAGAATCTTTGTTCCTGAAACTTTCAGAGTCTCTTTCCACAGAGGGGACACATGTTGATGTAGAAGAGACATGCAGAAGAGGGGACACATGTTGATGTAGAAGAGACATGCAGAAGAGGGGACACATGTTGATGTAGAAGAGACATGAAGAAGAGGGGACACATGTTGATGTAGAAGAGACTTGAAGAAGAGGGGACACATGTTGATGTAGAAGAGACATGAAGAAGAGGGGACACATGTTGATGTAGAAGAGACATGAAGAAGAGGGGACACATGTTGATGTAGAAGAGACATGGAGAAGAGGGTACACATGTTGATGTAGAAGAGACATGAAGAAGAGGGGACACATGTTGATGTAGAAGAGACATGGAGAAGAGGGACACATGTTGATGAAGAAGAGACATGAAGAAGAAGGGACACATGTTGATGTAGAAGAGACATGGAGAAGAGGGGACACATGTTGATGTAGAAGAGACTTGAAGAAGAGGGGACACGTGTTGATGTAGAAGAGACATGAAGAAGAGGGGACACATGTTGATGTAGAAGAGACATGCAGAAGAGGGGACACATGTTGATGTAGAAGAGACATGAAGAAGAGGGGACACATGTTGATGTAGAAGAGACTTGAAGAAGAGGGGACACATGTTGATGTAGAAGAGACATGAAGAAGAGGGGACACATGTTGATGTAGAAGAGACATGAAGAAGAGGGGACACATGTTGATGTAGAAGAGACATGGAGAAGAGGGTACACATGTTGATGTAGAAGAGACATGAAGAAGAGGGGACACATGTTGATGTAGAAGAGACATGAAGAAGAGGGGACACATGTTGATGTAGAAGAGACATGGAGAAGAGGGGACACATGTTGATGTAGAAGAGACTTGAAGAAGAGGGGACACGTGTTGATGTAGAAGAGACATGAAGAAGAGGGGACACGTGTTGATGTAGAAGAGACATGGAGAAGAGGGGACACGTGTTGATGTAGAAGAGACATGGAGAAGAGGGGACACGTGTTGATGTGGAAGAGACATGAAGAAGAGGGGACACGTGTTGATGTAGAAGAGACATGAAGAAGAGGGGACACATGTTGATGTAGAGGAGACATGAAGAAGAGGGGACACGTGTTGATGTAGAAGAGACATGGAGAAGAGGGGACACGTGTTGATGTAGAAGAGACATGAAGAAGAGGGACACATGTTGATGTAGAAGAGACATGAAGAAGAGGGGACACATGTTGATGTAGAGGAGACATGAAGAAGAGGGGACACATGTTGATGTAGAAGAGAGATGAAGAAGAGGGGACACATGTTGATGTAGAAGAGACATGGAGAAGAGGGGACACATGTTGATGTAGAAGAGACATGGAGAAGAGGGGACACATGTTGATGTAGAAGAGACATGAAGAAGAGGGGACACATGTTGATGAAGAAGAGACATGAAGAAGAGGGGACACATGTTGATGTAGAAGAGACATGAAGAAGAGGGGACACATGTTGATGTAGAAGAGACATGAAGAAGAGGGGACACATGTTGATGTAGAAGAGACATGGAGAAGAGGGGACACATGTTGATGTAGAAGAGACATGGAGAAGAGGGGACACATGTTGATGTAGAAGAGACATGAAGAAGAGGGGACACATGTCGATGAAGAAGAGACCTGAAGAAGAGGGGACACATGTTGATGTAGAGGAGACATGAAGAAGAGGGGACACATGTTGATGTAGAAGAGACATGAAGAAGAGGGGACACATGTTGATGTAGAAGAGACATGAAGAAGAGGGGACACATGTTGATGTAGAAGAGACATGAAGAAGAGGGGACACATGTTGATGTAGAGGAGACACGAAGAAGAGGGGACACAAGTTGATGTAGAAGAGACACGAAGAAGAGGGGACACATGTTGATGTAGAAGAGACACGAAGAAGAGGGGACACATGTTGATGTAGAAGAGACACGAAGAAGAGGGGACATATGTCGATGTAGAAGAGACATGAAGAAGAGGGGACACATGTTGATGTAGAAGAGACATGAAGAAGAGGGGACACATGTTGATGTAGAAGAGACATGAAGAAGAGGGGACACATGTTGATGTAGAGGAGACATGAAGAAGAGGGGACACATGTTGATGTAGAAGAGACATGAAGAAGAGGGGACACATGTTGATGTAGAAGAGACATGAAGAAGAGGGGACACATGTTGATGTAGAGGAGACATGAAGAAGAGGGGACACATGTTGATGTAGAAGAGACATGAAGAAGAGGGGACACATGTTGATGTAGAAGAGACATGAAGAAGAGGGGACACATGTTGATGTAGAAGTGGATTTTGCATAATAGGTGACCTTTAAGTTGTGGTCTGCCCTTCCTCACCCACAGCATCATTCTAACCCTGTACACTTGCACAAACTCTTATTACCATTAAGTATCATTTACGAACTTTGGAGGATTTCAATGTTCTATTGATTAATAGAGTTATGGAGTTTCCCGCCCCACGTGGGACCAAGGCTTTGAAACAAGGCTGTAAATCATCTTCTGTTACAGGCTGCTCATCCATGCTTATTTATGCCTGATTCAGCTAAATCAGACAGAGCTGAACTGAATATCATTTATTTATATTAACAAATATCTTAAGTTACTTCTTTATCACAACGTACCATATATGCTTTTTTGTTGAGTATCAAAGTATTTTAAACTCTTTAACCCTGATTTCTCCTACATGTAGCAGATTTGAAATACACACTTTTTTTTAATGAATTAACATTTCATATTATCTTTAATTAAAAAGCATAAACACAAGACATCCCATTTACAGAGACAAAACAAAGTGACAAGAAGCTGGAAGTATGTTTCGGATTATTGCATTGACTAATTAATTCTCAATGTTGAAAAATGTGCTAATAAAAGGGTTCTCCTCTATTTGATACACACAGACTATACTTCCTTTGGTCCCGATCTGAACTCTTTCTGCCTGGTTTGTTATATTGGAAAAATACCTGATGGGATGAACAGCGTCTGCCCTTGCTTCAGAGTGCATTTGTAACACTTGTCCACCTGGTCGGCAAAGAACATCTCGCTGTGATTGGACGACGACCTCCAGCGCTCGTACAGAGACAGGTTGGCAGAGGTGGGCTTGATGAGAAAGAAGATCTTCTCCCCCTGCAAACACAATCACATGTTCTAGCACCATCACTATTGTACGAGAGATAAAGTTTGATGTTTCACAACAGGCGTGACGCTGAGAGTGACAGACCTTCAGGACGTGGTACCAGACGGAGGCGCCACCACACTCGATGTGGAAGTCTGTGTAGCTGTCTTTGACACAGATCAGACAGTATTTTGTGACTTTTGGCTTCCCAAGCAGAGCATCATCAGGCCAGTAGTTTTCTACCCAGGACAACTGACGTACAATGTGTGGACTTTCAACCATAGTATTCATCCTGACGCAGCAAAAGAGAAACAAGATGAGTACAAGGACTTTTTCACTTCATTTCAAAAATCACGTCAGGTAAAGAGCATGTTACCTTGTGTCAGAGAACTCCAAGTTGATGACATTCAACACTTTCTTTCTGTTTGTGCTGTAGTAAAAATCTACAAACTCTTTGAGCTTCATCTTGCTGTCGGTCTGTTTGGTGACGTCAACCACGTCCACACCCACATCTGGACCTGAGAAAAAAGGGGACAAAACATGATAAAAGCTGAAGAAAAATTAACCGCTACTGGCTAAACATCTTCTTCTGTCCATGTGTTACACGTGACCACAGAGGCAATGAAGACACATGTACCTACCCCCATTTAAAACGTTTATTTTATGCAGTATTTTTATTTACTTAATAAAACACAAACAGTTTGAAAGGATCACTTTGAATACAGACTGGGCGGCAGACCTAAGTCCTTGGGTGGGCATTTCATATGCGAGGGCATGCCCATGGTAAACAAAATTGCTTAAAAATTAATCTTGCTGATTCATTACAAGCATATATCTGTATCTAATCGTATGAGCGTCTTGAATGTCACTGAGCTGAAAACAACATAGTTAAAGTGCATCTCAGAAACGAAAACGACATTTCCCGGAGCATCACCGATATATTCTCTGTAAGGGAGTCCGGCAATTCTTTGGACAAACATGCCCTATTTTTTTACATTCTGGCCTCATTTACATGCAGAGAACATACTCAAACATTGAAAAATGTCAATGTGTAACATTACCGCAAACGCATGTGAATTTTGAAGATTACATAAAATGTGATGTAAGAATGTTCATGCTCTGCCATAGCTCCTCTTCTGACACACACACACACACACACACACACACACACACACACACACACACACACACACACACACACACACACACACACACACACACACACACACACACACACACACACACACACACACACACACACACACACACCAGAGGTGGGACCAAGTCCGAGTCAAGTCTCAAGTAAGGATGGGCAAGTTCAAGTCAAGTCCAAGTCCTAAACTTTGACAAAACGAATCTTAAACAAGTCCTTATGTGTTTTTCACCAAATGTAATGACATTGATCAACAGAATAATACTTAATAATCAAATTGCTCTTTATTAGTCACATTAATAATTTAATAATCTATTTTCTCTCTGCTGGTAAAGTAACGTGTTTTTTTTCTATTTGAAGAGGGATCAGTAAGGTAAGGCTACTGTGACAGTTTGATTCAGAAGGAGTTTAATGTATAAGATCCCTGATGTTGAGGTGACCAGAATGTTTATTTCCACTGTGTACAACATGTTGTAAGGGACCCACAATCTATCTCTATGCAAGGGATAATGTGCAGCGAGGCGGTCTCTATGGGGAAAAGAACACCTGCATCTAGATCCCTCTGCAGGTGGTACTTTAAGTATGTTTTGATGCTAATACTTTTCTACTTTTACTTGTAACATTTTGAATGAAGGACTTTTTATTGTAACCGAGTATTCCTACACTCTGGTACTTTTACTCAAGTACAAGTTCTGAACTTCTCCCACCTCTGACAATAAATGCTGAGTGGTTACCAAAAAAAAACCCTGCTCTGAAGGTTATTTTCATTTGACAAATCCTGCACTCAGCTTTGCTTTCTCCAATATCATTGAAAAGCAGCCAGATGCTGCTTCTTTTTTCGGTTTTCGCTAATTTCTTGACTTTTTCCGACGCGCTTGCATTTAAATCCGTCTCCCTGTCGCTCTGTGCAGCTGGCCTATACCACTACACCTGCTGTGCCCCCCACCCTTCTTTCACATAATGGTATGATCCTAGTGTGTCCTCGCATATGATTGGCCGCATGGTGGCCCAGCTAAATAAAGACCCGCCCCTGCCTGCAAGGATTCTCAGCAAGAGTAGGAGCGGCTGAAGATTCTGCTTTCCCCGACGGGAGGCTGCTCTTCTAACGGCAGCTCACGATCGGCGTGTTGGAGACCTCTGAATTAAAGTATCAAGTCACCTCAAGTCAGAAGGCTCAAGTCCAAGTCAAGTCCAGAGTCATTGGTGTTCAAGTCCAAGTCGAGTCGCAAGTGTGTTGTGATTGTGTCAAGTCGAGTCTCAAGTCATCAAATTGGTGACTCGAGTCTGACTCGAGTCCAAGTCATGTGACTCGAGTCCACACACCTCTGACACACACACACACACACACACAAACACACCTCAGTTTATTCTGACAGACTGTTAGGTCTATCTCACACTCACACACGTTTATTTTCACTAAATATGTTACAGACCCAGACAGTTTTACCGCTGATTTCTCCTGGGAGGGCCCAAACTCTACTATTACTGCATTCAATATACAGCAGTAATAGTAGTGATGATAGAACTCATTGAAGTTGTACTGCAGTAGGCTGGTTGTAGTACTAGTACACAAGTAATGCTTGTAGTAATAGCACATGTTGTAGTTGCAATACTGCAGTATTTATAGTAACAGTAGTTAAGTCATTAGCTAATAGAAGTTGGCAGAGAGCAGTACTGCAGTATTTATAGTAACAGTAGTTAAGTCATTAGCTACCAGAAGTTAGCAGAGAGCAGTACTGCAGTATTTATAGTAACAGTAGTTAAGTCATTAGCTACCAGAAGTTAGCAGAGAGCAGTACTGCAGTATTTATAGTAACAGTAGTTAAGTCATTAGCTAACAGAAGTTAGCAGAGAGCAGTACTGCAGTATTTATAGTAACAGTAGTTAAGTCATTAGCTAACAGAAGTTAGCAGAGAGCAGTACTGCAGTATTTATAGTAACAGTAGTTAAGTCATTAGCTACCAGAAGTTAGCAGAGAGCAGTACTGCAGTATTTATTGTAACAGTAGTTAAGTCATTAGCTAACAGAAGTTAGCAGAGAGCAGTACTGTAGTAGCTGCTCAGATTCTTACCAACGTAGTTCTCCACATCACTGATGTAGAAGGTGGGGGGGGGCACGCTCAGGCCCAGACCCTCCTTCTTCAGAACCAGGAGGGGCTCGTTGAAGCCCCCGTCCTCAAGGTAATCCATGGTCAGCTGACCGCCGCTCAGCTTCACCACAACATCATCAGCACTGACACACACACACACAAAACAATTTTAAAGCAGAATTTGAAAAGTAATTTGATACTGCCCCCTAGTGGGCTTATTGTTAAGTGAGGAATACTTTGGGAGATTGACAACTCTTTAGAGTCACTAGTGACATTTCAAGAAGCCTAATCAACATTGACAGTTAAATAGAGTGTATTAAATGGGAGATCTGATTCTGATTATACAGAACGTTTCCCACTTCATCTCACAGGACTCCTCTGTTTGTAGTTCAGTAATGAGACATGAGGACAGCAGGATGTGTGTCATGTCTTTACCTTGGAAAGGTCCTGCTGCGCAGCTCCTTTATGAAAACCTGGCTGCCGTTCTGAACAGCTTTGATATCTGTGCTTTGTCCTGTGTCATGTTTGCTCCAGTTCTTTTTCTTTTTCACTGAAATACAGAAAAACAAATGACATTCAAGAACAGTAACAATGCAGAACAACACAGCAAGACATGACCTGGGGCCTCATTTATAAACGGTGCGTACGCTCAAAAGATGGCGTACGCCAGTTTCTAAGCAATGTTTGCGATTTATAAAAAACAAACTTGACGGGAAAATGTGCGGTCCTCCACGCAAACTCTGACCCATCCGTATGCGGTACGCACAAAAACGGGAGAGACGAGAAACTGCGACACCGTTGGCAGAAGAAAGACTGGAGAGAAATATGTGAAAATAATACCATAAATATAATGTTACCTCTCATGTAGGCTATCATATATTAAGAATTAATTCGCAAAAACTGATTGAAGCCAATCTTAAAATGCACACAAAAACATAACTTGGAGAAATAAATATATACAGATATGTTATTGAAAACCACCTCGAATATGTTGTCTTAATGTTATGACATGTATTCTCATAAATGATGCGGTATGCAGAAGGACAGAAATACGTCCAAACTGAGGCCGTTTTGCATTTCTATAGGTTGTATAGATACGAGCATGGTTTTATATACTATCAATGGCGACTGGTCATTAGGGGCAGGTGCCCCTGGTCATTAGGGGCACAACCCCACCTAGTGTCAGCAGAAAGTATTAAAAATAATGATTACAACAAAATGCAACAAAAAAAAAAAAAAATATATATATTAAATATATTTTAAGATCATGTGTAATCATCTGATTCGTCTGTACATTGCTGTTTTAGTCTGTGTTCTTCTAATTAGTGTCTACAGTGTGTGCCTATTGAGCTGTTTAGAGCCATGTGGGACAAAACCCGATCATGCCCCTCCCACTCCCTGTCTAACTGAACGGTGACTGTAAAAACTACACTGCGCATGCTCAGAGTATTGTCCTATTTAATGTGTGTGGCAAAAAATAATGACCATAGGGGCACTGAGCTGCCATCCCCACCATACGTCATCTCACATAATTCAGAGCTGATTGGCTGTAAGTACGTGTGCTGCGAAAAGTGTGGTGTGTGAAGAGGAGACGAAGTGGTGCGTCCTAAAACCCGGAAGTAAGCTGCGCAGTGCGCATGGCTTCCCTCCACAAAAAACCAATGAGATTTCTCCATAGGATTTTAGAAAATAGCTCAAAATAAGATCTGTGGGAAACGTACCTGTTAGATAAATGCACGTTTTGTTCAGCCGGATAATATCCACATGTCTACCCTACTTTTATCATTTTCAAATCATAAATCTATCGATTAGATTTATGATAGACTTTTGAAACTACAAGAAGATAAGGAGGACTTTTACAAAAAAGTAATAGAGATTTTTGTCCAGAAGGATAGGCAAATGGACTTCATCTTCAAGTCAAGGTAAGACCGCAATTTTTTTTGGGTATCCTTCTGTTGAACTGTCTGTTTAAAATTAATCGAAGCATCAGACAAAAAGCTTTTGAAAATCATATTATATTTTGATTTAGGTCAAAATATAATATTTGTAAACCTGAAGAGTCAGTGCCAGTGCCTCACCAGCCATGAACCTCACTGCAGAAGCTATAGACATCTAAGTTTTTTGTGCCCCACCACTTTTGTACATATAAAAACGGCACTGTATACTATCATGTTTAATCATGTTTTATGCCGTTTGCTAAGACTTGATAAGTCGCTAATAAAACACGGGAGGTATGGAAACTAAGAACACCATATATTTGGTAGATTTGGCAGCTGATATTACACAACACATTTGTTTTATTTCCTTTAACTGGTGGATATAGAGTTGCTGCGGGGGGGTTGAGACGCACAGGCTGCAGTGGAGACGCTGCGCACAGCTGATCGACAGCTGGAACACAAACCACCAAATAAAAAAATAAACATGAATTGACTCCACTCTGCAGGGATCCCCCGATACTTTCTTACAGTTACTCATCAAGGGGGGGTCTCCTGTCCCCGGCACAAACACACTGCCTGAGGAAGACTATGTGTATTTTGTCATTAACTTTTTTCGGACCACTTATTTATTTCTTTTGGTGACGATCCGACCTCCATGCTGCTACTCTGGTTCAAACTGCATCCACCAAACAATGTGATTTGTCTCCACCTTCCCAAAAGAACCAAAATCTGACACGGTGTGAAATGTCTTTTTTAGCTGTTCTGTCGTCATTTCCTGCGATCTTCTTCATGCAGTCAGTCAGAATGAATATTAATACGGGCCGTTTCTTTGACTATTTATAGACAAATATGGGCGTTACGTGAAGCCCGCAAAAGCTGCGCCGCATTTCGAGTTGATTGTGATTTATAAAGGGAAACCGGCGTAGGATGTGCCGCACGCATCGGAAAATGTCTGTGCGTATTTATTTGCTTTGTCCTACGTAAGCAACCTTCCCACGTGAATCCTACGCAAGGCTTTATAAATGAGGCCCCTGAACACATCATTTTATTTCATATTAAGACATTTAATAATGTTTTTCTTAGAAACACAGTTTGATTTGGAGGGGAACTCTGAGCTAGTTAGCACTACTTGCTACTTACAGGTGGATTTGCCGTGGTTCTTCTCACAGTTTGGACAGTGATATATGTCAATATCTGGAGCGTCATCTTCATCCACCTCAACACAGCTGAAACAGAAGCATGGTTTAAAGGTTAGGAATGTGAGCATAAAGAGCGTTCTGCAGAGCATGTGGACGCTGCTGGGCTCTGAGGTCTCTGCCTGCTGTCATGGTGACAGCATGCATGTTTCAGTTGTAACCATTATTTTAATGATCAAAACATCTCTGGGCTGTGAAAACTGAGTAGCCAATGGGGACACACCCTGAAAGTCCCGCCCACCTGAGAGGTTTGTGTCAGAATCGCAAACAAAAAATGACCGAGCCCAAAGAGAGAGCTGCAGCATAACCACAGAGCCCCCATAGAGAGCAAACGTCTGATCATTGCGAAAGAAGCAAAGGAAACTGCAAACAATAAGAGATGTTAGAAAAATAAAACATACTTAACATGATTACACAAATTATATACTTATACTTTTGAAATTACATTATCTTTGCTTGACTTAAAAAAAAAAAAATAGGTTATCAAACTCTTATTTTGCTTGATACTGAGAAAGACACACACTGCTGGTGGCCTTAAGCACATTATGAAGTCAAACAAAACTCTATTGCTGGAGCTGCATTGCAAAGTTTCAAGTTATCAACTTAAAGGGGACCTGTGCTGTCTAAGACGCTGTCTTACTCCAGCCAGCAGGTGGTGCTGTTGCTTTTTGTTTCTTCTTCTTTTGTTAGTACCAGCCAATGGGAAAGACTTACATTAAAAACATAGGAAGTGATACCCACATGTGAGTCGTGGTTGAAAGGGACAGAGAGGAGAATATCATTGTTTGAATCTGCATCCATCCTTCTTTGCTATGTTGTTGAAAGCATTGCTTGTAAGTATTTTTAGCTTTTGTACGTATTCTTAAGAGGATATCAACGATTATTTTGAGATTTCAATGTTTAAGTAGATTGCTATTCATTGATGTTTGATGTATGGTTAGCACATGTTTTGTAGTGTGTATTACACAGCACTTTTGCATGTAAACATTTGATATGCATATTTTGTGATGTTTGTGAGTGACGTAATTAACCGTTGTATTATATATTTCTGCATCACAGCTAAGTGTCTAATTTCAATGTATATTGTGTTTCTTTCAGTTTTACTCTGTTGACTTGTGGATGTAAACATCTTATTAAAGAAGATAAACGCTTGCCACTTGTCGAGGAGTTATCTGTCTGCATATCTGTACTCATAACGACAGTGAGGGCAGAACAGTAAAAAAGCAGATTCGTCTACATCATCAAAGTATCAGGTGGATACACACGTCAGTCTTCCCTAAGAAACTAAACATGTCTTAGCCAGGAGATAATGAATCAGACCACACTCACGCATCAACATCATCAAAGGGCTCCAGTAAGTCATCTGCCAGCTTGGCTGCGGTCAATGCACGGGCTAGAGCGGAGGCAGCACGAGCCAGAGCGGCCTATGCTCAAAAGGAAATCGAATTGAGAGTAAAACAAGCAGAACACAGAGTGGAAGAAACACGTCTGGAGGCTACATTGGAAGCGCTTCATCAGGAACGAGATGCAGAGGCAGCTCTCGCTGAAGCTAATGTGTACGAGGCTGCGGCAAGCGAAATAGAAGAAGACCGCATAAGCGTTCGCTTCCCACAGACATTTCACCCATTAGAACGCACAAGCGAGTATGTGAATGACCAATTTCTCCAAAATGAGAAATCAACTCCACATGCAGCCCTGAAGCCTAACGAGGCTCCAGCGGACTCCACATTTAACCAACTCAAGCAGGAAGTAGAAATGCCTGACCCGAGATCTCCATACACGTTGCTGCCTTGCAAGAACAACGCAAATGACAGAGCATCTCAGCTACCTAAGAGCTTTGCAGTGCATGAACAACCACAATGGTCAAGTCCTCTGATTCACCCACAAGAAACCTCAAGTATTTCTGACCTTCCCAGATTTCTAGCTAGACGTGAGTTGCTCACTGGAGGTCTTACAAGGTTTAGCGACAAGCCAGGTGACTACTGGGCATGGAAATCCTCATTTGAAAATGCCATCCAAGGTCTACATCTAACAGCTAGTGAAAAGCTTGACTTGTTGACTAAGTGGTTAGGCGACAAATCCTCACAACATGCAAAACGCCTCAGAGCAGTGCATATTAACTACCCTTCCCTCGGTCTGAACAAAGTGTGGGAGAGACTTCAAGAGTGTTATGGATCTCCTGAGGCCTTAGAAAAGGCTATGTTTGATAGGCTAGAACAGTTCCCCAAAATTACCAACAAGGAGCCTCATCTGCTACGGGACCTTAGTGACCTACCGTTAGAGATTGACTGCTAAGAGCGAAGGACACATACCAGGATTGCTGTACCTCGACACGGCACGTGGAATCCATCCCATAGTGGATAAACTTTAATTTGGCCTGCAATAGAAATGGATGACGCACGGAACCAGATACAAACGCGATTATTCTGTGTCATTCCCTCCATTTTCGGTCTTTGCCACCTTCATTAAAGATGAGGCCAAAATGAGAAATGACCCCAGTTTCATGTCTATGGTTCCACCCACCTTCACAACCTTCAAAGCAGATAAGCATCTGGAAAAACACGACAAATCAAAAATGCCTATCACAGTCCACAGAACAGAAGTGGTTAGCTCCGAACAAACGCCAAGTGCTGAAAAAACCATTACAGACCCAAGCAAAGAGTGTCCCATCCACAAAAAACCTCATCCACTAAAAAAATGCAGGTTATTCCGGGAGAAGTCTCTGGAAGAACGTAAGGCTTATCTGAGACAAAATCAGATATGTTTCCGATGCTGTGCTTCTTCCAGCCATCAAGCAAAGAACTGTAAGATGGAAATCCACTGTTCAGAATGTGAAAGTAACTCACATATCAGTGCTCTCCACGCTGGTCCTGCACCATGGGCGACACACAGGTTTGCAGGACCTGCCTTTGATCACGGCGGGGAGCAAGGCTCAGCTTCACCCATTGCCACCTCTACATGCACACAGGTGTGTGGAAATAAGATCGGTGGACACTCATGTGCCAAGATTTGCCTCGTTGATGTCTATCCAAAGGATCACTATGACAAGCGACTCGGAGCTTATGCTATCTTGGACGATCAGAGCAACAGGTCTCTGGCTAGATCTTCCTTCTTCGATATCTTTGGAATCGACAAAAACTGTTCTCCATACACTCTTAAGACATGTGCAGGTGTTTCAAAGGTGACTGGGAGAAGAGCGAGTAATTTCATAGTGGAATCAGCAGATGGCCAATCCAGTCTGGCTTTGCCCACGCTTATCGAATGCGACATGCTTCCTGACAATCGAAATGAAATACCAACTCCTGAAGCCGCTCACTATCATCCACATCTCAAGGACGTTGCTACAGAGATCCCAGCATTCGATCCCAAGGCTGATATTATGTTGCTACTTGGAAGAGATGTTATTCAGACCCACAAGGTGCTCGAGCAGCGCAACAGGCCCCTAAATGCTCCATTCGCACAGAAGTTAGCTCTGGGGTGGGTTATTGTTGGTGATGTCTGTCTTGGCGGGGCTCACAACCCCGGACATGTAAATGTTCTCAAGACAAACATCTTGGAAAATGGAAGACCAAGCTACTTCCTTCCATGTCAAAACAGCATGCAGGTAAAGGAACGTTTTGATTGCCAAGACCGCGACAGGATGGACTCTAAGGCAGACACCATGGGAGATACAGTCTTTCAGTCTACTAGCGCAGACGAGAAACCTGCCTACTCCATAGAAGAAAGAACCTTCCTGCAGATAATGGAGAAGGAAGTTTACCAAAATGACTTGTGGGTGGCTCCGTTGCCCTTCCGCTCTCCAAGACCACGTCTCCCCAACAACAAACAGCAAGCAAGTCAACGCCTCTCCTCAGTTCGTCGCACGCTGAAGAAGCGACCTGAAACAAGACAACACTTTGTGGACTTTATGGAAAATATATTTGTCAGCGGTCATGCAGAACCGGCACCCCCACTCAAAGAACATGAGGAATGCTGGTATCTTCCCTTCTTTGGGGCTTATCACCCTCATAAGCCAGAACAAATCAGGGTGGTCTTGGACTCGAGCACTCAACACCATGGAGTGTCTTTAAATGATGTCCTTCTCACAGGCCCCAATCTCAACAACAGCCTGCTGGGTGTCCTTATGCGGTTCCGCGAAGAGCGAGTGGCAGTAACTACTGACATCAAGCAGATGTTCTATTGCTTCTTGGTACGAGAAGATCACAGGAACTTCTTACGCTTCCTTTGGCACCGGAACAACGACTTGGAGCAACCCATAGTGGAGTACCGCATGAGAGTGCACGTCTTCGGGAACAGTCCATCACCTGGCGTGGCAAACTACGCGCTCAGAAAGGCATCCAAAGACCAAGAAGGAAGTGACTTTCAATCGAAACACCTAGTTGAGCGTCACTTCAATGTTGACGATGGTCTCATCTCATTTCCATCGGGAAATGAGGCCGTTGCAGCTCTCAAGGCGGCCCAAGAAACGCTAGCTGCATCCAACTTAAAGCTGCACAAGATAGCTTCTAACAGCATCGAAGTGATGAAAGCCTTTCCAGAAGAGGATCTTGCAAAAGGCTTAACCTCTTAAGCCCTGAGCCTGTTTTTCAGGTTCGAAAATGCCACTAACACAACAAAGACTATATCTTCACTTCTAAAAGGGGTAAATTAATAATCTTTTCTCTCAAAGCAAAGTTACATCTGTGAGTTGGATGTAGAAGTGTCAGAATCAATATAGATGTTTTTATTTTAAAGTAAATTCAGATGGAACATAGTAAAAACATGTAAATTCTAATGTCCGCCTAAAAAAAAACATTACTTATAGTGAAAACCACCCTTGAATGATGGGTTAGTAGACTAAAAGTTTTAGGAATCCAAACTATAACATATAATAAGTACCCTGTATCAAGATTGATGCAAAACAAGTGAAATTTGACCTTTTTAGAGAGGTTTAGAAAAATAAAGTCCAGGCGGACTCACCTCTGGGTACTTTGGGAACCATCAGTTCCATTAGAACTTTTTCACTGTAAAAATCATTTTATTACTTTGAATTATCACTATAGGTATTCATTCCATCCAAATACAACTGTTGTGAAAAAAATAAAAAACATACTCTGTTATCCTCTTAGGCCCCACGGACCCGATATCGCGTCATTTGCAGGAAATAACGTCTAAGGAACCTTAATATTTAATAAACTATGAATATTTTATATCCATATAACGGGAAAAAACTCATTTAACTGATCTTTTTCATTTTTTTTTCTTCAAAAAAAAACACTGCTAACACAATGCTAACAGTGAGCCTCTGAATTAGCCACGAGCGAAAAATGCTAACCTATTACTGCACCGAAAATCACTCCTAGCTCCCTTATTACTTATCCTAGGTGCACATCCAACACATTGTTTATGATCGTAAAGACACAGAATCTAACGGTGCCCACATCAACACTGAAAGATACAAACTCGCGACGTTATCAACAAAAACGTACATCAAAACAAGTGGCGCTAGGTACTAACATGCGCTAGGCTAACATGGCTTACCTTCCTCTTTGTCTGGTCTAAACTGGTCTTCAATGGCATTAAAACGATAAAAACGATGATGTAGTTAATCCATAGGTTAATATCCAATGTGGCTGTGTCCCCTTTGAAATGTTCTGATAATCTATAAGCAATAAAACTGCAATTCCGTTATCTGCTGTCCGCTCTGTGCTCCGTGCGCTCTGGGTCCTGCAATTCCTGCTTCCTTACGTAGTAAACAATAAGTAAAGTCTGCTGCGTAAGGTGCTTACGCTGGCTGGTGTTAGAAATTAAAATCAATGTTTTGATAGCATAATGAACCTTAAAACATACCGTCAGTTTAAAAGCTGTTTTATACTGAAAAACCAGAAGTTCCTGTGCACATCCAGTAGTTAAGCTTTTATTCTGAATATCATTCTCTCATCCCAGTGTCCACCGACCCAAGCTTTCCTATCATCTTAACACCAGCTACCCTCCTAACCCAGAAGGTTGGCATTCCATCAATACCTCCTGGTGACTTCAAAGACAGTAACCTCTACAAACGCCAGTGGAAGCAGGTGCAACATCTCGCAAACGCTTTCTGGCATCGTTGGAAAAACCAATACCTCTCTACCCTACAAGGCCACAGGAAATGGCAATCGGAGAGACCTAACCTGCAAGAAGGGGACCTTGTGCTGCTGAAGGACAGTCAGGTCCATCGGAATCAATGGCCAATGGGCATGGTGGTCAAAACCTTCCACAGCCACAACGGAAAGGTCATGAAGATAGAAGTCAAGGTTGCTTCTGGAGGAACATGCAAGGTTTTCTTGAGGCCCATAACGGACACTGTCCTCCTCCTTCCAAACACTAATGATAAGAACAATCAAAAGAAAATGTAATTGTGACATCTCATAGATGTCAAGCGGGGAGTGTGCTGTCTAAGACGCTGTCTTATTCCAGCCAGCAGGTGGTGCTGTTACTTTTTGTTTCTTCTTCTTTTGTTAGTACCAGCCAATGGGAAAGACTTACATTAAAAACACAGGAAGTGATACCCACATGTGAGTCGTGGTTGAAAGGGACAGAGAGGAGAAATATCATTGTTTGAATCTGCATCCATCCTTCTTTGCTATGTTGTTGAAAGCATTGCTTGTAAGTATTTTTGGCTTTTGTACGTATTCTTAACCTCTTAAGCCCGAGGGTCCCCCCAGGGGACCCCTCCCACCGTTTTTTTATGAGACTATGTCTCAGGGCTTCTTAACATTTATGAAACTATTAATGTTCCATACCCTTTTAACGCTAAGAAACTCAGCTAACTGACAATGTGAACCATTTTTAGCTAAAAGAAACACGAGTAATACCAAGCCTTTGAATTAGCATGGAGCGAAAAAATGCTAAGTAATGCTAACGGAATTTGCACAGCACTCACGGTAGAAATGCCCTTATTACTTATCGTAACTGCACAAACAAGATATACGATTTATAGCCGAGACTCCACAGATTCCACACATGTAATATCATCACTGTAGGACCCCGAATTGCGGAGCTATCAGCCAGAAAAGAGAAAGTAAACAACATCCGGTTTCAAAAATATTACAATAATTTCGTCTTACCTTTTTTGATTTGTGATCAAAAGTTGTGTTCACCGGAATAAAAACGCCGCTCAAGGTTAATCCAATGTCTTTGTGTCACGTAGAAATTTTGACTGATAATCCTTCATCATATTTATGGCAATATACTGGGTATAAAGTTTCGCCGTCCAGGCGTGCACTTTTAGATATGCTTTGTCCGTTTCTCTATTACGTCCGCTATGGTAATGTTTACGTTGATTTGGGAACTGCCCATCGATTCTATTGGTTCTGATGGTTAAGAAAAAGGTGTAAATCACACGAATCGACCAATGGGTTCCAGAGATATGGTCCTGCGTAAAGTATAAAGAATGCCAGCCAGTTTAAGTACTTTACGCAGGCGGCTTCATTTATTGTTTACTACGGCAATACCAGGCATTACAGCAGAACCCAGAACACACGGAGGACAGAGCGGACAGCAGATAACGGAATTGCAGTTTTATTGCTTATAGATTATCAGAACATTTCAAAGGGGACACAGCCACATTGGATATTAACCTATGGATTAACTACATCATCGTTTTTATCGTTTTAATGCCATTGAAGACCAGTTTAGACCAGGCAAAGAGGAAGGTAAGCCATTAGCCTAGCGCATGCTAGTACCTAGCGCCACTTGTTTTGATGTACGTTTTTGTTGATAACGTCGCAAGTTTGTATCTTTCAGTGTTGAGGTGGGCACCGTTAGATTCTGTGTCTTTACGATCATAAACGATGTGTTGGATGTGCAGCTAGGATAAGTAATAAGGGAGCTAGGATAAGTAATAAGGGAGCTAGGAGTGATTTTCGGTGCAGTAATAGGTTAGCATTTTTCGCTCGGGGCTAATTCAGATGCTCACTGTTAGCATTGTGTTTTTTTTGAAAAAATAAATGAAAAAGATTAGTTAAATACGTTTTTTCCCGTTATATGGATATAAAATATTCATAGTTTATTAAATAGTAAGGTTCCTTAGACGTTGTTTCCTGCAAATGACGCGATATCGGTCCGTGGGGCCTATAAGTGCTATATAAATAAACTTGCCTTGCCTAAGAGGATAACAGAGTATGTTCTTATATTTTATTTTTTTTTTTTTTTTTTTTTCACAACAGTTGTATTTGGATGGAATGAATACCTATAGTGAAAATTCAAAGTAATAAAATGATTTTTACAGTGAAAAAGTTCAAATGGAACCGATGGTTCCCAAATTACCCAGAGGTGAGTCCGCCTGGACTTTATTTTTCTAAACCTCTCTAAAAAGGTCAAATTTCACTTGTTTTGCATCAATCTTGATACAGGGTACTTATTATATGTTATAGTTTGGATTCCTAAAGCTTTTAGTCTACTAACCCATCATTCAAGGGTGGTTTTTACTATAAGTAATGGGTTTTTTTTAGGCGGACATTAGAATTTACATGTTTTTACTATGTTCCATCTGAATTTACTTTAAAATAAAAACATCTATATTGATTCTGACACTTCTACATCCAACTCACAGATGTAACCTTGCTTTGAGAGAAAAGATTATTAATTTACCCCTTTTAGAAGTGAAGATATAGTCTTTGTTGTGTTAGTGGCATTTTCGAGCCTGAAACCTGAAAAACAGGCTCAGGGCTTAAGAGGTTAAGAGGATATCAACGATTATTTTGAGGTTTCAATGTTTAAGTAGATTGCTATTCATTGATGTTTGATGTATGGTTAGCACATGTTTTGTAGTGTGTATTACACAGCACTTTTGCATGTAAACATTTGATATGCATATTTTGTGATGTTTGTGAGTGACGTAATTAACCGTTGTATTATATATTTCTGCATCACAGCTAAGTGTCTAATTTCAATGTATATTGTGTTTCTTTCAGTTGTACTCTTTTGACTTGTGGATGTAAACATATTATTAAAGAAGATAAACGCTTGCCACTTGTCGAGGAGTTATCTGTCTGCATATCTGTACTCATAACGACAGTGAGGGCAGAACAGGACCTATTATGCAAAATGCACTTTTTAATGTCTTTTATACATAAACATGTGTCCCCGGTGTGTAAGGAGACTTCACAAAGTTTCATAAAATACAACCCTCTCTCTTTTCCTCCTTACCCACATCTCTAAAAAAATGGGGGTGCAAACGAGCAGATCCAGTATTTTTCTCCTCTGACGTCAATGGCGAAATGTGGCACATGTGATACGTCCCAACCTATCATCTCCGTATACAGTCGTCTAGCTGAATCCCCTCCCCCAGCTGTGTGTATGTGTATTCAGCAGGATGTCTGCAGGAGGGACTTAGAGTAAAGTTGTTATATATAATACATATAATGACACTGTTCTAGCGGTAAACACTTAAGAAAGAACACGTCAGATAACATGACGTAGAAAATATCACTTTTGCCAGTTATGTGCTAAAGTTTTACTTTAGCAGTTTTACTTAAGTTTTACTTTTAAGTTTGACTTGCTTGAAAGCGCTTTGAGCACCAGGAAAAGTGCTTTATAAATGTAATGTATTATTATTATTAAAGTAGCCATTAGCCCCGTTAGCCCGTTTCGCTAAGTGTTGATTTTAGACTCTTGGTGTTGGACTTCTGTTCCGTGTAGGTAAAATGGTTAATATCGTCTGTTAGCTGAGTTTCTTCCCGTTAAGTGGGTATGCATCATTAATAGGTTGTTAAATGTTAAGAAGCCTTGAGACGCTGTTTCTAGCAAGATGTTGCGTCTGCCCCTGCTATGGTCTGCCCCCGGGAGTCTCACAATAATAAGAGCGCTGTTAGGAGAGATGACGAGTGGCATTCACAGTGGCCAATCAGTGTGGTACTCAAACCGGATATGTCACACGGGATGAGGGTTCCCAACCAACCAGAATTGTTTAAACTAAGGAAGTAGCGTAATTCATATACCGATAGCAGCACCATTTGTCCAGCGGCTTAATGGTATACCGATAACGTCCAATCGGCTGCCGGGAATGACTTAGTACCAGTTCTCGATACCCATCCCTAGGTCTCACTAAAACATCTATTAGAAAGCTTCAGCTGATTCAGAACGCTGCTGCTCGAGTCCTCACTAACACTAAGAAAGTGGATCACATCACTCCAGTTCTGAAGTCTTTACACTGGCTTCCTGTGTGTTAAAGAATAGATTTCAAAATTCTGCTGTTGGTTTATAAAGCACTGAATGATTTAGGCAAAAAATATGTTTCTGACCTTCTGCTAAATTATGAACCATCCAGATCTCTCAGGTCTTCTGGGACTGGTCTGCTTTCTGTCCCCAGAGTCAGAACTAAACATGGAGAAGCAGCGTTCAGTTATTATGCTCCAAATATCTGGAACAAACTCCCAGAAACCTGCAGGTCTGCTGCAACTCTCACTACTTTTAAATCCAGGCTGAAGACTTTTCTTTTTGTCGCTGCTTTTAATTGCACTATTCAAATCTTAAACTGCACTGTAACTTTTATTCACATATTTTTTCTTTTAATGTTTATTTTATTATCTTTGCTTTTTAATGATTGTTTTTAAATGCCATTTTCTTAATGTCTTTCATTTTTCTAAAGCACTTTGAATTGCCTCGAGTTGAAAAGTGTGTGACAACCCTGTGGTTGTCCACCAGGTGGTGCTGCTGTAACCTGTATGTTTCTTGTAATCAGCAGTGATGGGACCCACCTGTGGCACTTGATTCCAGTATATAAGAGGGCTGCAGAACAGGCTCTCGCTCTCTCTCAGCTGCCCTGCTCGGTGCAGCAGGACACCGCTCCTCTGTGTGTTTTATTGTTGGTTGTAACCACTGTGTTGGGTAAAATAAATGACTGTTTTGGGCAACTCCTGTTTGGAACTGTTGTCCTTATGTTGCAAGCAGAGCCAGCTTGTAACATATGGGGACTCGTCCAGGATAAAGAACCAGGTGATATGTGTTGAATTGATTTGTCTGCCTTGATTGTAAGACAGTTTGTTCCTGGTGTAGGGCATTAAGGAGTGGCTTTGGAATTACCTTTCCTGATAGGCATAAGCAACATCTCCTTCAGGGGAGCTTGTTGGTTTGTTTTTTGTTTGTTATTTTTGTGCATAAACATGATTAGAATTTTTTTTGTCATGGGTACACGTCCGTGGCTGTCTTGGTGAGTAACAGCTTCGCTGGGGCTTTACCGGGTCATTGGGTAAGTGTTTAAAACACCTGTCGTGGCATGCATGAAGACTAGGGTGAGACAAGATAGCTAGTATTGGGTAGGCAGTTAGCTAGGGGAGAGGTATTCCAGAGTTAAACAAAATATATATATATATATATATATATATATATAATGTGTGTGTTTTTAGGTGTCTGTGCACCAGGTTCAAGGGAGTTTGCATAATCATGGCTACATTGACAGATTTTGTTAAGTGTCCCAGTGTGGAACTGCTGGAAAAATGTACTAAAGACCAACTGTTAAAAATTGCAGAGCATTTTGAGGTAGACGTTCCAAAGCAGGGTCGTAAAGACACCATAGTGACTACGTTACAGGCCCAGTTGGTACTGCAAGAAGTTCTGCCAGCAGTGGCTGTCGATGATGGTTCCGAGGAGGAGTTGGCTGTGAAGGCAGCTATAAATCCAGAGCGGCAGAGAAGTGCAGGTTTTTCTTTGTTTGACTTTTGTGAAATGACATTTGAACAGAGAAAGGAAATAATGCTGCTGCAGTACCAACAAGACAGTGAACGTGAGGACCGAGCAAGTGCTCGTGAGGACCGAGCAAGTGCTCGTCAGGACCGGGCTACAGCTTGTGAACAGGAAACTGAGATGGAGCGTTTAAGGTTAACTACAGTGGTGCGGGAAGCTGAATTGCAACAAGAGTGTTACAAGTTGGACCTCATTCAAGAGGGTAAGCCTTCTTCTGGGGTGTCCCGAGCTACTTTTGATGTAGTTTATAACTTGAGGTTGTTACCGAAATTCGAGGAGAAGACTGTAGATTCTTTTTTTGGACATTTTGAGCGACAGTGGTCTGATTCAGAGAAAACATTGCTGTTACAGTGTGTTAACTGGTAGGGCTCAAGAAGCATTTTCTGCATTAAGTATGGCTGACAGTGAAGATTACTTAAGGGTAAAGACTGCAGTGCTAAAAGCTTATGAGTTGGTGCCTGAGGCCTACCGTCAGCAGTTCAGGAAGCTAAGGAAGTCAGAAGGACAGACCTATGTGGAACTTGTTCGGGAGCTGACGATTAAATTTAATCGGTGGGTCACGGCTTCCGAAGTAGTAAATCTTAATGATTTGAGGGAACTGTTCCTTCTTGAACAATTCAAAGATATCCTTCCAGAACGCGTTGCTACGTACCTGAATGAGCATAAGGTTACAAATGTAACAGACGCCGGGGTGTTAGCTGATGAATACACGTTAACACACAAGATTCATTCACGGGAGAAATTTGACTGGGGGAGCAGAAATAACTGGTCTGGTGACCCCAGATGGAAAGTAGATCCAAGTACTTGCTACTTTTGTTTGGGTAAAGGACACCAGAAAAAGTAATGCCCAGTACTTGCAAAAACCAAGGGACTCCAAAATGTCCAGTTTCCCAGGCCTGTTGCCCTTGCAAGGTTGCTAGGGATGAGGCTATAGCTGCGGTTAAACTCTATACTACCCCGCAACCAGTTGCTGCTGCGGTTTCTACCTACGGACCAGCCCTGCAAGAGGTGAAGCCTCGCCCCTCCCAGTTGGCAGATGAAATTGATCACGGGTATGCCCCTTTCATACGAGAGGGTTATGTGTCTTTACAAGGAAGTGAAAAAAAATTCCTTGTTAAGATACTGAGAGACACAGGTGCGATCGATTCGTACATAACTGAGGGTGTTCTTCCATTTTCCTCGGTAACTGACACTGGAAGTTGTGTATTGTTCAAGGGAATGGGGATGCAGTTGTCTGCTCCAAAGCATCGGTTGGTGTTGTCCTGTGATTTACGGCAGGGTGAGGTTGCCATGCAGGAGCTCTTGTCCCAGGTTCGTCCCGTTGTTGAATTCATCAGTGCAGCCCATGGGTAGTTCTTACAAGAGGGGGTATTGGTAAGGAAACGGTTGCCTCACGGTGAGGGTTTTGTTGGGGAAGCAATATTTCAATTTGTCATACCAGACAAGCTGAGAGAAGGGGTATTGAAAACAGCTCATGATGATGTTGCAGGTCACTTGGGAGTGCAGAAGACATACAAGAGAGTGCTGCGGTATTTCTACTGGCCCAGATTGAAGAATACTGTTTCTGTCTTTATTAAGACTTGTCATACTTGTCAATTAACGGGTAAACTTAACCAAACTATTAAACCTGTGCCTCTCTCTCCTATTCCGGCAGTGTCCTCCCCTTTTGATCGTCTGCTGATTGACTGTGTTGGCCCATTGACCAAGTTTAAATCTGGAAGTTCATATCTTCTGACGGTGATGTGTCAGTCCACACGGTATCCTGCGGTTTATCCATTGAGGAACATTACAGCCAAGTCTGTGGTGAAAAAACTGAGTCAGTTTATTTCCATCTTTGGTATCCCGAAAGTTATTCAGAGTGACCAAGGTACTAACTTCACTTCACATGTATTTAAGCAGATTATGAGACAACTTCATGTGAAACATGTAACCTCGAGCGCTTACCATCCACAGAGCCAGGGGGCACTTGAGAGGTTCCACCAAACACTGAAGTCCTTGTTACGTTCATACTGCAATGAGTTGAATCGTGACTGGGAAGAAGGTTTGCCTTGGTTGTTGTTGGCGGCAAGGGAGGTCGTACAGTCTAGCACTGGTTTCAGCCCCAACGACCTGGTTTTTGGTCACCATGTTAGGGGCCCGCTAGCAGTACTAAAAGAGGATTGGGAGATTCCTGATCCACCAGCCAACCTGCGGGAGTATGTAAATGGTTTCAAACGGCGTCTCTTTGAAGCGGTTAGGCAGGCCCAGGTAAAGTTGGAGAAAAGTCAACAGACAATGAAGACCTTGTATGACAGGAAAACCGAGAACCGCACTTTTAGCCCTGGGGATCCAGTGCTGGCCTTGTTGCCTTTAGTTGCTTCCCCATTTCAGGCAAAATTTGCGGGACCCTACTCTGTGGTGCGTCAGGTGTCAGATCAGAATTATGTAATCTCCACGCCAGATAGGAAGAGGTCCACCCAGTTGTGCCACATAAACCTGTTAAAGCCCTATTTCTCTCTTGTTGTTTCAGGAAGCGAAGCAGAAGTTAAACCTGCAGCTGTGGCAGTTCCTTTAAACGTGGCAGGGTCTCTATCCTTAGTGGAAACCGAGGTTGATGAACTTGACCGTAGAACACAAGGTCGGTTGAATAATTCAGAGTCCCTGTGTAAACTGGACACGTTCTTGGAACATTTGCCACGGTCTGGACACGATGATATGTGCTCTCTTTTCAGGTCATATCCTACCCTATTCTCAGATGTTCCTTCACGGACGCATCTGGTGGAACCTGACATTGACGTGGGAGAGATTACGCCCATAAAACAGCGGTTTTACAGAAACTCTCCTGAAAAACGTGCGCAGTTAGAGTCAGAGGTTGCATACATGCTAGATAATGGCATTGCAGAACCCTGACATTCTAGCTGGGCCTCACCATGTTTGTTAGTGGCTAAACCTGACAGAACTTTTAGACCCTGTACTGATTTTCGCAAGGTAAATGCTGTAACCAAGCCAGATAGTTTTCTCTTACCTCGGATGGAGGATTGTGTGGATCAAGTTGGCGCAGCTAAGTTTGTAAGCAAGTTTGATCTTCTTAAAGGTTACTGGCAAGTACCACTGACCCCACGGGCCAGGGAAATTGCATCCTTTATAACGCCTACGGGGTTATACTCCTACACGGTCATGCCATTTGGTCTTAGAAACGCACCGGCTACATTCCAGCGCTTGATGAACCGCGTGGTTTCTGGGTTACAAGGGTGTGCCGTGTATTTAGATGATTTGGTGGTGTACAGTAGGGCTGTACCCGAATATTCGAATATTCGTTCGTTGGCCAACTATTCGGGTTTCAATTTCATTATTCGGATATTCTTTTTTAATTTGTTTTCAAAAAAAATATTTTTTTCTTCCTAAATGTATGCTATCAATAAAGGCGAATTGCCATATTCTTATACTATATTTATACTTTTGAATTGCACTGTTAAAATGCGGAAATATATACAATCTACGTCACGAACGCAAACGGCTCGCTTCACCTCGTTTCACACACCTGAACACAAAATGCCGAAGACAAGAAACTGGCCTACCACGGTGGCACAACAACTCTGAAAAGTCACCGGATACTGTAAGTACTAGCTTAGCTGTTGTCAAGTTGCCATGATGTAGCTGCTTTATCCGCCGTTTAAACAGTAACGTTACACATGATAAAATCGTGCACTTACTTTGCTTGGAAAGTAGTTGCAAGCAAGCAACCGCATTGTTTTTTTATATTAGTTTTTCAACTTTATCCGAATAGTGAAAATAATAGGAGCAATGTGGGAACATCTGGGGCTAAGGCAATTATTGGCATAGGCTACAGTTCATTTATTTTTCGTTCTTCATTTATTTTAATACTGTTTACTGTATCGGTAACAAGTATTACACTGTTAGGCCTACTGTTACGGCTATGTTATTGAAAGTATTGTTGTTATAACAGAAATATGTGTTTTGTATCTTCAGGTTGTAAAACGTTATAGACGGAATTTGGAACCAGATTTGGTCCCCGGGCGCTGCACTGCGGCTGGGTTAAATGCAGAGGACACATTTAGTTTTAATGTATGCGAGTACTGAGAAAATAAATAAATATAAATCGTAATAGTAGGCTCTTTCTGCGCTTCTGCTTAACAGCGTGTTGTCAGGTGTCTCGGAGCGTGTTATGATTTAAAAAATAAATAATAATAATTGTATTAAAAAAAACAAAAGAATCTCTCCGCACCGAATATTCGCTGCTGATTACTACTGAATATCCGGAGCCCGAAAAATGGTATTCGGGACAGCCCTAGTGTACAGTGACACATGGTCAGGGCACCTACAGGGCATCCAGGCCCTGTTTGATCGCCTGGTCTGGGCAAATCTCACTGTGAACTTGGCCAAGTGTGAGTTTGCTAAGGCCACAGTGACATATCTGGGTAAGGTCGTTGGTCAGGGTACTGTGCGTCCAGTAAGGGCAAAAGGGGAAGCCGTTGAGAGGTTTCCTCCGCCTATCAGGGAAGGAGTTGGCTCGTTTTCTTGGCATGGTGGGTTATTACCGTTGTTTTTGTGAAAACTTCTCCTCGGTTGTTGCTCCCTTGACTTACCTGATAAGTCCAAGGATGAAGTTTAACTGGTCAGTTCAGTGTCAGAAGGCTTTCAAGGACGTTAAGGATCTTCTAATTAGCGCTCCAGTGCTGAGAGCCCCGCGTCTTGAGGAAACTTTTCATCTTAAAGTGGATGCATGTAACACTTGTGCCGGTGCCGTGTTATTACAGCAAGATGCCTCTGGTATGGAGCTCCTGGTCAGTTACTTCTCACGCAAGTTTAACTCCTACCAGTTTAACTCCTACCAGTTGAACTACTCGATTGTAGAGAAGGAGGCACTGGCATTGATCTGGGCATTGCAGCACTTCGAAGTGTATATAGGGAGTGGTTATAGGCCAATAGTGATATACAGGGCCGTATCCAGGATTTCCTAAATACCGAGGTCCAAATATGCTAGGTGGGTTCGGGGGATACCCCCCCGAGATTTTTGGGATTTTCATGATCTAGTTAGGTGCTTTTTAAGTCCTGTGGGGGGTCACACATTGGATAATATATTGATTTCAAACTATGTCAGTGGGCTGCAGCATCCATTATTTTTGAAAGTGTAATGCATAAGAATCAGTTGATTGTTACTATTAATGATCTGGACATGCAGAAGAGGCTAAAATGATCACAAAACATTGTCAACATTCATTTTCCATGTATCTCTCCTTTCCATAACCTGCAGCCTCTCTTCCATCTTCTTGAGTCTCTCTCTGTCCTCTACTCTTTCTCTTTGTTCAATCTCTCCCTCGTTGTTCACTTATTGCTCCTCCTCACTTGTCGCTCCTGCCAGTGAATTCAAAGCAATTCAGCCATTTAGTTCATTTCACTTGTTTGTTTGCATTCTTTTTTTTTATTTAAATCTGTTATGTTTGATTATTATGACATCATAACTGCAATAAGGCAAGGCAAGTTTATTTATATAGCACTTTTCAACACAAGGCAATTCAAAGTGCTTTACAAAAAATGAAAGACATTAAGAAAATGGCAAATAAAATCAGTCATTAAAAAGAAAAGCTAATAAAATAAACATTAAAAGAAAAAATACATGGATAAAAGTTATAGTGATAAAAGTTACAGTGCAGTCTAAGATACGAATAGTTCAATTAAAAGCAGCGACAAAAAGAAAAGTCTTCAGCCTGGATTTAAAAGTAGTCAGAGTTGCAGCGGACCTGCAGGTTTCTGGGAGTTTGTTCCAGATATTTGGAGCATAATAACTGAACGCTGCTTTACCATGTTTAGTTCTGACTCTGGGGACAGAAAGCTGACCAGTCCCTGAAGACCTGAGATATCTGGATGGTTCATAATTTAGCAGGAGGTCAGAAATTTATTTTGGGCCTAAACCATTCAGTGCTTTATAAACCAGCAGCATAATTTTGAAATATATTCTTTGACACACAGGAAGCCAGTGTAAAGACTTCAGAACAGGAGTGATGTGATCCACTTTCTTAGTGTTAGTGAGGACTCGAGCAGCGGCGTTCTGAATCAGCTGTAGCTTTCTAATAGATTTTTTAGTGAGACCTGTGAAGACACCATTGCAGTAGTCGAGTCTACTGAAGATAAAAGCATGGACAAGTTTTTCCAAATCCTGCTGTGACATTAGTCTTTTAATCCTAGATATATTATTTAGGTGATAGTAGGCTGATTTAGTAACTGTTTTAATGTGACTGTTGAAACTCAGGTCAGAGTCCATGACTACACCTAGATTTCTGGCTTTATCTGTTGTTTTGAACATTGCAGACTGAAGCTCAGCGCTAACTTTTATACGTTCTGCCTTGGCTCCAAAAACCATTACCTCAGTTTTATCTTTGTTTAATTGGAGAAAGTTCTGATACATCCAGTCATTGATTTGTTCAATGCACTTACTCAGTGTTTGAATTGGAGCATAGTCTCCTGGTGAAATTGTTACGTAAATTTGTGTGTCATCCGCATAGCTATGGTAACTTATTTTGTTGTTTTTCATTATCTGAGCCAGTGGTAGCATGTAGATGTTAAAGAGAAGAGGCCCCAAGATGGAGCCTTGAGGAACCCCACATGTCATATTTGTCAACTCAGATGTGTATTTACCTATAGAAACAAAGTTGTTTCTGTCCTTTAAGTAGGATTCAAACCAATTTAGAACTTTTTCCGAAAGTCCCACCCAGTTTTCCAGTCGGTCTAGTAATATGCTGTGGTCAACAGTGTCAAACGCAGCACTGAGATCTAATAATACTAACTCTGAAGTTCTGCCACTGTCTGTGTTTAAGTGGATGTCATTAAAGACCTTTACAAGAGCAGTCTCAGTGCTGTGGTTTGGACGAAAGCCTGACTGGAATACATCGAAACAGTTATTTAAATGCAAGAAATTACTCAACTGTTGAAAAACAACTTTTTCAATGATTTTACCTAGAAATGGGAGGTTTGATATGGGCCTGTAATTGTTCATTACTGAAGCATCTAGATTATTCTTTTTTAAGAGCGGTTTAATGACTGCAGTTTTCAGGGCCTGTGGGAAAACACCTGAGTGGAGAGGTTTGTTTACTATATGAAGTAGATCTGAGGCCATGCAAGGCAAAACATCTTTGAAAAATCCTGTTGGAATAATATCAAGGCAGCAGGAGGAGGATTTCAGAAGTTGTATAATGTCCTCTAGGTTTTTATCATTAATCTGATGGAATTGTGTCATGGTGTTTGAATTGATGTTAAGTGGACACAGAGACAACACATTTGCTGTACCTGAATTTTGTCAGTGAAAAAGGAGGCACAATCATTGCACGCCCTGGTGGATAGAAATTCAAAGGCTACTGACACTGGGGGGTTAGTTAGTCTGTCGACGGTAGCAAACAAGACACGTGCGTTGTTTTTGGTAATGATGTCAGAGAAGAACGATTTTCGTGCGTTTTTCAATTCCAAATTATAAAGGCCAAGTCTCTCTTTATAGATTTCAAAGTGCACCTGGAGATTTGTTTTTCGCCACCTGCGTTCAGCTTTTCGACATTCCCTTTTTTCTGTTTTCACGGTCATGGCCTTTCTCCATGGAGATATTTTCTTCCCAGTCACTTCCTTTACCTTAGTTGGAGCAATGGCATCTATAACATTTTTAATTTTTGAATTAAAATGATCTACTAGCTCATTTACTGAGATGTTAGCAGGGGCAAGTGTGGAAGAAAAATTCTGAGTAAACATTTCCCTAGTATTTTCAGTTAAATATCGCTTTGTGGTTATCTCTTTTTGAACATTTTTGTGAACAGAAATAGAGCTCTCAAAGAAAACACAGGAATGGTCAGAGAGTGCAACATCAGTCACCACAACCTTAGAGATATTCAGACCCTTTGAGATAATTAAGTCCAGAGTGTGCCCCTTATTGTGCGTGGGCTCCGTCACATGCTGAGTCAGTCCATAGCTATCAAGAACACAAAACAGTTATTTTGCCCCTCTGTCCTGGGGGTTGTCAACATGGATGTTAAAATCACCAACAACGACTAGACGGTCAAATTCAATACACACTATAGACAGCAGTTCAGTAAAGTCATCAAAAAAGCTTGCACAGTATTTGGGTGGTCTATAGATATTTAGGAACAGAGCTCGAGAGGAGCATTTCAGCTGAAGGGCCACATATTCAAAAGAATCAAAGTTCCCATAAGATGTCTTCCTGCATTGAAGGGAATCATTGAACAGAATAGCAACTCCACCCCCTTTCTTATGCATTCTTTCCTGACTCATAAAACTAAAGTTGGGAGGGGTTGATTCGATAAGAACAGCTGCACTGTTATTTTGTTCAATCCAAGTTTCTGTTAAAAACATAAAATCGAGATTGTGCTCAGTGATAAAATCATTGATTAAAAATGTTTTTCCTGCCAAAGACCTGACATTTAATAAAGCTAGTTTAAGTTTGTTAAACACACTATCAGTCATGTTTTTTTAAACAAGCTGTGGCTGACATGGAATCACTGCTAAATTAGATAAACTCACACAAACGTTTGAGCGCTTCCTGTGTCTAAGATGATTCACGGCTCTTAATCTATTACCTATCAACACAGATATCGGCAAAGCTATAGGCAGGCAGGGCCCCGGCATGTCCTGGAAAGAGTTGAGAGTGCCATACTCCCTTGAGCCTGGACCCAGCACATATCAGTAAGAGTTTGTTAAATTTTGTACACACACATCCTTATCAGGCTTCGGAGACTGCAGATGCTTTCTTGATGAAGACTGGGGAGATGGTGCGCGTCTCTGCTTCAGTGATTTTGGTGGGCGTCGTTGATGTATATAGATGTATGTTTTAAAATTATGCCTATTGTAAATGAAGACTATTGTTATAGATACATAGATAGATAAATAGATGGGCTTATTAAGCCTACATTATTTTGTGTGACTCCAGTTCCTCCCTGACTTCCATCACTTTCTCTCTGCCTGTCCTGTCTCTTCCTTACCAAAGCTGAGCTTCGACTGACGTAGTCTTTTCATTATATCAAAGTCAGTGTAAAAAGAAAACAATACAATGTTATATCTTCAATGTTTTACTCAAATTAAAATGAAAGAAAAGCATTACAACGTTTGTTAAAAGGTAATCCTTCTGACATTGGATGAACGTAATTAACTGTAGCTCTCTAGCTAGTTTATTCACGCAATTTAAACCAAAGTATAGCCTATAGCTGCAATATAAGTTAGTGTGCATGTTGTCGGACGTCCACTGACTAACGTAGTGCGTTCACACAGGATTTGCTGGTTATATGATGTCCTGATGAACAGAAACACAAGCAGCCCGCTGGACTCAGATCTCTAGATACCTCATCACTCCTCCGCTGCTCCGGTACAAGTCCGGGCTGCGGTGGTTTGTTGATACATGTCGTCTTCTTCTGTTTGCTTTAATCGAGGCTACGTAGTTATGCAGCGCCCCCATGGTCAGTAAATGGAAGTACTACAAAGAACCCCGTTTAGTGCAATTATTTCACAAGTTTTGTTATACCCAACTCGGAAAATATTACCGAGGTCCGGACCTCGGTGACCTCAATGGTAGATACGGCCATGGTGATATACACAGATCACAATCCCCCTGTGGTTGTCCACCAGGTGGTGCTGCTGTAACCTGTGTTCTTGTAATCAGCAGTGATGGGACCCACCTGTGGCACTTGATTCCAGTATATAAGAGGGCTGCAGAACAGGCTCTCGCTCTCTCTCAGCTGCCCTGCTCGGTGCAGCAGGACACCGCTCCTGTGTGTTTTATTGGTGGTTGTATCCACTGTTGGATAAAATAAATGATTGTTTTGGGCAACTCCTGTGTGGAACTGTTGTCCTTATGTTGCAAGCAGAGCCAGCTTGTAACAGGTGCTATATACATAAACTTGCCTTGCCTTTGCATATGAAACTTTGTTTAACATTTTGGATTTCTCTTGCATGTTCCTGTACATCACGATCCTCCATAAGCTGAGCTGTGATCTCCTCCACAATTGCAACATTTAACAGCAACATCTAACCCACATTTTCCAAAAGCATGATTTCATCCACATCTGGAACATCTTTCTTTTCCTTTAAACTGATAGTATGACCCATTATTTGGCATTTAAAGCATCTGAAAGCAGAAGGTAGGTAGGCTAGCATAACTTCAGTTCAAAATCCATGATTACTGAAAGCCTTTCTGCACTTCCTCCAATTATTTTTAGAAGTAATCTGTTTGGCACCTTCCTTCCCTCCCTTCTGTTTTGTTTTGATATCTTCCATTGATACAGTGAGACTCCAGATGTCCCCTCTTCCTAGCAACAGATCCAGGCACATGAGTTTGAACTATTTTCCATGAATTCTTAGTATGACATTTTGCTGTTCAGACTGCGCGAATACATATTTGCTTATTTAAGTACTGTGCAAACTTAACTTTTCCTACTGCTTTTTCTAAGAAATGAAAACTCATCAAACGCAAGTATTCCTTTCCATTTTTTATCTTGTATTTCAGTTCTCAGCCTTTGTATGACATCCCTGGGTCTTTGACTTGCTTTGGCTCTCTTAACAGCTTCATCTGAGTTAATCATAAAGACTGGAAACTGGCGGTTAACTGCTTAAATAATTTTCTTTTACCTTTAGGGGGCAAAAGAAGCCCAAAACGCTTTATACATCTATTAACAACCTGCTTTGGAACAACACAAGCTTCAATAGCACCAAAGGTTTGTTGCTAACTGTATATGTGAGTTTATCAGAGGTCGTCTGCTGATGAGTTCTGTGGAAAGGGTTGGTGAGAGAGTTGAGACTGAGCCCAGAATTTAAAGAAAATTGCGCTGCAGAGTTACACATGTTCTGCAATAAACACAATGATTTAATACAATGCTAATATTGAACAATACTGACTTGCATTGCTATTGGTTGTACTCACAGCTGTACAGCTAGCCGCTTGTGGAGGACTCCAGTGACACACAATGAGTGCCAGGGAGACATTTAGACCCTGTTTAAAGGAGGACGATACGGTTGTATCCGCATAGTTTATATTGCGTATAGCCCTTTCGTTTACACGAGGCCGTAACAAAACAATAGAAACGGACCCCGCAAACGATAACGGGTCCGAAGGTGGATAGATCTGCAAACGGAACACTCTGGCAGGGGCAAACGGCTCCGTTTGTACGCCTCTATAAGATCATTTTCTGATAGTGATGAAATAGCCCCGCCTCCCTCTCCCCACGTCTCCCTCTCCCCACCTCTCCTGCTCAGAGATCAGCTGCTGGGCAGTCAGAAGAGGGGGAGGAAAAGAGAGGCTCCGTTTATTATTATTATACAGAGAACAGAGTCCTTATCAATTAGTTTTAAAGCTCAATAAATAACAAAGAAGACCTCTGACCAGCACTTTTCTAATTTTGTTCAGAAGATTTAAACTTTAACGGACATGGTGACCGGCGAAAAAAAATGTTAACTGAAACTCTGCCGCATGGTTCCCTTGTCCCTTGGAAGAGGCGGAGAGGTGGGTGTTTTTCATCTGCTGGTGGACTACCGGAGAGAATTACAGCAGGAGCACACGGCAGCGGCAGCAGCGCCACTTACAGGCCTGGCATATGTACTACAGCGTTTCCAGCGGTCTCATGTGAACGGACACGTTAATTGAGCCGAATGCGTGTGAACGGAATACTTTTTTGAAAACGCATACGGTGCGTAAACGCAAACGTTCCCGTATAAATGGGGTCTCATACTGCTTTATATGAGATCTGTTCTCTAGTAACTGATCGGTTTTTACTGTATCCCCTATTATGAATTATTTGGGAAGTACTCAATGATTTGTGGATTATGAAGTCCTTTCTGATTCGATCCTCACTAATTTAATAGTTGACTATTTGTTAGCTACTTTATAAATTATGATTAGGAGTACCACTGCCAGTTACTTCCTTATCTCTTCCTCGTTTGTTTCCTGCTTATTGATTCCAGTTCTTATATATGGGCTCAGATCAGTCTCAAAGTAAATAAATGCACACAGAAGGACTCACAAATGTAATTCGCGTAAAAGCGCTTTTTGTGTGTGAGTCTGCATTTGTGTGTGGATTTTTGAGACTCCCTTGACGCCACTAGATTCACAAATTATTCACAACCCCCCCTGCCACCTCTGTTAGTACACATTTAATAAACAATTCATCATTTGTTGTAGACCCAATAAAATAAAATAACTCATTTTCAAAAAAAGATAAAAGCTATTCTTAAAATGTATGAACGAACAATAGATTAATATTTCTTTGAGTGCACATAAGAAAGAAAAATAATTGAGAAAAGAAAAAGAGATATGTTATCTAACAACCCAGTTTGATTAACATTCCCTGGATTGCACACTTTGTTTGTGTGTGTGGATATGTACAAAAAAGCTGTTCCTGCTGACAGACATTAAATCCGTCTCTCTTTAATTTTATTGTGTTCATAATAGAAATTAATTGGAGATCATGAGAAATGTTTCCTACAAATGAACACAATGTTTGTCCACTTGATATATCACATATTTTTTACTAGATTATACATTAACAAATAAAATAACATCAGCATCACATGTCTTCATAAAAAAAATCTATTTAAAATGCGTGCTCCGCTCATAAAAAAAACCCTGCAGCATCTTAAATACACTAACAGCCAGACCCCAGCCAGCGTTAGAGATGTTTATACTTTTGGCGAGCCGTTATTAAAGCTCCGGGACCACTATAGTTAATGTGGCTGAAGGTGTATCTCTGCTCTGCAGCAACCCGCACTCGGACCACGCCGCTCCGGAGAGGGGACTGTAAACTGTGGGGAGGGGGAAACAACCCGAGTGGATCGCCGGAGCTGTATTAGATTAACTTAACATGCTCATTGTAGTTGTAAGTGCACTGCCTTGCTGCCTGTAGCACCTTCCTTGATGGAGCATATGTGTGGGCTGGAAAAGGGAAAGGAGTGAGCAGAGGGTAGAGATGTCGATTCTTGTTCAGTTTTCTGTGACTATCTTCCTCATCCTCTCAGACTTTCAGTTGCGCGCGCTGCTAAAGAGACGTGCTACCATGGAAACCAAACAATGGTGTAGCTGTATTAAAGTCCGAGTGGAAACAGTCCTGAGTAAATCTGATTTTGTCAGAAATCGGGAGAAATGCGGGAGAAATATGACCCCGGGAGGAAACCGGGAGAGGGCAATGAAATCGGGAGTCTCCCGCGAGAATCGGGAGGGTTGGCAAGTATGTTTACGGCCCCTACACACGGCGGTGGGCGTTGAAGCTTCAACGCTTCTGCCCATTCACTTTGAATAGGGTGAAGTCACGCTTTGCCGAACTGCATTGTGGGAGCAAAGCGTATTGTATGAATTGTAAGGTGTCCTTGGGTGCTTTCAAAGGCGCCTCTAAATATAATGAATTATCATTATTATTTATTATTATTATCTGAAACGATGTAATAACTTTTTTAACTTTTTCCAGTCACTTGTCTCATGCATTCAGCAGCAGCAGGCCATTCACTTTGATTTTATCCCGTTATGAAATGTCATAATTTCGACAATAAAGAAATGCTCCATAAACGTTACACAGATCTGCCGGTAATGAATATTACATTTTGTGAGGAAACTTTTCCACCAATAATTCCAATAAGTATTCCAAAATGTATTCACTTCAGGTTTACGAAAGTAACTATAATCAGATTACTCGTTTTTCAAATGTAACTCGAGCTGAATACAGTTACTTGAATTTTGTATTCTGATTACGTAACGCCGTTACATGTATTCCGTAACAACCCAACCCTGGCAGTAGGCTAAATAAAGGGGTGATAGACAGGTGTTCACATTACATTACATGTTACTTGTTAGACGCTTTTATCCAAAGTGATTTACATACTCAATACTAGGGATGGGTATCGAGAACCGGTACTAAGTCAGTACCGGTACCCGATTGGATGGTATCGATATACCGTTAAGCCGCTGGACAAACGGTGCTGCTATCGGTATATGTGTTACGCTACTTCCTTAGTATAAACTAGGGATGGGAACGATTAATCGAATATTCGAAATTATTCAGGTATTCGAATATGAGAATATGAGTTATGAATATTTTTATTGTAATTTTTTTTAAATACATTTTTTTGGGTGGGGTGCCTAAGTTGATTACATATTATCAAATGGAATAATTCAATGTATACGATAGTGCCATAGCTAAATGTGTTAGGTCTAAAGGTGTTTTGCTCCGCTCACCGGTCCCTCACAGCGGGCAGAGCTGCAGGTGCTGATCTCTCTCTCTCGCGTCCGGTTATACGTTTATGTCCAAATCCATCAGAAAACCAAGTTATGTTTTAAGCATGAAAGCTCTAGGTCTATAGCTGTCAACTGTTCAATACATTTGACAAATTCGACTTGGTTTCTATACTTATTTGAACATGTATTTATTTATTTGTCAAAATGTAATTTATTTTTTGAATTTTTTTCCCACATTCTTCTTTTTTTTTATAGGATATGTACATTTCGGTTAATCGGTTAACCGTTTTTTTGGGGGTCGAATATTCGAATATACATTTGCTTTCAAATTCCCATCCCTAGTATAAACCATTCTGGTTGTTTGGGAACCCTCATCCCGTGTGATGTATCCGGTTTGAGAGCCCTCTGATTGGCCACTGTAAATGCCACTCGTCATCTCTCTCAACAGTGCTCTTATTATTGTTGTGAGACTCCAGCAGGCATGGCGGACAGAGTGAAGCGATCGAAGGTCTGGTTGCACTTTAAAAAATGTAGTGGCGATAGTGCAAGGTGCAATCTATGTACTCAATTAGTTGCTTGTAAAGGGGGTAACCATGGGCGTCGCCTTTAACCCGGACAAATTCTCCCTCAATAATATAATACATTAACCGTACTTTACCTAGAGGACGGCAGAATTGTAATTTCCCGTGTTCAGTGAATGCAACAGAGCCACCAGACCAATCAGAGAGTTGCATGGAAATAAACGTGTTTTATTGGCTGACAGGTACGTACCTCTCCTCTGTGACAGTGTTTAAACTTTAAACTGTCAGCTGCGGACGCTGAGTTTCTGAAGAAGATGGACATTAGAATTTTCTTTTAATAAAACAGACGGCAATTCTCAAGTGGTGGCTCACACAACAACCCCAGAGCCACCACCTGAGCCAGGTGAACAAGGTATGTAAATGTCAGTAAACTTACAAGTTATGCAAACATGTAAGCAAAGCATAAATTATAGCTACGTTGACGTTACTTTGAATCGCGCGGGTAAGCTAAACCGTTAGCAAGTAGCTATAGCTAGCCAGATATATTAAATAAACACTTTGTCATACAATCTAAATGTTGTGTTTTTTAGCGTTACCTGGTGATTTCAAAGAAAGCTCTCTGGGAAATGTTGACTTACTGTTCGACATGAAGCTAGAAGCTACCTTACAGCAGAGTCCTGCACGGGTCTGATTTTCAAGACCCGCTCCCGCCCCGCACCCGCGACGTGCAATACCGAACCCGCCCCGCTACCCGCACATATTGCCAATTAGTTCCGCAACCCGACCCGACCCGTCGGCACAAGATCCGCAACACGACCCGAACCCGCCTATATATGAGCAGTGAAAACGTGCAATTGTTAACACACGCAGGTGCATATTTGTCTCAAAGCGTGGGATGTTGGTTATTTTCTCATCTAGGAACCAAAAGCCTCCAGACGTTGGGTTTCGCTCTCGAGGAAGTGTTATTGAAAATGCTGTATTCTCCGCTGAGAGCTTCACCTCAGCCATTGCCAATGCAGCAGCAGATTGATGCGCTGCAGAGGTTATGATTATGCGCGGTCCCGCGGGGGAGAGGTCTGAGGATTTAAACATTAAATTATTATTATTTTAATATAGATATTATGCAACACCCGCGACCCGACCCGCATCTTCTTTGTTTTACCCAGACCCGAACCCGGAAAAAAGCGTTTGAAAAAATACCACCCGCGAATCACCTTTTTTGCGGGTCACCCGTCGGGTACCCGCGGGTACCCGCGGGTACCCGACGGGGTGACCTAGCACTGAAATATATGGATGTTATGTGACGGTATTTCTGAGGAAAAGTCAGCTGAAATGGTGGCATAGTTGCCACTGCGTGTATTTTTCAGCAGTAAATGTGGCTGTTTGGCCACTGACGTTGCCATAACAACACCTGAATTTAAATGTACAACCTCTTTTTGTGACAGATGTTTGCATGAAATTATAATTCTTCTGATTGATATTTCCTATTGACAGCTAGTTTCTATGTGAACAATACATTATGAGATGGACAGTCAGCTAACAAGTTTTTTATACAAATATTTCAGATCAAAGCTAATCCAGTGGGGCTCCTGAAAGGGGGCAAGGGCGGTCCCGCGGGGGAGAGGTCTGAGGATTTAAACATTAAATTATTATTATTTTAATATAGATATTATGCAACACCCGCGACCCGACCCGCATCTTCTTTGTTTTACCCAGACCCGAACCCGGAAAAAAGCGTTTGAAAAAATACCACCCGCGAATCACCTTTTTTGCGGGTCACCCGTCGGGTACCCGCGGGTACCCGACGGGGTGACCTAGCACTGAAATATATGGATGTTATGTGACGGTATTTCTGAGGAAAAGTCAGCTGAAATGGTGGCATAGTTGCCACTGCGTGTATTTTTCAGCAGTAAATGTGGCTGTTTGGCCACTGACGTTGCCATAACAACACCTGAATTTAAATGTACAACCTCTTTTTGTGACAGATGTTTGCATGAAATTATAATTCTTCTGATTGATATTTCCTATTGACAGCTAGTTTCTATGTGAACAATACATTATGAGATGGACAGTCAGCTAACAAGTTTTTTATACAAATATTTCAGATCAAAGCTAATCCAGTGGGGCTCCTGAAAGGGGGCAAGGGACACTATGCTCCCAAATATTAAGCCTTGACCCCATCTTAAAATTGATATGATCAAAAAATGATCTGCATTGTCGGAGGCCTTTTTTCCTCATTATCATGTCAAATTGTACAGCTTTCCTTTGTTTTGAATGCAGAAAGATGACTATTTTAGAGTATTAAGTGAAAATGACTATATTAGAGTATTAAGTGAATTACTCAAACTGCATTTGTATAGGAATGATTCTGTCCTATTGGCAGATAACTACTCTTAACAGTGATATCTACAAGAGGTTTCCAATGTAAATGTAACTATTTTCAATTGGTTAGTATTACATTTTGTGACAGTGTGGTGACACTCATTTTAATGAAGACACATTTGTGTATCTTGAAATTCATTTATTTGACAGAGCTGGAAACTGATTGACTTACATACTTGTTTGTGTTTACCTACACAGTCATCACAGATGAGCCGAACAGAGTAGAGGATGAAGAAAGGAGAACAGGAGAAAGGGACACACAAGAAGGAGATACAACAGACAAGAACGACAATGGAGACAACAATGAACAGGAACACCAGAACAGACAAGAGTCAATGGGTAACATGACTGATTTAGGGACTGCAGATACAGGGCCAAGGCAAGTGAGACACCACTGCTTTCCATCCAGCATGTTTGGCCAGCAAAAGAGATCATTTCAACCGCAAACAGCAAGTGATGAGGGAAGCAGCAAGAGATGAGGGAAGCAGCAAGTGATGAGGGATTATTATGTCCTCCTTCCATCCCTTTTTTCTGTTTAATCTGATTACTAACAACTTCTAATAATTTGACATAGTTTATGATTTAATTGGAAAATGAAGTGTTTTTAAATAATAAACCCATTTCTAGATTCTGATTCTTTGATTATTTTTTTTGACATATGGGTGTTGAGAGATGTATCCATATCTCTTGATGTTGCTCTCAAACTGCACAAGATTGATGCTTTTAACTTCAACATTTAAAAAAAATCTTCCTGGGGGACCCCAGAGGAGGTGAGTTCCCCCCAAAATAGTACTTTATCTCTGCTTATGTAACTCCGGTGTAGTGTCCCCTCGGCAACAGATCACTCAGAACATGTTTTTCACACAAACATGTTGCTGTGACTGTGAGCATTAAACAAACACAACAGTACGTTATTGTCCTTATAAAATAAAAACATACATTTTGTACACCGAGATAATACAGGCACCTTACCCTCAAGAGATCCTCACGTGCTATGAGAATCTCCCACAATCCATTGCCGTAACAAAGCTAATGCAGGCACACGTTTGTGACACCAGATGGCGCAATTGTGTATGTGCGTGTGGGGAGCCTTGCAGTAGAAAATTTGACTATAGCGCCGCCACTGTGGGCTAAGCCCCGAATGTTTCCAGGTCCAGGCGACGCCCCTGGGGGTAACTCAAGCAACTTAATGAAGCATTTGCAAACGAGACACTCATTGAATCTAAAACGGTGCAGCGTATTTGACAGCCTAAACAATGTGGCTGCTAGCGATACTGCTAATAGTGCTAGCACGCTAACAACGGCCTCCTCAGTGCAACCTGATACGATTTGCAGGACAAATGCGGCTGCCTCGACGACAAGAGAAGGTAACTTGTTTTTTTTTAATAACTCTGCAATTATTAACTCGGAGACAGTAAGCAACTTCTAATGTATGTTCCTGAATAATCCCATAGACAACGTCAGTCAAGAAGCCGCAGCGACAGCATCCACACAGGATAACGTTAGGAGAAGTCAGACAGCGATGGCCTCTCCATTCTCTATAGCTAAACGAGGATACGTCCCCAGCTGACCCAGAAAGCGACGCAGGTTCTGGTCCAGGCTCTCGTCATCTCACGCCTAGACTACTGCAACTCCCTCCTGGCTGGTCTACCTGCATGTGCCATCCGACCTCTGCAGCTCATCCAGAATGCAGCGGCTCGTCTGGTCTTCAACCTTCCTAAATTCTCCCACACCAGGCCGCTCCTCCGCTCCCTCCACTGGCTTCCGGTAACTGCTAGAATCCACTTCAAGACAATGGTACTTGCGTACCATGCTGCGAATGGATCTGGCCCTTCCTACATCCAGGACATGGTTAAACCGTACACCCCAGCACGTGCACTCCACTCTGCATCAACCAAACGGCTCGCTGCACCCTCGCTGACAAGGGGACCCAAGTTCCCATCAGCAAAAACACGTGGGTTTGCTATCCTGGCTCCAAAATGGTGGAATGAGCTCCCCATTGACATCAGGACAGCAGATAGCTTACACACCTTCCGGCGCAGACTGAAAACTCATCTCTTTCGACTCCACTTCGAGCAATAGAACTATTAACAAAGCACTTATATACTAATAAAGGACTGGCTTACCTAAAGCCAGTTGAGTAGCACTTGAAATGTTTTTGCTCTATGAAACCTGATGTACTTATATGATTCTGTTTTCTTCAAGTTTGTATTTTGTTGGTCGAACGCACTTATTGTAAGTCGCTTTGGATAAAAGCGTCAGCTAAATGCAATGTAATGTAATGTAATGGCACAGGATCAGAAAGCAACATGTCATAGGGCTGTCGCAAAGTATATTGTGAAGGATATGCAGCCCTTCAGTACAGTGGACTCCAGTTGGTTTAGGTACGTTTTGTAGCTGGTAGCTGGCTTAGCATAAATCGCTATCTAATTTTTAGGTAAGTTAGCCCTAGTTTTGACTTGCCCAACGTTTGAATAGAAGCAGACTAGGACGTTGTGGGCATTCTTGCACTCTATGTTACTACTTCTTAAATTGGATGTTCTGAAAAAGCTACAGCATAGAGTATTGGTAGGTAGCATATAACCAGAAGTGCAAAGATGTAGCATATTATTTACAGAGAGTGTAGTAAGTTATTCAGTTTAAGTGATGTAATAAGTTACAATATACATGTATATAATTAAATATGTATGCTTGTTGTTATTTTTACAACTGTAGGGAGATGACCACAGCCATTAACCCTAATTACCACCCCCCTTCCAGAGACACACTGTCTAACACACTCATTCCTGCTTGGTATGACATTGCAAAAGAGAATCTGAGGGAAGAGCTTGCCAGTGTGGCAAAAGTTGCTATTACGAGTGATGGGTGGATCAGTATTACACAGGACCACTACATAACGGTCACACTCCACTACATTAACCAAGGCCAGTTGAAGCAGAAAGTCCTTAAGACACAGGCAGTATACGAGTCTCAGAGTGGGCCTGTTGTTGCTGAACAAATAGACGAAGTCCTGGCTGAATTTGGGGTAAAACAGAAGGTCGTCGCCATAACTGTCGACAACGCTCCAAATATGGATGTGGCTGTATGACAGCGCCAAACAATAAAGCTCAGATGCTTTGGACATACTCTAAACCTTGGGTCTCAAAAGGTGTACAATGTGCAAGCTATCTCTAAGTGGTCAGCAAGGATCTGAGATTTGATTGTTTGGATCAAAAGATCCTCAATCATTAAGAGAATTTTCAGCAGCGTCTCCTGGGTACGAAACTTTGCCTCATTGTTTCAGTGTAATTCAGACAGGACAGGAGGAATAAATACATTTTAATTGGTCATCATTTATATATTTCAGGCCTGCCTGACCATTCCGTGGTCCTTGTAAAAAACAGCTGGAATTCTCTTTATCTCATGGTGGAGAGATTTGTGGAGCAATATCCTGCAATACAAGCAGCATTCTTGGACCCACGTGCCAAAAAGCTCATGAAGAGAGACAGGTATGAATTCATTAATGGTCTAAGCAAACATAATAATGCTATTATAATAGGTCTTTAAAAAATAGTTAATTGTTGTCAGGATGAAGAAAATCCATGTCATGATATAAACAAATAATTGTATAACTAAATGGTCAATATACAGAATACATGATCATTTTGTAATTTAATATCAGACAACAGATCACAGATAAAGACTTAGGAGGGCTGAGGACTTTATCAGTCTGATGCTCATGCTGTATACAATAGGGATGCTCCGATCGATCGGCCGCCGATCGATATCGGCTGATACTCACTCTCTGCAGATCGATCGGTGCTCTCTAAAAATGCCGATCGTGAGAGCCGATCGCATGACGTAAAATTATGATGTAAAATACATTACACTTTTCTCTGTGCGTGGCAAAACAAGCTCGCCAAAATGGCTTCACCAGTCTGGCAGTATTTTTTTGTGTGAAGCAGAAATCCTGCAGCTCCACCCGCTGTGACGGACCGTTGAGCGGAGCAAAACACACACTAAGAGTTAGACCTAACATACTTAGCTATTTTATCTACCTCTGGAACAAGCTAAACTAGTTATAAATATGTTATTTCTTCACTGTCGGGTCACTCATTACTGGATCAGTGAGCTGCATGAGACGATACTGACAGGCTGTCAGGAGAGAGAGAGAGAGAGAGAGAGAGAGAGAGAGAGAGAGAGAGAGAGAGAGAGAGAGAGAGAGAGAGAGAGAGAGAGAGAGAGAGAGAGAGAGAGAGAGAGAGAGAGAGAGAGAGAGAGAGAGAGAGAGAGAGAGAGAGAGAGAGAGAGAGAGAGAGAGAGAGAGAGAGAGAGAGAGAGAGAGAAAAAAAGAAAAGAGAGCGCTTCCGCTCATTTCTCATGTGTTATTATCCAAAGTGAATGTAAACTTGAATAATGTACTTAATTTGAATGTAATAATTATGTTGGTTGTTGTTTGTGGAAGCGCCAGTGAATGAGCCCCATTAATTGAGTTTTAAACATCACTTTAAATGGAAGACCCCCACTCGATCGGATCGGCCGATACTGATTCCGGCGATCGGGACTTTCATCAACAGTTATAAATAGGGTTGGGTATCGTTTGAATTTCCACGATTCTGATTCCGATTCTACTTTTCGATTCCGGTTCTTAACGGTTCTCAATTCCGATTCTTTGAGGGGCAAGGTACAAAAATGATACATGCTTCTTCCACCAAAAAAAATTACATTTATTCGAGAAACTTTTACACAGGTTAGTTTACAGTAATATTCACATTAATCAGTCGGTTTGTATTCACTGCTATGTAACTGTAACCTGAGAACCACTGAAGCTACAACAGTGCAACAGTCCAACTTTTAAAGGAACCCCCCCCCCATTTAAAAACAGTTCTTGTTGAGAAAAACAAGCATATCTGCCTTCTCAGGCATACCGGGAAGAAATGTTTGAAATGCTTCAATCTGGTGAACTTTAAGCAGAATTACTAGAGACTAGATCTAGGGGGTACAACTCTAAACACCCATATGAAAAAGATCGGTTTACATTTTAATAATTAAATAAGTATGTGAACATAACCAATAACCTACCATAGCCAATAACAAATACATGTAACATATTTTATTTTTGTTGTTCATTCATATCTTATTTTACTATTTTATTTATGCATATTTTTGTATCTCTCCAGTTTAAAACGATATGTCTGGTATACTGTCCTATAGTATACATTGGAATGGTTTTAAACCTGTTTTATCCCAATAATTATAAAGGAGTGCCTTGGAAATATGTGTTTACATAAATTGTGACCAAAACGTTTGAGACCCACTGAGATAACTTAGACTAAAGTGAACTATCTAAACACTCAGAGTCCTTTACCTCACTGAGCTGTAGTTATCAGCCTCTCAGTCTGACTGGAGAGGACTCTCCCTTCACATTATTGTAGAAACATCTTCTTCTAATATCCATTAGAGCAGCTAGCACCAGATGCTAATAACAACAGCGCTGGACCCGGTGCACCCTCCCTTTCTCCCTAGTTATAAATTGATTTGAATCCTACTTAATGGACAGAAACAACTTTGTTTTTATAGGTAAATACAAATCTGAGTTGACAAATATGACATGTGGGGGGTACCTCAAGGCTCCATCTTGGGGCCTCTTCTCTTTAACGTCTACATGCTACCGCTGGCTCAGATAATGAAAAACAACAAAATAAGTTACCATAGTTATGCGGATGACACACGAATTTACATAACCATTTCACCAGGAGACTATGCTCTAATTCAAACACTGAGTAAGTGCATTGAACAAATCAATGACTGGGTGTGTCAGAACTTTCTCCAATTAAACAAAGATAAAACTGAGGTAATGGTTTTTGGAGCCAAGGCAGAACGTATAAAAGTTAACGCTGAGCTTCAGTCTGCAATAGTGTTGCACGGTGTACCGATACTTGAAAGGTACCGCGATACCCTGCCGTTCAAAATGTTACGATTCCTCAGTTTCATTAGTATCGGTACTTTAAGAATGACGGGGAAAAGTACTCCGGTGAGAAAGTGCCGTTTTAATAAGAGCCGTGTGTGTTCAGTGCTCTGCTTCCACTCCCTGCACTGCAGCCGTGCCTGCAGTCCCTCCCCTCTCAAGCACGCTCAAGTGCCTCCCCTCTCTGGTGCACGTGCTAGCTGCCAGAGCATGTGAGAAGACGAGAAGCATGGCTGCAAGTGGGAGTGTAACTGCCGCTGCGTCTCGGCTTGTTGACAAAAAAGACGCCAGAAGCGAAAAACAAAAACGTTTTTATAGATGATGCTTAATTGTATTTAATACAAATTCTTGTCATTTATTTTATTTATTGTTCTCATTGTTTAAAAGTTTGTGTTATGGTTATGGTTCTGGTGTGAAATAAAGCACAATAATTACATTTAAGACTGTTTCCCTTTTTTTAAGAAAAGTATCGAAAAAGAATCGGAATCGCAATTCTTGACTTGGTATCGGTATCGAAACCAAAATGTTGGTATCGTGACAACACTAGTCTGCAATGTTCAAAACAACAGAGCCAGAAATCTAGGTGTAGTCATGGACTCTGACCTGAGTTTCAACAGTCACATTAAAACAATTACTAAGTCAGCCTACTATCACCTAAAGCAGTGGTTCTCAAACTTTTTTCAATAATGCACCCCCTTTGAAAAAAAAATTCAGCCAAGGGAAAAAAGGCCTATATAAAGAGGTACAGTAGCGCTGCACCATCAGTGTCTGATTTATTAAAACAACAACATTGTAACTGAGAAACACTTAAATGCTACATTTAAAATGTTTACAATCCATCACTAAATTCATGGCAAACCAATTTTAACATCATGCAATAACACTAAGACGACATTAATTGCATTGAACTGATATTTTTAATAAGTTGTACTTACAATGTAGTGAGAAACATGGGCTTGTCGTTCTCGGTGACAGGAAGGCCATTGCAGTTATTACACTTCGTGTTTTGAAAATATGTGTAACTGTTCATATAAAACCCACACTGCTCAAACGTTGTTACTTTTCCTAAAATTGGTATATTTATTTATTTTGGGGCGTGGGGAATGAAGAGAAAAAAATATATGAGCATTTTATGAGCATGGGATTTTGACCCCTAATATAAACATATAACAACAAAAACAGCTATACTTTGCGGCCACACACCGTTGCCAAGCAACGCTTATTGTTTAGGTCCTTTTGATAAGCAGGCAGTCATATCATTAGCTAGATCTGATAGATTTGGACATAAACGCGAGTGAAGTCTAACCGGACGCGAGTGAGAGAGATCAGATCAGCTGCTGCTGACGGAGAACACGCAGCTCTTCCGGATCAAAGCTCCCCTGCTGTGACGGACCGTTGAGCGGCGCAAAATACACTAAGAGTTAGACCTAACACACTAAGCTAGTTTATCTACTCTGGAACTAGCTAAATTAGTTATAAATATATTTATTCTTTACTGTCGGGTCACTTATTACAGGTTCAGCGAGCTTCACGAGCCTGACGGGCTGTCAGGAGAGGGAGAGGAAAAGAGAGCGCCCCGTTTATTGTTCCCATTTTATTATCATCCATTACTGTAAACTTTTGAATAAAGTAGTTAATCTACTATTAGTAGTTTGTTTAAATGCATTCATTATGTTTGTGTTTTCAATAACATAAAATAAATCTCACGTACCCCCTGCAGTACTCAAACGTACCCCTAGGGGGCCGCGTACCCCCATTTGAGAACCACTGACCTAAAGAACATATCTAGGATTAAAAGACTAATGTCACAGCAGGATTTGGAAAAGCTTGTCCTTGCTTTTATCTTCAGTAGACTGGACTACTGTAATGGTGTCTTTACAGGTCTCACTAAAAAATCTATTAGAAAGCTGCAGCTGATTCAGAACGCCGCTGCTCGAGTCCTCACTAACACTAAGAAAGTGGATCACATCACTCCAGTTCTGAAGTCTTTACACTGGCTTCCTGTGTGTCAAAGAATATATTTCAAAATACTGCTGCTGGTTTATAAAGCACTGAATGGTTTAGGCCCAAAATACATTTCTGACCTCCTCCTAAATTATGAACCATCCAGATCTCTCAGGTCTTCTCTCTGGTCAGCTTTCTGTCCCCAGAGTCAGAACTAAACATGGAGAAGCAGCGTTCAGTTATTATGCTCCAAATATCTGGAACAAACTCCCAGAAACCTGCAGGTCCGCTGCAACTCTTACTACTTTTAAATCCAAGCTGAAGACCTTTCTTTTTGCCGCTGCTTTTAATTGAAACTGAGCGGTTGTGTTTCGTTTTTGGTTAATGAACATTTGGGGCTAGTAACCCCAGGGAATCAGTGTCTGGGGACTTTGTCCTGGCGGGTTTCTCTGTGCATTCTGCTCTGGACGTATGTGCCATACAAGCGTACACAGCTCATGTTCGGAGAAACCTTAAAGAAAGGCATCAGTAAAATGGAACTTCTGTGTGAACTATTTATATCTTAAACTGCACTGTAACTTTGTATTCATGTACTTTTTATTAATGTACTTTTTCTTTTAATGTTTCTTTTATTATCTTTTCTTTTTAATGTCTTTCATTTTTGTAAAGCACCTTGAATTGCCTTGTGTTGAAAAGTGCTATATAAATAAACTTGCCTTGCCTTGCCTTTCAGCGTCATGTTGTCAAGAAACCCAGGGTCTCTGCACTGGAGGAACTCTTCGCTGAAGATGATAAAGAGCTGCGGAGGAGCCTTATTCAACAGCAAAAAACTGCGCCAACAATCCTTGAGAACATCAGGAATGAGCTGTCAGTCTACAGAGGCCTCCTTCCCATCCATACATCAGAAGACCCTGCCCACTGGTGGTGGAGTAAGAAGGAAACTTTTCCTATCCTCTCTCGTCTCTCCACCTACCTCTGTGTTCAGGCTTCCTCAACGCCTGCTGAGAGTGTTCTTCACAGCTGGCAACACTCTCAGTAAGGAGAGATCTTGGAAAAAGTGAACATGCTTATCTTTTTAAACAAAAACTGTTGAGTGCAGCATTCATTTTTTTGGGGTATTTCGTTTTCATTCTTGGACATGTTTCCATGTATTAATGCACCTTTTTTCATCCTCTGTCTCTGTATGAGGGAGAACCCCAAAAAGCATGATAGGGCGGGGCCCTTTAAGATATTTTATCTATTTTTGTCTGCTTCTGAGAAGCTAATGTATAAGTTATACAGTTATTTCTGCAAGAAAATCACAATAAAATGACTGTTTAATCGTCACATCTTGTATTCATGTCTATCATTTTGAGCACCAAATTATTGAAAAGTATCGATAAGAGTATCGAAAAATACCGGTATCGATAAGCAGTATTGGTATCGATAAAATCCTAACGACATTTGGGGTGAAGTGTCTTGCCCAGGGACACAACGACATGCTGACTGCAGTGAGGTTTGAACCTGTCAACTGTGCCACAGCCTCCCCACTGGACATAACGCAGGTACGCATGCGCTGCAAACATCTGAAATGCGTAACGTCACTTGTGTCACAATGCGCCTTTGCGTACCTGATAGGTCATCAAAACAAAACACATATTTCGTCTACACGTGTTTCATGTCAACACTTAGTGGAGTAAACTATTAGACATGTCCAAAAAACAAAAATACATTAACCTGTTAAGCCCCGAGCCTGTTTTTCAGGTCTCAGGCTCGAAAATGACATTCCCAGAACAAATGACCATATCTTCCCTTCTAAAAGGGTTAAATTAATAATCTTTTTTCTCAAAGCAAGGTTACACCTGTGAGTTGGATGTAGAAGTGTCAGAAGCAATATAGATGTTTTTATTTTAAAGTAAATTCAGATTGAACACAGTAAAAACATTTAAATTATTGTATCCGTCCAAAAACAAAAAATTACTTATAGTGAAAACCACCCTTGAATGATGGGATGGTAGACTAAAAGCTTTAGGAATCCAAACTATAACATATAATAAGTACCCTGTATCAAGATTGATGCAAAACAAGTGAAATTTGACCTTTTTATAGAGGTTTAGAAAAAAAAACACTTCTGGGGTCATTTGGGTGGATTTGACCTATCTCTGGCCCCCCTTGCTCGATTTTGCTGATTGACATCTCTTTCTAACCGTCAGAGCCAATGGAATCGAGGGGAACTCCCACATACTCATTATTTGGTAATGTGTGTGTGTGTGTGTGTGAGACTGCCGCATAGCCAAGACCGGAAGCTGCGATAACTCTGGTGCAGGGGTCACCAACCTTTTTTAGGATGAGGGCTACTTTAAAAAAATAAAACAAGTCGGGGGCTACTTTTACGCCTCTTTTTTTTGTTTTTTGCAGTGTATATATTTTGCACATTTATTCATTATTATATGCTTACCTTTAACCTTTATGTGCTGTTTGGGTCTTTGGGACCCGTTTTCAGTGTTTACTAAAAGAACATTTATGCAATTTAATTATTTTAACCTGCTTTATTTGGGGGTGAACCTCACCTCCTCTGGGGTCCGGGGGCATGCACTCCCGGGAAGTGAAATGCATCAATCTGGTGCACTTTATGCACAAAACGAATGTATGGATACAGCTCTCAACACTCAGATGAAAGGGAGCTGTATACTTTTCAATCCAAACATCTTTAGAATATGATCACAACCAATAATAAATCATTTAAACTTGTTTATTCTTATCTTGTGTTAGTTAGCAATCTTTCTTTTTATTTATGCATATTTTACTAATCACTCTTTTAAACTGTTTTTGTACTGTCCTATTGTACACATTGGAATGATTTCTTACTTGATATTAAATAGATAAAGGGGTGCTCTCACACACACACACACACACACACAGGCTGTGTGCTCCTCCGTGGCGATGACGGCTTGCGTTAAAAAATAATAATAAACATATTTGTAAAGTGGGGGGACACAAACGGGATTTCGAAAAGTGCTGGGGACATGTCCCCCCTGGAGATTACGCCATGCGTATGTGTGCGTCAAGTGCAATAAATATATATGCAAGTTGCAACACACACAGTAAAACTCTACCCCTCATGTGCTGTATAGGCTGGCATGATGGGCTGTTCAATGGGGCTGATGTGTTGTGTAGATTCTGCCAGAAGGAAAATCAGCGGGGAGGTGCCACATTGCTTTTCTTCCCGACTGCAACGCTGGTCCCGCAAATCAAGCAAGAACGTGATTGGTCGATATTAATTGTGGGGGTGGGGGGAGGAGGGGTGTTAGATAGATATAGAGTTGTAGTAAGTAGATAGAGTTCGCTATGATTTAGGTTTAGTTTGCATGGGGTAGATTCTTTTAATTACATTTCCTTTTTTGTTTTGTGTATTTTATACATTTTGGATTTTCATGGCGAGCTACTTTTAGAACGTGCCCGGCGGGCGCCTCACGTTGCCCCTGCGGGCTACTGAGTGCCCGCGGGCACCGTGTTGGCTACCCCTGCTCTGGTGGCTACTATTAGCAGCTAACTTTTACTCTCCGATTTTTACATAAAAATTGAATTATGGATTATAAATAAAAATTATTATTACACAGAAACATTATCAACCTATGGATAAACTGATTCAGCCGCGTTTTTTCTCATTTTAATGCCATTGAACCAGTCTTTTGATCAGATTGACAGCTACGGTGAGACGATCTCCCGTAAAAGCTCCGTAAAGGTACGTGTTGTGATGTCGGTGTTTGCTTCCCCTGCGAGTTCGGATCACTCAGTGATGATATATATATCTAAATAATTTGTGGAACCTCAGCTTTAATCGGATATCTTGTATGTGCAGCTACGATAAGTAATAAGGGTATCTTTTATCTTGAGTTCTGTGCCAAAGTGCGTCAGTATTTTTCACTCAGGGGTCATTTAGATGCTTCTTATGAGATTTGTGTTTTGTTTTGGTAAAAATGGTTTGTATCGTCAGTTAGCTGAGATTATTCCCGTTAATCTGGTATAACACATTAATAGGTTCTTAAATATTAAGATCCCCTGAGACACAGTGTCGTGAAAAAAAAAAAAAAAAAGGACCCGCCGAGGGGGACCTTGGGGCTTAGCAGGTTAAAGGACCCCTATCATCCTATATTTAAATGATATATTGTGGGCCATACCTATATAAGGTATATTTATACGTTTCTGTTTTCAAAATACCAAACAGATCATGCCTCATTTCGCTCTATTTGCTGTTCTCCAGCCCTGTTTTTGCAGGGGGCTGATTCTGTGAGCTGCAGCTGACCACGCCCCCCTGCAGGAGAGGGGAGCGTGCTCTGATCAAGTCAGAAGAGGGGGGAGAAAAATAGATCTCCGTCCTCCGTGTTTTATTATATTATTATATAGAGTCGTTATTCATTTGTTTTAAAGCTCAATAAATAACAAAGAAGACCTTTGACCGGCATTTTTCTAATTTTGTCCGGAAGATTTCAACTTTACCGGACATCTTGACCAGCGAAAGAAAACCTAACTCTGCCGCACGGTCCCCTCGTTCCTTGGAAGAGGCGGAGAGGTGGGTGTTTGTCATCTGCTGGTGGCAAACCGGAGAGAATTACAGCGCTTGCCTCGACGGGGAGGGATTGCATTGAATTACAGCAGCAGAGAATAAACAGAAGGGCAACCATGGCAACCATGCGCGGGAAGTTTCTTCGCTGCTTTTGTGGCAGACTACAGCACCACTTACAGGCCTGGCATATGTACTACAGCGTCTCCAGCGCTTTCGAGCGGCAATGGCCGGCCGTGGCCCAACCCCACATTCCCCTGATAGGTGGAGAGTTGGCCCAATAGCCGTAGCGCCACCGTCCTGACGTCAGGACAGTGTTCAAATCTGGATCAGTTTTTATCAGATCCGTTGCAGCCCCATTTTTAGAGATTTGGGTATGGAGGAAAATAGAGAGGGTTGTGTTTTCTGACACTTGGTGAGTTCCCTGGAACACCGGGGACACATATTCATGTATAAAAGACGTACAAAAGTGCATTTTGCATGATAGGTCCCCTTTAAGCAACTGGTTAACACTATGGACAAGCGTTATGCAATGCCATCTCTGCATCATTTCACCAGATCTGCACTGCCTGCCCTATATGACAAAGTTGAAAAGGATGTGGCTTCAGCTGAATACTTTGCAGTTAAATTATACTTAAAGTTCAGGGTAATCAACTATTAAAAAGATACTGTTCAAATTATTATTATAATTTTTTTTAAAGTTCAATAAATGGATGTTTTCAAAGTCAATGAATAATTGTATGTAATGATCGTGTAATGATATTGACCAACATAATCGTGATTATGATTTTTTTTTTTTGGGCCCCTCCTTTATATTTTTTTATTTATGTATATTTTTGGGGCCCCAATGGCATTGACCGGTTCACGCAGTCTTCAAAGTAACCAAGCAACCTAAATTAATTTGTAATTTGTCTGTCCAATGACCTTGCTCCCTTTCATGTCATGTCATACCTTGCATGACAAGCGAACCGTTTAATCAACCTGTACTGTAGCTAGCAGCAGCAAGTTCGGCAGCATTATAAAAAACGGAATAGCTTGCATTTATAATTTACGGCAAACCAAAGCACAAGAGCGGTGCTCAAAAGAGAAAGGACACGAGAGAACAAGGAGATGTAACGGCTAAACTGACACAATTAGACTTTTTTCTGGTCATACATCGTCCTCGAAATCGAACGCCCACGTTAGCAATGTTGACGTGCAGCGGCAGCCGGAGCCGGGGGCTAACGATAGCTCACCTGCCTTACCACCATCATTGCCATCTAGCTCCACAAGTGAAGCTGTATCTGTGGCCGTGGCTGTGCAACCTTCTTCTCCAGCCAGCCAGGACGAGAGGCTGGATTTGGCTGTGCCCGGCGGTGGTCCTACAGTCCCCCCGTGGGCACCAACCGATAGGGGACTCTATGGCGCTATTGAGACCCCCGACGCCAAGATCAAAAGCTATATTATAGCAACTGGTCCATGTAGGCCTACCGGCCCATTCCCCAGAGACAAACATCAAGGAAACAGGTGTTTCTCCATGACGTATTACACCACCACTATCAGAGCAGGTATCAAACTGCCACGGACATGGCTGTGTTACTCCCCCAGCCTGGACTGTGCCTATTGTGAGCCATGCTGGCTGTTTGCATACCGAGGTGCACCGTTCTACAGTGATGCGTGGGTCAAAGGAGTTCGCGACTGGTAACATTTGTCGGCGAGGATTGACTCACATGCACAATCTCAGGTCCATGTCGGAGCATGTGTCATATATGAACAGCGGAAGAGAAACGGGAGAATGGATGCAAACATGGAGAGGAATGCAAGGAATGCTGCTAATTACTGGAGACAGGTACTTGAACTTGACAGCCCAACAGTGGGAACTTTCTCAGTATGATAGAACTTTAAGCATGTTACGATCCGGTTCTGAAAGAACTTGTTGAGCTATCACAAGGTTCTGTGAAATACTTAGTCCAGCTGTTCAAAATGAGATAATCTACATAATCGGAAAGCGGATGCAGTGCGACATTCTAGTAGAAATAAATAATGCTCAGTTTGTTTTTTTCTGTGATCATGGACACCACCCAAGATATTTCCAAAAGAGACCAAATTGGCCAATATGTGACAATCCAGAGGGATGAAAACGATAACCTGATAAACGAAGCTTTCTTGGGGTTCGTGGAAATGTCAGCCCGTGAACTCCAAAAGAAAATCCTGGACAGCATAGAGAGTAACAGATTTGACCACGCCCCCCGAGGAGTGACGCGTCCAGAGCCCATGTGAAAAAATCATCTTCCAGGCTGTTAATATTGTTACTGCTTTTACTCTCTGGTAACGTTAACATTAACCCTGGTCCTGAGTGTTTCTCTGCTTCCTTGCAGCATTTGCCAACTCCGAATAAGTTTAGCTGTAGGCAAGGATTGGGTTTTCTGCATGTTAATGCTAGAAGCATAGTGCCCAAATTAGATGTTTTCAAGACCTGGTTTTTAGTTGCTAAGCCTGATATTGTTGGAGTTTCTGAAACCTGGTTAAAACCGTCTGTCACTGACACTGTTATTCACATTGATGGATATAATGTATTCAGAATGGATCGTAAGGGCAGAGCTGGTGGTGTTGCAATATACACTGCTGAGAAACTACAGTGCTCTGTCCTTCATTCTATTTCAATTCCAAGGCAATTTGAGTTGCTAGCAGTCCAAATAACTATAGCAAATGCTCCTCTCACTGTTATGGTTGTTATAGGCCTCCATCGGCCATCATGGATGCAACTACTAGCCTTACTGAATTGTTGTCTAAGTTTTCTTCTGAAATCATATTATTGGGTGGGACTGGTTGAGTGATACATCTTCACAGTTTAAGCAGCTTTGTGATTCTTTGAACTTAACTCAGCTTATTGATAGTCCCACTAGAATAAACCCTGCCAAACCCAATAACGATACCCTTATAGATGTCATTCTAACAAATGCAGCTCATAGGTATGTGTCTGTTGGTGTTTTTCCTAATGATATCAGTGACCATTGCTTGCGTTAGGAGCACTAAGTTGCCCAAAGCCAAGGGCCTTATTGTGCTCAGGCGCTGCTTCAAACACTTCTCTGAGCAGGCTTTCCTACACGATCTGGCGGAGGTTAAATGGCACTTCAAAGCGTTAATTCCATCCGTCGATGTTGCTGTCCAATTCTTTATTGATCACTTTTTATCGATTATTAATAGACATAGGAATAGGAACACTCCATGGTTTACTAGAGAACTATCTGATCTCATTCATGATCGAAATAAGCAATGGTCTTTAGCTAGAAAGTCTAACACTAGTTTTGACTGGCTTCTTTTTCGTGTCCTCAGAAATAAATGTTAAGCCCTTATTAAAAAAGCTAAAGCTGATTACTATCTGAGCTTAACCACTGATTGTTTTAATGACCATCTTAAGTTCTGGAAAACAATTAAATCACTTCAGAACAAGAAGGTTTCTAGTTTCCCACAAAAACTGAAGGTCAGTGATTCTTTTATTTCAGATACAAATGATATGTCTAATGCCTTTAAAGCTCACTTCAAAAAGGCTGGTCACATTTTTGATGAGCAAAGTCATGACTCTCTACAGCAGTGACCACCAACTGGCGGCCCGCGGGCCACATCCGGCCCGCCAGTAAATTTTCATCCGGCCCGCACGACGGGGGTGACTGTGGCGTTGGCGGAGTGGTTACTGCGTTCGCCCCCCACCCATTTTTTTTTTACAACGTCTCGTGAGTAAGGTGCAGTACCGGAGTCCAACAGAGAGGCAGCAGCTGCGGGACAGTAGACTGCGTACTGCGAAACATTCCTTGAAGAAGAAGAAGTGATCCTTCGTTGTGAAGAGTCTGCTTTGTGCGTTCCGCACCACAGCAGCAACCCCGCTGCGACAGAGTCCAACAGAGAGGCAGGAGCTGCGGGACAGTAGCCTAGAAGCAGGGTTAGGTTGTAACGGAATATATGTAACGGCGTTACGTAATCAGAATACAAAAATCCTAGTAGGCTAACTGTATTTAGCTGGCGTTACATTTGAAAAACGAGTAATCTGATTACAGTTACTTTCGTAAACCTGAAGTGAATACATTTTGGAATACTTATTGGAATTATTGGTGGAAAAGTTTCCTCACAAAATGTAATATTCATTACCGGCAAAACTGTGTGCACACTGCACAGCGCTGCAGCATGTCTGTGTGCGAGAGAGAGAGATGCAGCGTGTCTGTGAGGCCCCGCCTCCGCACGCAGATGAGAGAGAGATCTCTTTTCAAATATATTGAAAGTTAGAAACGGAGATGGTTAGATAAAATGTGCAAGATAACGTTGATGTAGCATTTCTTTATTGTCGAAATGATGACATTTATAACGGGATCAAATCAAAGTGAATGGCCTGCTGCTGCTGAATGCATGGGGCAAGTGACTGGAACAAGTTTTAAAAGTTATTACATCGTTTCAGATAATAATAAATAATAATGAGAATTCATTCTATTTAGGGGCGCCTTTCAAAGCACCCAAGGACACCTTACAATTCATAACATATTCTAAGGAAAGGTTTACAGTAGGAGAATGCAGTCCGGGTAATGTTTTTTATGTGGGGTGCAGATGAGAGGGAGCTGTCCAGAATGACACCAAGATGTTGTGTTTGAGTTCTTGATAAGCCATTAAAACAGTAAAACAAGTGTCTCCTGCTCACCAAAACATACCCATCTGTTATGGAAAAAGAAAGTATTCTAAAAGTAACCTGAACATGTTACTTTTATAAGACACATAACTGTAACTGTATTCTGATTACTTTCAGAGCATGTATTCAGTAATCAGTAACTGATTTACAAAGTAACCCTCCCAACCCTGCCTAGAAGTGATCCTTCGTTAGCGTGAAGAGTCCGCTAAGCCTTATGCAGTACCTGTACCCCCCCCCCCCCCCGCGATAGTGTCTATTGGATACATTTTGGCCCTTGGACAAATGTAGTTGGTGATCCCTGCTCTACAGGGTCGTACTCACAGCCCTAGTCAAGAGATGAACTCCCCTGTTTTTGATTTCGCTTCTTTCTCGGTCTCTGAAGTCTTACAGGGTTTGCACTCAATTGATCCTAAAAAGTCTGCCGGGCCTGACGGCCTCGACCCGTTCTTTTTTTAAATTGCAGCTCAGATTATAGCACAACCAGTAACTGATATTTGTAATCTCCAGTGACGTGCGGTGAGGTTCATGGCTGGTGAGGCACTGACTCTTTCAGAGTCAGATTTACAAATATTATATTTTGACCTTAATCGAAATATTCGGTTATTTTCAAAAGCTTTTTTAGTCTGATGCTTCAATTCATTTTAAACAGACCGTTCAACAAAAGGATAGGCCTACCCACAATTTAAATATTAGATTGTTCTTTCTTAGTAAGATTCCATTTGCATTACAATTGTGGTCTTACCTTGACTTGAAGATGAAGTCCATGCTATCCTTCTGGACAACAATCTCTATTACTTTTTTGTAAAAGTCCTCCTTATCTTCCTGTAGTTTCAAAAGTCTAGTTTGTTGTCTACCGTCCCTGCGTAGAATAACAGTAGCAACAAGAACCTGTGGGCTCACTTGCGCCCCCTTCAGTGCGGCAGAGGTTATGACTGCCTCCCCTGGTGCTTTTTTCATTGCCGTTGTATGATGAGACCAGCGAGCCTAAATATCATATATATACGTGAAATAAGTTATTTAGAGACTATGGATGGCGAGGATAAATGTAATAAAGGGATCTACAAACATTACATTGGTGACATACAGTGAGATGGTGCAGGCATGCGCTTAGTGCCCGCTTTCCAGACAGTTTCTGTGGGGAGACGCATTCTGAGGTGAGGCAGAGCTCATCTGTGCCTCACCTCACCACACAGTAACTGGCTTGAGCGCGCTCACAAAATAAGTGCCCACGCTAAATTAGTACCCGCGCTCCAGCCAGTTACTGTGGGCTTACGAGAGGCAGAGCTCGTCCCTGCCTCACTTCTCATCGATACCCGTAGTTGTAACGGAGCTCGGCAAATTTGCTGATTTTGACTATAAAAAGCGATTGGAATCATACATAAATCACATTTACAAAACAGATCAGTGGAGACATTTTATTATTATTACTATTTAGTTTTTCTTTAGTTGTTTTTCCGTTACATTGGAGTATGACAGGTGAGGCTCTGCCTCCCCTGCCTCCCCTGCCTCCCCTGACTGCACGTCGCTGGTAATCTCTCCCTGTCCACTCACACACTGCCAGCTGTGTGGAAACAAGCTCTGGTATCGCCCCTCTTGAAAGCTGGTGATCCCACGGAGTTAAATAACTATCGTCCTATCTCAAATATTTCTGTGTTATCAAAGATTCTTGAGTCCCTAGTTTCTACTCAGTTAAAACTTTTTTTAAATTCACACAACATCCTTAACCCTATGCAATCTGGATTCAGATCAAAGTACAGGACTGTGACTGCCAGTCTGAAAGTCTTAGACGATATTAAGGCTGCTTTGGATACAAAATATTTTCTGTGTTGCATTGTTTATTGACTTAGCCAAAGCATTTGACACTGTAGATCACCACATTCTGTCTAATGTTATGTTGGTGTCTCGTTTCTGTCATAACATTTGCTGGTTTCAGAGTTATCTAACCGACCGTACTCAATGCGCCAGGTTGGGTAGTACTGTCTCTGACCCTGTCACCTTGGAGAAGGGAGTTCCACAGGGCTCTATTTTGGGGCCCTTGCTCTTTTTATTATATGTAAACAATATTTGTAATCAGATGCAATGTTCTACCTATCATATGTATGCTGATGACACGATTGTATGCTCATGTGCTCCTTCTCTGGATTTGGCCGTTTCCAATTTAAAATCTGATTTTATCACGCTACAGCATGCGCTTCTTGATTCGAAACTGCTATTGAACAGTAAGAAAACCAAAGCAATGCTTTTTGCTCCCAAGTCCGCGTCCTCTTGCCTCTCCATTGACACCCTTGATGGCGTCTCCGTTGAATTTGTCGATACAAATATCTGGGCTTTTGTTTGGACAGAAATCTAAACTTTAAACACCACATTGAAGTTCTAACTAAGAAATTAGGGGTGTGGCACAGTGGATAGAGCCTTGGTGTTGGGTCACAGGTTCAAACCCCACTGCAATCAGCATGTCGTTGTGTCCCTGGGCAAGACACTTCACCCCAAATTGCTCCTGTGGGATTGCCCACAGTATTGAGTATGTAAGTGGCTTTGGATAAAAGCATCTAACAAGTAACATGTAATGTAATGAAATTGAAATTCACTCTTGGCTTCCTTTACAGACTTAAATGTTATTTTTCAACTTCTTCCCATAAAAGGTTGGTCTCTGGCTTATTCCTGTCCCAGCTTGACTACGGTGATACAATTTATAGATTTGCCTGTCCCACTGTTTTGGACAAACTTGACCCACTCTACCATGCTGCACTGCGATATATATCAAATGCACCCTATAGGACTCATCATTGCAAACTGTAAAGCCTAACTGGATGGTCCTCACTTACACTGAACAAAAATATAAATGCAACACTTTTGTTTTTGCTCCCATTTTTCATGAGATGAACTCAAAGATCTAAAACATTTTCTATATACACAAAATAACCATTTCTCTCAAATATTGTTCACAAATCTGAAAAAATCTGAGATAGTGAGCACTTCTCCTATGCCGAGATAATCCATCCCACCTCACAGGTGTGGCATATCAAGATGCTGATTAGACAGCATGATTATTGCACAGGTGTGCCTTAGGCTGGCCACAATAAAAGGCCACTCTGAAACGTGCAGTTTTGCTTTATTGGGGGGGTCTGGGGGGGTCCGAAAACCAGTCAGTATCTGGTGTGACCACCATTTGCCTCACGCAGTGCAACACATCTCCTTCGCATAGAGTTGATCAGGTTGTTGATTGTGGCCTGTGGAATGTTGGTCCACTCCTCTTCAATGGCTGTGCGAAGTTGCTGGATATTGGCAGGAACTGGAACATGCTGTCGTATACGCCGATCCAGAGCATCCCAAACATGCTCAATGGGTGACATGTCCGGTGAGTATGCTGGCCATGCAAGAACTGGGATGTTTTCAGCCTCCAGGAATTGTGTACAGATCCTCGCAACATGGGGCCGTGCCTTATCATGCTGCAACATGAGGTGATGGTCGTGGATGAATGGCACAACAATGGGCCTCAGGATCTCGTCACGGTATCTCTGTGCATTCACAATGCCATCAATAAAATGCACCTGTGTTCGTCGTCCATAACATACACCTGCCCATACCATAACCCCACCACCACGGGCCACTCGATTCACAACATTGACATCAGAAAACCGCTCACCCACACGACGCCACACACGCTGTCTGCCATCTGCCCTGAACAGTGAAAACCGGGATTCATCCGTGAAGAGAACACCTCTCCAACGTGCCAGATGCCATCGAATGTGAGCATTTGCCCACTCAAGTCGGTGACGACGACGAACCGGAGGCAGTTCGAGACCCCGATGAGGACGACGAGCATGCAGATGAGCTTCCCTGAGACGGTTTCTGACAGTTTGTGCAGAAATTCTTTGGTTATGCAAACCAATTGTTGCAGCAGCTGTCCGAGTGGCTGGTCTCAGACGATCTTGGAGGTGAACATGCTGGATGTGGAGGTCCTGGGCTGGTGTGGTTACACGTGGTCTGCGGTTGTGAGGCCGGTGGGATGTACTGCCAAATTCTCTGAAACGCCTTTGGAGACGGCTTATGGTAGAGAAATGAACATTCAATTCACGGGCAACAGCTCTGGTGGACATTCCTGCTGTCAGCATGCCAATTGCACGCTCCCTCAAAACTTACGACATCTGTGGCATTGTGCTGTGTGATAAAACGATAGTTACGTATGTAACTACGGTTCTATGAATACTGGATGACCGCCAGAGGCGGTGCTTTAGCACTGGATATATTCCATCTCGCGCATGCGTAGGTCGAATATTTATATCAACAAAGTCACGTGTGACCTCGTATGACCCCGGAAGGCATAAGTTCCGGTGTTGTCAACGTTTTCAGTCCTATGGAATCTTCTCGCGGAAACACGAGATTCCGAGTGACCAAGAACTCTGGCGGTCATCCAGTATTCATAGAACCGTAGTTACATACGTAACTATCGTTCTATTTCATCCTTACTGACCGCCAGAGGCGGTGCTTTAGCACTGGATGACCTATACCAACAGAGTCATGAGGAAGTCTGAATACTCCCCCTGCTATAAGGATGGCCTAGGCTGACTCTGCAGGAGGACCACACCCAGCGGGTGAGGGGCGGCATCATTCACCCTGTAGTATCTGGCGAATGTGCTCTGGGATGCCCATGTGGCCGCAGCACATATGTCCTTGCACCTTAGGGAGGAACGCTGTGTTCGGCCATAAGGTGATACCTGAGCCATCTGAGTTCCACCTCACACACGAGCTGTTCACGGACAAGGCCTGAAGCTCGCTTACACGCTTTGCTGAGGTGATGGCAAGAAGGAAAGCAGTCTTAGCTGAGAGCCACTCCAGTTCTGCCTGTAACAAAGGTTCAACAGGAGGCGAGCATAGGGCATCCAGCACCAAGGGCAGGTCCCATGTAGGGGCCCTTGGGATATTCGGGGGGGCGAAGCCTCAGAGCTCCCCCTTAAAAAGAGGGATACCAACCTATGGCTCCCACTGTGCTGTTGTCAGCCCTTGCGTGTTGAGCTGATATAGCAGCCACATACACCCTGACGGTAGCGGGACACCGGCCGTCGTCCAGGAGGGACTGCAGGAACTCAAGGGTCGTAGGCACCGAGCAATATACTGGGTCCTCATTTCGCCCTTGGCACCAGTCAAAAAAACAAAACAGTTTCCACCTGTTTTCGTACTGCCTACGAGTAGATGGTGCCCTGGCATTTGAGAATAGTCTTCCCGACAGACTCTATGCAGTCGCTCAGCAGTGGGTCGGGCCCTCCAGTGGCCAGACCCACAGCTGGAGGCAAGAGGTCCTTCCTGTTGGGGAGACGCCAAGGCGTCCCACAGCAGAGTCTGTGCAGCAGATGGACAGGCCCGCACCTAGCTGGGTTAAACAAGGAAGTTTAACAGGACAGCCTAGCCAGGTGGCTCCTGCTAGAATCAAGCAACACGCCTACCAGGAGCGGGGGCGAGAACACTGCCTTCACTGGTTGAGTTGATAACGAATTCCAGATGCAGCGTAACCGGGAGCGGGTGCAAGAACACAGCCTCCACTAGCTACCTGCTGAACGTAAAGAGTAGAGCAATGCTCCTACACGCCGAACATAGAGAGGGATGTAAATGTCCTACACCACGTTACCAGCAGAGAGAGCGGGAGCGAGCACTGCATTCACCTCGGTGGATTAGATAAGGAAATTTAACAGGGCAGTTTAGCCAGGCAGCTGCTGCTAGAATGAAGCAGCGCGTCTACCAGGAGCGGGGGCGAGAACACCGCGCTCACTGGTTTAATTAATAACGAATGCCAGATGCAGCGTCGGCGGGAGCGGGGTGCGAGAACACAGCCTTCACCAGCTACCTGCTGAACGGAAAGAGTAGAGCAACGCTCCTACTTGCCGAACACAAAAGGGATGTAACTACACCCATGTTACCAGCAGAGGGAGCGGGAGCGAGAGCACTGCCTTCACCTAGCTGGAAAAAAAAAGAAGTTTCAGCAGGACAGCCTATCCAGTCGGCTGCTGCTAGAATAAAGCATCACGTCTACCAGGAGTGGGGGCGAGAACACTGCTTCGCTGGTTGAGTGACTGTGTCCAGAGCCACCCCAATGAAGGTTAGGCTCTGAGAGGGGTTCAGACAACTCTTCTCCATGTTCACCATGAGGCCTAGCCGGGCGACATGAGAGAGAAGGAGAGCCGTGTCCTGGATCGTCTGTAACCGGGATGGTGCACAGATTAACCAGTCGTCTAAGGAGAGGGAGAGTCCGAATGGAACACCCTGAACTGGAAATGACGGCCTCTGAAGGCAAAGCGAAGAAACTGCCTGTGATGAGGCACAATAGGCACATGAAAATAAGCGTCCTTCAAGTCGACGGACGTGAACCATTCCCCCCTGGCCACGGTACGAAGAACGTCCGCTGTGCTCAGCACATGGAAAGGTAAAATCTTTAGGAACTTGTTGAGTCCCCTCAGATCGAGGATTGGGCGAAGTCCACTGCCTTTCTTCCTTACCAGGAAGTAGGTCGAGTAGAAGCCCCCGGGCTGTGAGATGGGGTCCACAGGCTCGATTGCACCCTTGGCAAGGAGGACTGACAGCTCCTGGTTTAGGGCGATTTCTTTTGCCAGGTCGCTTATGGTGGTCATCTTGACCCGGCTGAAGACTGGGGGCCAGCGTCGGAACTGAAGCTTGTACCCTTGGGTTAGGTGGAAACCACCCAGGGGTCTGAAGCTTGAGCTACCCGGTAGTTGAGCTGCTGCTGGGAGAGATAACCAACAGCCGGCCCTCAGTACCCTGCCCCCCGGCCTCTGGCTCTGGGGGGGCGACAGTTAGGCACCGGATACCGAGGCTGCCTTGGGGGCGAGTTAACAGGACCGTAGCGGGCCAGCCCCCTCGTGGGGCGCTGAGGCCCATGGCGGGCACCGGGGTGAGCCGGTGGACGGAGAGTCCTACATGTCTCTGATAAGGGTGACTGTGTCAGCCAAACCTGGCGACGAGTCTGGACGAGAGTGGACATCAGGCGCCCAAGCTCTCTAGACATCAGAGCGAACGCCTGTAATGAGGCGTCACTGAGGCTGGTAGAGGATGCACTAAGAGCATCCTGCTGCGGGGAAGCTGAGAGGGCGAGCATGAGTTGAGAGAGGGAATTGCCTATACGGCCCATGCGCGCCGCTGCATCGTAAGCCTTAGTGAGCAGGTCATCAGTGACCCGACATTGGGGTCGAGGGCACCTGGCCTCCGACCTCAGAGCTTCGTCAGGGGAAACTATGAGGGAAGCAATGGTAGGCTCAACAGCCGGCGTGTGGTCAAGGCCAACTCTTGCCGCATCCTGCATGGCTGCCAGGGCTCGGCCATCGGACGTAAGACTGTAAAGAGCCTTAGTGTCCTCCAGCATGCATGTAACTCCCTCAGATACTCACAAGAGGGAGGAACAGTAAAGGTTGCGAAGAGTGCGCCTAAAGAACACAATGGCAGGCGCTGTTACGGGCTGCTGCGCATCCAGCTGCTGGTGAGCCAGTGCCATGCGAATGACGGTACCCATGGAGCCGTCATCTGCCTCCTCCGAGGGACCATGAGCTGAGGTACAGGAGCCAGGCCCAGAAGCATGGGATGGGCTCTCCCCGTCATACTCATCAAATTGAGTGGCTGAAGCTGCCATCGAGAACACATCGTCATCTAGAACCAGCTCAGCCACGGGTGGGCAGCGGCGTGCTCTGCATGGGCACCAAAATGGAGAGCCAAGAGGAGTGACTTCATCTGGGCTAGCTCAGTGGTGAGTAGGTCCACCCTGGAGGACAGCCTATCAGGCTTAGTCCTCTTCTTGGGCGGTGCACCCGCAGCCTCTGCGGCCCAACGCCTAGGATGGGTAGGTTGGGCTGTGCAGAGTCGACTGTGCAGGGGGAAGGCCACCCTCAGTCAGTAGTTCAACCTCGGCTAGTCTAGCAGCTCCTACCGCACGAGGCATGATGGTACAATTCATGCACGGGTCCTCCGAAAGGCCCTCCCTCAGATGCTCGATGCCAAGACAAGAGGGGCAAAGGTCATGGCCATCCTCTGGTTAAAGAGGAGCCATACAGGTGTTAGAGCCGTTAGACCTAGCGATAGCTAGAGCACTCAGCTGACTGTAAATAACTGGGCCAGGAAACAAATATGCAGTGGAGGGGAGTGAGCACAATAGTAGTTAGCTTGAGCGTGAGCACTCTGTTAACTGGGGTGAGAACAATGAAGTCAGTTAATGGTTTTATGCCGTGAGAGGAGAGCGAGAATACTCTCTCCAATAGTGCCGTAGCGAGTTAGCCTAAGCGAGAGCACTCTGCTAACTGAAGGATGGAACGGGCATTAAACCAACTGTGTGCAGTGAGAGGGGAGCGGAAACACTCTCTTCATCATGCTATATTTGAATAATATAGTGTAGGACCATACCTATATAAGGCATATTTATACTTTTTATTTTTCAAAATACCAAACAGATCATGCTGATGGGCTGATTCTGTGAGAACATCACCATCTACAGGCCTGGCTTATACAACAGCGTCTCCAGCGCTTTCGAAAGGCAATGTCCGTGGCTGTCTCCTCCTGATTGGTGGAGTTGGCCCAATAGCCGTAGCGCCACTACTGTGACGTCATAGAAGTGTTCAAATCTGGATCAGTCTGTAGCCCCTTTTTAAGGGATTTGGGTATGGAGGAAAATAGAGAGGGTTGTGTTTTCTGACACTTGGTGAGTTCCCTGGAACACCGGGGACACATATTCATGTATAAAAGACGTACAAAAGTGCATTTTGCATGATAGGTCACCTTTAACTTTGAGCGAGAGCACTCAGTTAACTGGGGGATGGAACAGGAACCAACTGTGTGCAGGGAGAGGGGAGCGGAAACACTCTCTTCACTAGCGCTGTAGCAAGTTAACTTTGAGCGAGAGCACTCAGTTAACTGGAGGGTGGAACAGGAACCAACTGTGTGCAGGGAGAGGGGAGCGAAGACACTCTCCTCACTAGCGCTGTAGCAAGTTAGCTTTGAGCGAGAGCACTCAGCTAACTGGGGATAGAACAGGAACTAATTGTGAGCTGTGAGAGGGGATCGAAGACACTCTCTTCACTAGCGCTGTAGCAAGTTAGCCTTGAGCGATAGCACTCAGCTAACTGGGGATAGAACAGGAACTAATTGCGAGCTGTGAGAGGGGAGCGAAGACACTCTCTTCACTAGCGCTGTAGCAAGTTAGCTTTGAGCGAGAGCACTCTGCTAACTGGGGATAGAACAGGAACTAATTGTGAGCTGTGAGAGGGGAGCGGAGACACTCTCTTCACTAGCGCTGTAACAGTTAGCTTGAGCGAGAACACTCAGCTAACTGGACGATAGAACAGGTAAGGAAACAAATGTTTGCGGTGAGAGGGGGGCGGAGACGCTCCCTTCACTAGCGCCGTAACAGTTAGCTTGAACGAAAACACTCAGCTAACTGGACAATAGAACAGGCAATGAGCCAAATGTATATAGTGAGAGGGGGGCGGAGACGCTCCCTTCACTAGCGCCGTAACAGTTAGCTTGAACGAAAACACTCAGCTAACTGGAAGATAAAACAGGCAAGGAACCAAATGTATGTAGTGAGAGGGGGGCGGAGACGCTCCCTTCACTAGCGCCGTAACAGTTAGCTTGAACGAAAACACTCAGCTAACTGGACGATAGAACAGGCAAGGAACCAAATGTATGTAGTGAGAGGGGGGCGGAGACGCTCCCTTCACTAGCGCAGTAACACATTAGCGAGAGCCGCCGGCTAACTTGTACACAGTTATCTCATTAGCTTGAGAATAGATAGCACAATCAGCGATAAATGGTAGCGATCTCACCGGCTGACATGCAGGAGCGTCCGCTCTTTACTGGTCCGGAGCTCCTAGGGTCCGAGCGGTGAACACCGCAGTCCCCTCCCTTGGGAGGGCGGACAGCTAGCTCGTCGCAGCCTTTGGAGGGCGAGCGTTTTCCTAGCCCGCAGCTCCGATCGAGACGATCACAAGGCTACAGGTAGCGATGAGCTAGAATCTTAATTTTCAATAAGCTAGCTTGGCTTCTACTCAAAAAGTAGTAACCTGCGCAGCGAGAAGATGAAAAAGGACTGAACTCGTTGACAACACCGGAACTTATGCCTTCCGGGGTCATACGAGGTCACACGTGACATTGTTGATATAAATATTCGACCTACGCATGCGCGAGACGGAAGATATCCAGTGCTAAAGCACCGCCTCTGGCGGTCAGTAAGGATGAAATAGAACTGAACATTTTAGAGTGGCCTTTTATTGTGGCCAGCCTAAGGCACACCTGTGCAATAATCATGCTGTCTAATCAGCATCTTGATATGCCACACCTGTGAGGTGGGATGGATTATCTCGTCAAAGGAGAAGTTCTCACTATCACAGATTTTTTCAGATTTGTGAACAATATTTGAGAGAAATGGTTATTTTGTGTATATAGAAAATGTTTTAGATCTTTGAGTTCATCTCATGAAAAATGGGAGCAAAAACAAAAGTGTTGCATTTATATTTTTGTTCAGTGTAGTATGCGTAGGATGCAGCATTGTTTTTTATGAATGTATAAAGCCATTTTAGGTAAGCTTCCACTGTACATATGTGCCAGATTTGCTCCAGTTTGTGACTCATACAACCTTCCTGCTGTGCGGACTGAGGCTGGAAAAAGGAGTCTTTTTTATTATGGTCCTTGGTCTTGGAATTACCTTCAATCAAGCCTCAAACTGATGGCAATTGTCCCTATAGCCTGTTTTAAATTGAAGTGTTCTGAGGTCCTTACCACCAGCTGCTCTTGCAGTAATAAGTAGTGTACCTTTCTTACTGTCCCAAATGTGCACAATGTAGTGACTGCTTTTCATCTTGTTGTTTACTGTAAGAAATTAAAATCAATGTTGATATGGTGTAATTTAAATTAAATATAGGATTTTAATTTAAAGCAGTTTTATTCTGAAAAAAACGGAAGTTCACACTAACTATTAATTTAACACTTTTATTCTGAAAATTCTTCATTTCCGGTTAGCATTAGCATGTGGCTTATTGTTTGAAACTGTGAATTGAAGGTGAAATGAAATGTGATGTTGTACACTAAACACACTGGGATTAACACTCATTTATTTGACGCTGAAATAACGTTTATCAGGGAATGTTTAAATAACCACAGACACCAGAATGATGTAATTTAGCAACAGAAAAAGGCAGGAATTGCATTGGACCCGCCCCCGGCCAATAGGAGAAGACCTCAGATGACAACATGAAGAGCGAGCCAAGAATCGATCTCTTTTCCCTGACCTCGGCTGACCGGCATGGGGAGAGAGCCTCCACTCGCACATTTCATTTGTACACCACCGCATCTTTTGTGTAATTAAATGTTGTTAACTTTTATAAGCTTCGCTTGACTCTTTTCAGTATGTCCTGCTCTCAGGGTTCAAGAATTACTAACATTACTTAGTTGTGTTCTCTGTATTTTATATGTCTGTGTTATGTGTTATAATGTGTAACGTTGCTGCCTTCTTGGCCAGGTCAGCATTGTAAATGAGATTTATCTCAATGCTTTTTATCTGGTTAAATAAAGGTAAAATAAAAAAATATATATATATATATATATAATAAAATTGTTGAGACGCTTTATACTTTTTTCAGCCAAAGTATTAAGAGATGGTCATTCCTTTCCGATATCATTTCAGCAGAACTCTCAGAGCATGGTAACCAGTGGCAGCGTCAGAGTATTTTTGTTGGGTAATCTATGGTAGGGCTAACCCACAGTGGTGGGGCTCAAGTCAGTATTTGCAATGTAATTACATACACGCTATATCGCCCCCTTGACAGTGAAACGCCACACTTGAGGTTTAGATTATTTCCCTGTCTCAATCAAAATGGAACTGTATGAAATAAAACGGCACATTTGTGTTGTAGTAAATAAAAAGGGATCACTGTGAACGTGACGTATGATAGTACACGTTGAAGATCCAATAGGGATACTGAATGGTGGTTCCGAATGATCTCAATCAGTAATGCATGACCCAGACCCAACGTTTCGTTGCTCTGATTGGCTCTAGATCTATTCAAATTGCATTCGGAGGCATTTTGATCTGACCGCGGCCGCGCTGATATTATAATGCCAGAGAATTTTAACACCTTTAGTGTATAAAACTCCCCCACTACTTTCTTAGACTATTCCTTGCACCCCTCTTCTAGCATAAGCCGAATGGTCTAATCCATATTGCATCAGTAACGTGCACTTGTTGTAACAGCAGGATCAGTTTGTGTGTTGTGGACACGACCCGTATATTTTTGCAAGCCGTGTTCTCAACATTTAGCATTTTGCTTATTATTTAATTTAATTTGCTTACTTCAAGATCATTTTTCATGGTGGGGCTAAGCCATTTCTTGGTATGGCTATAGCCTGGCGCCGCCACTGATGGTAACGTTACCATGAAACGCCTCTGCCCCACCAGGTGGTGCTCAAGGCAAGATGCAAATGCTGCCATTAGATACCGGTATGTAGATATCATGAAAGCTCTAACTAGAATCGCTCTGGTCAGCGAAAACAGGGAGGAACGGGACGAGGCTACAGCCCTAAAAAAAACATGGAAAAATCCAGCTTTATTTTTCTCGTCGTGCAACAAACAAAAATACTGGAAAAAGTGAATGCAGTGTCAAAGATGTTGCAGGCAAAGGATGGGAGGCTGTGGCGCAGTGGACTAGTGCGTTAGTGCTCGGATCAGGGGAGCACAGGTTCAAACCCCACTGCAGTCAGTATGTCGTTGTGTCCCTGAGACACTTCACCCCAAATTGCTCCTGTGGGGATTGTCCACAGTATTGAGTATGTAAGTCGCTTTGGATAAAAGCGTCTAACAAGTGACATGTAATGTAATGTAGACATCCACAAAGCTGTTGGTCTCCACCAAAACACAATCCAGGCCCTATCTGCATACCGAGATGACTTTGACCAGGTCAACGCGCCGCTCAAAATCTTGCTGAGAGATGGGGAGCGCAGAGCAAGTTCTTCGCAAAAGAAGGATGAAACGCCACTTCGATGAACGGTCAAGATGAGAGGCTTAGTGATAGCGAGAGCCGTTTCAGAATTAATGTGTTCAACGCCAGCCTGGACATCATTAACAGTCAGCTGTCACAGAGGTTCACTTCTATGCGTGAAACGAACGAACTGTTCCAGGCTATCCACCCCGGGACATTGAACCGTGCGCAGGATAATGCCCTTCACCAGCATGCGCAGCACCTTGCGGACCACTACAGCAGGGAGTCCAACTCCTTGCATTCAGAGCCTGCTTTAAGACTGAAATAGCTAAAGAACCATCTGTGAAGGATATGACCAAGATGCTTATTGTGGACCACAGCTCAATGGCAGCCACATTTAGCGAAGTGTGCACAGCATTGCTGTTATATCTCACCATACCTGTCACTGTTGCGACCGCAGAACGCTCATTCTCAAAGCTCAAATTGATTAAGACGTACTTAAGAAGCAGCATGGGACAAGAAGGACTCAGTGGATTGGCAACACTCTCAATAGAGAACAGCAGAGTCCCAGGGGGGGGGGGCGGGAAAAACAAAATTTGCACCGGGGCCAATCACAACCTTGTTATGCCACTGACTCCAGGTGTAACTAAAGTCTGATTTAAGACTTGATTCTATTTCACATCATTAACCTGTTTAGCCCGTGAGCCCCCAGTGGAGGAAACTGTGTCTCAGGTAGGGCTGCACGATATTGAAAAAAACTGACATTGCGATATTTTTTTCCCCTGCGATATATATTGCGTTTTTTTTAACTATATTTAACCGGATGAAGGATTTTAGTCACGGACGTCTGGATCTTAACTGGTTGACTGATCATACCTTAAGTCATGATCTAACATGTCATGATAATGCATGTTGCTTACCTTCAAATAAGGAGGTTCATCTGTGAATGAAGAAGAGTGGTGTCGAGAAGGGATCCAAGAGATTAAACGTATTACATTAAACTATAGGAAGCTTCATTATCACATTAGGGAATTAACATACTATAATACTATAACAATACTACTTTTCAAGTAACAATCTGACAACGAATTACCAACATGCCTATAGAGATGGTCACTCTACAAGTACAGCACTTGCACAAATGACCGACGACTGGTTAAAGAGCATGGATGATAGGAGGCTTGAAGGAGCTGTGATGTTAGACTTTAGTGCAGCTTTCAATGTAATCGATCATAGTCTGCTGCTGAACAAACTCAAATGCTATGGCTTTGGTTCTGTTGCTAGGTGTAGAGATGGAGAGCTACCTGACTAGGAGAAGGCAGCGAGTCTTTTTCAATGGGAGCTTTTCTGAAAGTAAGGTGTTGCAGTGTGTGGTTCCACAGGGGAGTTCGCTTGGGCCTTTGTTGTATTCTATATTCACAAATTACCTTCCTTACGTATTAAATAAGTCCAGTGTAATAATGTATGCTGATGATTCCACAATGTAGAGTACAGCATCAACATGCAGTGAGTTAAACTATCTACTTAAAATAGAGATTAAAGCCATAGCAGACTGAGTAAACAATAACAAACTGGTACTCAACATTGCAAAAACAAAAGCAATGGTGTTCGGATCCAGACATATGTTAAAGGTCCCATGTCATGCTTTTCCGGTTATTACCCGTCCCCTTGTGTGTTATGAAGGTTTTTATGCATGTAAATGGTGTGCAGAGTCAAAACCTTCAAAGTACACCATGTAGCGAGTAAAACTCTAAAACAGAAAATACCTCCCCAAAACGCCTCGTTGGAGATACGTCACTGTCCATTTGATTCTTCCAGGTACATCATGATGTCATGTCGTCCCCGGAACGAAATGGACCAATCCGTGGAGCCGTTACGTTACGTCCGCGGAGCCGTTACGTTAAGCCCCCGCTGATTGGTCCAAATTGACCAATCCACGGACTTCCTCACACACTCAGTGCAGGCAGCTCTGCTGATTTCTGGCTGCAGGCTGATAACAGACAGTTGGGATCGCGGCGAAATTCTCTCTGCAGACCCATTCTCACAGCGTTTATCAACCTTTTTCTTACTCAATATCAAGCCACACTTATTGTTTTTACTTCGGCTGTGACTTTGTGTGTGTTCAGGTTGAGTTTGGCTGTGTTTCGCTGTGTATCGCTAAACAAGGAAATCCCACCTCCACGGAGCTCAGCGCGATTCACAACGTCCCGACCAATCGGAGCACACTGGGCTCACAGGGTGGGGGGGACAAGAGCTGCAACGAGCCGTTTAGTGGAGAGAGTGAATACACATACTTTACAGAGATGCTGTATGCGAAACCAATGTGAGTTTGGAAAATTGCACAGTATAATTCTATTCTAGTAGACCTCAACAATGGAATTATGATCAGTGGATATGGCCATGACATGGGACCTTTAAACAGCAATCCTCATTAAGCCTGACGCTGGCTGGTCAGCCAGTGGAACAGGTAAACGAGACTAAGTTGCTTGGCATTGTTCTTGATTCTGGTTTACGGTGGACAAAGCAAATTGACAGTATCGTAACTAAAATGGGAAGGAGCATCGCTGTGGCGAGAAAATGTACAAAGTATGTAACACCAACCACTTTGAAACAAGTCATTCAGTCTCTGGTTTTGTCACATCTTGAGTACTGTCCGGTCATATGGTCATCAGCAGCAAAAACACATTTACAGAAATTACAAATAGCTCAAAACAAGGCTGCCAGACTAGCTCTCCACTGTTCGAAGCGCACTCATATTGGAGTTATGCAGAGAAACCTATCATGGCTTCCGGTTGAGAAACGTCTGCAATCTCGTGTTATCACTTTTCTAAAAAAAATCCAATTTAGCAAAAAAACACTGTATTTTTATGATCAAGTAGTTTACACAAGAGACGAGCATGACCATAAGACTAGACAAGCTACATCAGACCATCTACTGGCACCTAAACCCAGGACAAATCTTCTGAACTCTTCTGTGTCTTATAGAGCTATAAAGGAATGGAACTCATTGCCAAACTACCTTGTTGAAATAGAGTCCAGAGCCTCTTTCAAGAAGAGATTGAAGAGCCATCTACTAATGACCATGTACCCTTGTGAGCTGTGAACCCTAATTGAATTTGATCGCATGTTGTTGATGATATTGGTGATGATTTTAATGTTGTTAATGATGTCAGGACTTATGTCCTAAATGTTGCTGTATTATTGTTGTATTGTTTTAAGTGTCGGACCCCAGGAAGAGTAGCTTTTGTCGAGAGCAAAAGCTAATGGGGATCCTTAATAAACATAAACATAGGTGACAAAATAGGTAATTGAACTTTTTATTCCACAATTAAAACCTTTTTTGTGCAAATAGCAGCAAAGTAGTGGACATCTTTTAAACAACATTATAAAAATACAATTAAGAACAGCTATACACCAGCTCCCTGAGTGGTTTACAAAATTACAACTTAAAATAAATATAATTTGTCATAAAACAAATAACTTGTAATAAAAATGTACAACATAACAATATCAACTTGTGAACCATTTTGTTTAACAAACCTTTTTTTAAATCAAAGCAACAGTCAGTGAAACAAAGTGTTCTTGGTCATCATGGCTAGCCTAAACAAGTAAATATCTGCTTTCTTTCTGAACAGAGCACATAGCAGTTAAATCAATCTGAACATTTCTTTTTCACAATTTCAACTGTTGCATAATGTAGTCAAATATAATAATTTGACTTTTTAAGCATCTGTATGCATTGCTCAATCAGGCTTAGAGGTTTTTGGCCAAGAATACTAGTCTATCCACGAATGCAGGCTTGAGACAAGAACGTTGGCAAGTGACAATGTTGCCACTTGCACTGAAAAGCCTCTCTGAGGGGGCACTTGTAGCAGGTATGCATAGGTACTTGCGGGCAAGCTTGGCGAGTTGTGGAAAGATTACTTTGTGCGTTTTCCACCATGCAAGTGGATCTTCCTCTTTGTCTATTGAAGGTCTTAGCAGGTAGCTGTTTAACTCTGCTTCCACAGCATCCTTTAGGTACTGAGACGAATCAGCCTTTGCTGCAGCTTCGCTCTGTTTAAAGAAACTTCCCAAAGACCTCTTGCCTTTCTTTGCCTGGGACGTGCCAGACACTTCGCACTCCACTTCAGTGCTGCAGCTTGCAGCTGCAGTCTCCTGGCATGTCATGATTGTCGTCATCATCTCCGATGTCACTCTGGCCTTGACTTGGGGCTTGCTTATTGATAATCCATAATTCCATTTTTATGTAAAAATCGGAGAATAAATATTAGCTGCTAATGGTAGCCACCAGAGTGTATTGCAGCTTCCGGTTTTGGCTACTCTCACTCCTTATTTGGTAACGTGTGTGTATGTGGAACCTCCCCTCGATTCCATTGGCTCTAGCGGGTTAAAAAGAGATGTCAATCATCAAAATCGACCAAAAGGGGGGCCAGAGATAGGTCAAATCCACCCAAATGACCCCAGCAGTGTTTGTTTTTTTGCTAAATCTCTCTAAAAAGGTAAAATGTCACTTGTTTTGCATCAATCTTGATACAGGGTACTTTATAGTTACGTTATAGTTTGGATTCCTAAAGCTTGTAGTCTACCATCCCATCATTCAAGGGTGGTTTTCAAGTAATTCTTTGTTTTTGGACGGACACAATAATTTAAATTTTTTGACTGTGTTCAATCTGAATTTACTTTAAAATAAAAACATCTATATTGATTCTGACACTTCTACATCCAACTCACAGATGTAACCTTGCTTTGAGAAAAGAGATTATTAATTTACCCCTTTTAGAAGGGAAGATATGGTCATTTGTTCTGGGTATGTCATTTTCGAGCCTGAGACCTGAAAAACAGGCTCAGGGCTTAACAGGTTAATCCAAATTTGTAAAGTAACTAAAGGTATAAAATGAATGTAGTGGAGTAAAAGTACACCATTTACCTCTGAACTGTAGTGGAGTAGAAGTACAAAGTAGCATAAAATAGAAATACTCAAGTAAAGTACAAGTATCTCAAAATTGTACCCAAGTAGAGTACTTGAATAAGTACTTAGTTACTTACGCCATATCATTTTCAAAACCACATCAAGGATTATTTCTGAAACAGTATGGAGCTAAATTGCTTTTTCTCTTGCGAGTTTACCACAAGAAGGGTGAGTATCTTTTTATATCCTGCTTTTCTTACACATCCTCTCTCCAGTACAGCGTTATCTGTGTTAGCGATGCTTGCTAATGTAAACAAAGACCATATTACTTCCAAAACGTTGCACATTGTTTCTGATAGCGACGTTTCTGATAGGGCTGTGTGTGTAAAGCCAGCCCACATTTCCGATATTACGTCGTATCGGCAGCAAATCTGGATCAGCTCCGTTGTGCCCCCGTTTTTAGAGATGTGGGTACGGAGGAAAAGAGAGAGGGTTTTGTTTTCTGACACTTTGTGAGTTCCCTGATACACCGGGGACACATAATTGTGTAAAAGACATCAAAAAGTGCATTTTGCATGATAGGAGACCTTTAAGGAGCATCCCATGGCGCTTATTTGTGCCCGGTGGAGCGAGAATCGATAACTGAGGAACCACCAGACTAGGCCTGTCATGATAATTAATTTTGTTGGACGATACATTTTCCTGAAAATGTTTGCGATAAACGATAATATTGTCGGCACCGTTGTAAGACCATTTTAGACCACTGACATAATGATAATATATAATAATAATTCAAGTACATCCTTTCAAACAGAACTTTTTATTGAACATCCAACATTGCAAATGAAATGTGAAATAATATTAAAATATATAAATTATATATAATAAATAAAACAAATGAAATTATAAAAAATGTATTAAATCACACACCAAAACAATAAAAAAAAAACAGAGCTCTCTCTCTCTATATATATATATATATATATATAAATAAATAAATAAATAAATATGAGCACACATTGTCTCACAAGTAGGGGTGGGCGATATGACGATATATATCGTCGAGACGATATTAGGTCTCCACGATATGCCTTTTCAGCGATATCATATCTATCGTGATACAGAGAGTCACTCAGTCATAGAATGTGCACTCACTGTGAGTGCTGCGAGTGCACATTCTATGATTTGCAGTTCTATACCTAAATGTATACTTCTGTAGTACGACGGTTTCGTTTGCCAAAAAATAACAGATCTACAAGCTAACAACGCGTCTCGACCGCAATGACCTCATTGCTTGCTTGAAGGTCTGTTGTGTTGATCACACGCTCCCAAGGTCCCTTTCTTCTTTGCAGCGAGGGAAACGACACTGTTGGCAGTCTGCACACACAGCAATAATGGACGGAGAGTCAGATTCAGATGTAGAAGAATTAGTCCCCAAAAAGAACTCTACATCTGTGGTATGGAACTATTTTGGATTTTACACAACAGAAACGGACCAAACAAACGTAATTTGCAAAATTTGCAAAAATGAAAATGTGAAAGCGACAGATGGCAACACGTCGGGCTTACGAGACCACCTCAAACGTAAGCACCAGAAAGAGTATGCAGAGTCTGTAAGAGTGCAAGGTCCCTCGCGTGTGAATGCACAATCTACCGCAGTGACCGCACAAGTACGACCAAAACAAACCACCATAACGCAGGCATTTGATAAAGGGGCTCCTTATGAAAAGACTAGCAAACGGTGAAAAGACATAACTGACGTGGTGGCGTTTTATGTGGCCAAGGATATGCATCCAACAAAGAGCGTGGAAAACAAAGGTTTCGTGAGGCTGATGAAAACAGTTGAGCCACGGTACCAGGTGCCCAGTCGAAAATATTTTTCTACACAGGCCATTCCAAACATGTACACTGAATGCCGAGAGAAGGACAACAGGAAATTCAAAACGGCCAGTTTTTTGCTACAACCAGTGATGTATGGTCTAGCCGCACGTCAGAACCGTATATGAGTCTGACCATTCATTTCATTCACAAGTGGAAGCTGCAAAGTGCATGTGTCCAAACGATATACTTCCCAGTAGACCATACAGGGGAACTAATCACACATGGCCTAAGGCAGGGGTTCCCAAACTTTATTGTGCCAAGGACCGGCAGATACATAAAAAAAAAATCGCGAACCGGTTGTCAATTTTAACTGATTTTAATATTTACTCACCACCAGCAGGTAGCAACAGAGGCTAATTGTATGTAACAGCCTGAACAAATACTAGAACAATATGCATCCAAAACATATTAACAACGTTTAAAAAAGAACCGGTGTCGTTTTTTGGTTTTTCGGAAAAACGACGTTATTCAGTTTTTAAACCAAAACGGGAAAACAGATAAATCAACGTTTTGGTTTTGTTTGTATGATTTACGGATAATCCAGTGATGGGAAAACGAGGAGAAGGCGCATTATGAAGGGTGTGTGTGTGTGTGTGTGTGTGTGTGTGTGTGTGTGTGTGTGTGTGTGTGTGTGTGTGTGTGACACTGGCATTTGTTTTCAGAAGATATTATGATAGTGACGTTCGTTCCGATGCACTCCGATAGCATTTAGCACTACATCGAGATTAAGATTAAACTAATTTATTTTGGGAACACCCATAGGCTACCTATGGAGTTAGCCAGATGTGTGTAAATTACTGTTCATGGTCATTTGAAAACAAATGCCGGTGTCGGACAGACACAAACACACCGAACACACAGAGCTGAGCTGAGGAGAGCACATCCACACACACGCACACATCATGCGCCTTGGTGACCGGACATCTCCTTCATAAAACTAATAAAAGGGAGAGTAATCGGGCAGTTCGATGTGTGTAGAGATGTGTGTAGAGGTGTGTGTGGTTAACATGTAGCAGCCTGCAGTCACTCTTAAGCTGTTCTGATGAAGGTAAACACAGCGAAGGCGGTGCGTAATGTTAGAGATTAAAAGGGATATCTTGTCCGCTTTTCCAACCTCCGCGCGTCCTTATCTAGCTGGTTAACACAGGAAGGAATCCAGAGCTACCAAGTATCCGTTAAACAATAATCTACTTTAATGGTAATATGACAATGCAATACAATCAAATACAGTACAAATTCAATCCAGTTATCTTTGGGATCCCCACTTTACCTGATGCATTTGAGCCGGCCAGCTAGCAAAGAGCCAGCCAGCCAGCCAGCCAGAGGAGAAAGAGAATGAACTAAATTCAAACCCCACTTTATACCCACAAATCACCGGAGGAGCCGAGTCAGTCTATCTCATTGGAAGATGTAAAAGATGACTTTTCTTAGCGAATCAGTGCGAGCCAGCCAGGATAATAAACAAGTGTCTCTGAGAGGGTAATAAAATGTATCTGGCGTCCGTTATCTCACTTTCCTGCATAGACTTTCACGCACACACTTTCCTGCACATTCCAGAGGCCTGAGCTGTATCCCTTTGTTCACAAAGATAATACATATTAATACCCTCATATGAATACAAAGTAATCAAACACACACATATACTATTCAAGATATGATGACTTCCCTGAAACATGACATACTGGAGATCTTAAGCAGAAGGAACTCTCATCCAACTCTCCCCCTGCCATCTATCCCTCCCCCACAGGGCAATAAAACCTGTTAACTCCAAGCACCCCAGAATGTTTGAGCAACTTTTAGTCCTCACATTTATGAAAGGATAAAACAGAGAAACCAATACAAAACACAAACACAGGTATTGTTTAAACAGTATTCACTTAACTGCTACTTATTGATAATTTCCAGAGAAACTCAAGGGGCCTCTTTTAATATCTGGAAGTTGCAACAAGACTTTCTGCCATTTCAAATGTAACACACTTCCCCAATATCAGATGATAATAATCTGCAGTAAAAAGGCACAGCTCTCGGCGTGCTGGTGCTGCACTTCTCAGAGGCGGAGTATACGTCCCGCTGCCTCCTGATGCTGCAGCCATTTCATGAAGTGAAGGAGGTTTTCCTTCAATAAAACAGCTGTGGGCAGCAGATACCGTGAGAGTCCCGGACATGAATTCATAGATCAAGGCAGAATGGTTTACTCTCCTGTTTTGCCAATCCGGTGCTTAAACAAATAGCTCTACACCCCTGGCCGACATATCCTTAAAATGAAGTCAGAGTTTGAAATATATCTCTAATAATGTATGCACTGCCATTTCCCCACATCAACATAACAGTCTGCACTCAAACGGTTGTCTCCTGTGTGCTCCTCTTCCTACTTGGCGCACCGGTAACTTTCTCGTGCGCACGAGAGGCTGAGACCCTGAGCCGCCGAATCCCTCGGAACATCATAAAAGCCATTTTCAATGGTTTTCTGGTGAAAGATTAACTAGGCTACTGGATGAAATAATATGACTGGTATAGTAGGGGTGTAACGGTACACGTACCCGTACCGAAATTATTCGGTACGGGCCCTTCGGTTCGGTACACGTGTGTACCGAAGTGTACCGAACGAATATAACGTTAAACGTAAAAAATTGAGAACGTGAACAACTTCTTGGAAGTAATCTCAGGTGCTGCGTCGCAGCATTCAGAGTAATTTGCTCCCATTGTGTTCAACGCGTCATAGAGCGAGCAAGTCATTTCATTGGACGAGCTGGTCAGAGGGATGCGTTCAAATGTAGTCAGTAATTTGAGGAACTGTCGAAATGGCGAACGCAGATAAAGTTGAGCTCGAAAATCCTCCAGCATCATTGAAGTCTCCGGTTTGGGAACATTTTGGTTTCGCAGTTACGTACAAGGATGACGGACAAAGACAGGTGGACCGAACCAAAGCTGTTTGTCGGCATTGTTCAACTAAAATTGGTTACGCGGCTGGCAATACATCAAACTTGCACACTCATTTGAAAAGGCATCACCCGAACGTGAATATCACCGGTACCAAAAGACTGAAGTGCAAACCCAACTCCCGCTAGCATTTAAGCCTCCACCACTCGCAAAAAGTTCAGACCGAGCCAAAGCTATTACAAACGCCAAATATCCTTATGTTGCCATGTTAGCAAAGCGCTACCTGGCTGTATCTGCTACCTCTGTCCCTAGCGAGAGGGTGTTCTCCACAGCAGGAGACATTGTTAGTGCCAGCAGATCTGCCCTTTCGGCAAGCAATGTGGACAAGTTCATTTTTCTTTAAAACAACATGAAAATACAATGACAAGCAAGTCCTAATGTCAAACTGGCTGCTTAGGTACTAGTACAGTACAGTTCAAATACAGATTATTTCAGTTCATCGAAAAAGCTGCACCTTAAAGGGGGGGTAGGTAAGTTTGAGAAACCGGCTCGAGTGCACTAAAATTTGAAAGTACACAGCCGAAAAGAATCCGCCCCTTCCTTCAGACTTCCTTACAGAGCACCTCCTCCAACACACATGAACGCGCACATGACTTAGGTTGGCTATATAGTTCAGGGGAATTGTAAACCATACAAAACCTGTCCAAGAGAAAAAGAGCGACCACGGCGTCAGATTTCAACTCTGTGTGTATGGGGGTTATTCCCTATCTTTATTCAAGAGCGTGGTATTTACATTTGAGAGCATACTTTATTGATTTCCTTCACTCAAACCCTGTCATCGCACCAAAGACAAACCAAAGAGTAACCGCCCTTACGGGACGCTGTAATAAGTAAAACGAACGCACCCGCAAGGACACCTGTCCTCCTATTGGTTGAGGGATTTTGACAGGATTGTTGCACAAAAGTTTCGAGCGATCAGAGAATAAATCTGAGAGCAGAAAAAATCCGTAAGCAGCAATATATCTGAGTGCAAGCGTACAGTTTGAGCAGAAGCAGAGCAAATCTAAGTGCAAGCAGGCACTATTTGAGTGCGAGGACAGGGTTTGAGGGAAATAAATACATAAAGTATGCTCTCAAATTTAAATACCACGCTCTTGAATAAAGATAGGGAATAACCCCCATAGGTGTGTTGCATCAGTTGTCGCCATCGTTGAAAAGCAACTCCGATATTGACTCTGGTTTGAATTCTCCTAGTTTCCACTTTGTTTTTGTTCCTAATTTGCTCCGTTACATTATTTCTTTTGCCACCAGTAGACGATGTTGAACCTAACTCTGCCATGGTAAAAGTGGCCGCCTGTTGCTGGCGAGTCATTGAAGTACTGCTGCAATGCACGCCCAATGACGGCACGCCCAATGAGGGCACGAGATACATTTGTGCGTGCACGAGATGGAAGGCTGACAGACAGGGCGCCAATCCAATCCGTTTAGCCGGCCCGGCTAAACGGATTGGTCGTACTTTTTACAGTATTACGGCTTCCACAGATGAATTTTTTTTATGGATTTTTTGTCAAAGCACTTAAGATATGCATTGCTATCGGGATGTTAAGAGCATTCCATGGAATATAACAAAAAGTGTATCTCGAGCCGGTTTCTCAAACTTACCTACCCCCCCTTTAATGTTTATTTTATTATATTTTATATTTATTTGAGTGAATATTCATAGTTTAATAATAATTAAAAACCCAAAACTAATAGTTTATGTTTTGTGAGTACTAGTACAGTAAAGTTCAAATAGAGATTATTTTAGTTCATCGAAATGCTGCACCTTAATGTTTATTATATTATATTTTGTATTTATTTGAGTGAATACATTATTCACAGTTTAATTTAAAAAAAAATATGTTATGTTTTGTGATAATTTTTTCTGCTGCACCGAAAACGTACCGAACCGAACCGTGACCTAAAAACCGAGGTACGTACCGAACCGAAATGTTTGTGAACCGTTACACCCCTATGGTATAGGTGCGAAAATTAAACACTTTTTGAGGAGGAACCCCTGGCCTAAGGGACTGACTTCAAGGCTGGGGACTGAAAGAGGAGAACATGACCTGCATGACCACAGACAGTGGAGCCAACATGGTTAAAGCTTTGGATCTTAACGCCTGGACTCGCTTGCAGTGCTTTGGTCACATGAGTGAAACAAGTAGAATTTTGCCACTGTCTGTCATTCAGATAAGGTCGGGATTCATATTGTATTCATAAATACTTTTCTATTAATATATGACTACAAATGATGTGTGTGTGTGTGTGTGTGTGTATGTGTGTGTGTGTGTGTGTGTGTGTGTGTGTGTGTGTGTGTGTGTGTGTGTGTGCGCGCATAATGCATTTCAATATATAAATAATCTACAAAACAAGAAAAAAATATAAATAGTTGAATGAAAATGTGAATCAAAATGTATTGTGTGATTAACCAATAAGCCCTATTTAAAAATATTTAGTAGTGATAATAAATAGTGCATTCTACAAGCTAGGCCAAACTGTCCCTATTTTGCATTGTTGTGCAAAATAGTTGGCAGAGGTTAAATCAGATTAATACATCTTCATCTTCTATTTCTTAGAAAAAAGTGCCAAAGACCCTCGTGTTGATCGCACAGTGTCCATCTTGAAGAAAATGGTCAGTGCATTCTCCTTCAGCTGGAAGAAAAAGAGGGAGTTGGCTAGGCTTCAAACAGAGATGAGGCTACCTCCGCACAAACTCATCACCGACTCACCAACTCGATGGGGTTCCAAACTCGCCATGATTGAGAGAGCGTTGGAACAGGAAAAGGCAATTTCTGAGATCCTTAAGGCAGACAAGAAGACAAGGTGTTTGGTCCCGGGATACATGGAAAAGGATGTGATGGAGTCTGTAGTGAAGGCCCTGGGTCCACTACGGGACTTCACAGATACACTCTCAGGTGAGGACTTGTGTTTATTTAAATGTTTTATTATTTATATTTTTTTAATTAGAAAAGTGACAATACAATCAATACAACAACAACATTTAAAGGGAAATTGAAACACTTTTCAAACTGCTTTCCATGCGACAATATTCCCATTAGGAAATGTATTTATCTAGTCTATTTCCAATGTAAACGATCGAGATACGCGAATTTATTTTTTGAAATACGTGCCTAATGACCATGGGCGCTTCCATAGCTCCGGGACTTTCCCAGTGACGTCACTGTGTGGGTACGGCTTGCTGGGCCAAAGCTCAATACAGCTGCAAACAACATGGCGTGGAATGCACCAGTGGTTTCCAACAAAAGAAAACGGTCGTCCTCAGGAGCGTATTGTATTGCCCCAGGCTGCACAAATGGTTTTTATACAAAGAAGGAAGAAGTACATTTCCATAGACTGCCACTAAAGGATGAGAAGCTGCTCAAAGCATGGGTTAGCACCAGGTTAGCACTAACTATGCACGTACTATGTGGCCTAACTTAAATCCCAAAGCATTAAACTCCATTTGGCCGAGTTCAAAGTGAATAAAAAAATAGATCCTCTACATCGGTGACGATTTATTCATATTCTATGTACCCATCTATGTTTACCTTTAGCTAGCGGCTAAGCTAGCTGGACGGTACGGAGCCCAGCTATCCGCCCTCTGAAGCTTTTAGGGCCGTCAGGGGGAGGAGAATATCCCGCTAACGCTGTGTGTGTGTGTGTTTCACATTAGTGGGACGCTATGGAGCTCAGGTATCCGCCCTCTGAAGCTTTTAGGGCTGACAGGGGGAGGAGAATACAACGCTGTGTGTATTGATCGCTAAGTTAGCGGCTAAGCTATCTGGACGCTACGGAGCCCAGCTATCCGCCCTCTGAAGCTTTTATGGCGGACAGGTTGAGGAGGATGTCCCGCTCCTGCTAACTGTAGATGCTTCCACATCAATGTCATCTCCCGACGAATCGTCAAATTCATCGTTCAAAACGTCGATCTCATTGCAAAATTCCTCCATCGCTGCCATATCTGCCACTTTGTGTTGACTTCCGGTATGGATACCCGGAGCGAGGACCCACACAGTGACGTCACCATTTGGGACTCTCCTAATGGCAGCGGCCTGGTCCCGGAATTCCCCACCCGGCCGGCGGATAATTAATTTTCTTTTGGCGAGTAATATCATATACAATAAATATTACGATCAATATCCATTGTAAAATGAATAAACTACCGGAATATTATAGCTGTAATGGTGTTTCCTTTCCCCTTTAAAATACAATAACCTGCTATTTTTCCTCTTTTTTTCTTTTTAGGTGAGGACTATGTGAGTGTGTCTTATGTAAAGCCAGTGTTTCACCTGTTCAAAGAACACCTCTTAAAAGCGGATGATGACGACACTGACCTCTCAGGAGAAATGAAGATGACCATTCTCAACTACCTCACTGACAAATACAAGGATCCCAAAACTGATTAACTGCTGGATATGGCTTCACTTGTTGATCCAAGGTTCAAAACAAAGTACATTGACAGTGACAACTTAGAGAAGATACAAGCCAGAGCTGTGTCTGAGCTAGAGTCCTTGCTGACTGTCACTGTACAAGCACAGTGTCCCGCAGCATCTTCATCTACCTCCACATCACAGAGCCCTGAGTAGGGATGGGTACCGAGCCCCTCTATTAAACGGGCCCCGGGCCCGAATTATTAAAGACCGTGGTACCGTTAAGCTCCAACGTTATCGGTCTTTTTATCGGTACTGGAGACATCTAAAAAATATATGTCGTATGTATTATTGCTACACAAACATTATATTGCAGTTTTAGTGTCGTTGAGGCGCATCTTAAACTGCTGGCTAAAAATAAACGTAAATACAGTAGGATTGTTATTCACGTCGGTGGTAATGATGTTCGTTTACGCCAATCAGAATGCACCAAACTTAATGTGGAGTCGGTGTGTAGTTATGCTAAAACAATGTCGGACACCGTAATCTTCTCTGGTCCCTCCCCAATCTGATCAATGATGACATGTATAGCCGCATGTCATCATTTCAGCGCTGGTTGTCTTGGTGGTGCCCAGCAAACAATGTGGGCTTCATAAATAATTGGACAGCCTTCTCGGGAAAACCTGATCTGATTAAGAGAGACGGCATTCATCCTACTTTGGAAGGTGCAAATCTCATTTCGGCAAACATTTCAGGGCTTTGTGGACTTAATCCATGACAAACTGGAGTTGAGACCAGGAGGCGGAGTCGCAGTCTTACACGCTTCTCTGCGCTTTCTCCTAGGCAGTCATCCATAGGAATCCCGAACCCAATAAAATACCCAATATTAGCGGTGTGTGTGTGTCTGCCCAAGGACAATTTAAGGTAAAACCTAATAGAGGTGTCATACATAATAACCTAATAAAAGTAAATGTAACAACTACTACAGTGCAACAAAACAGGAAGATTAAATGTGGTCTCTTAAACATAAGATCTCTAGCATCTAAAGCAATATTGGTAAATGATTTAATATCAGATTATAATATTGATATATGCTGTCTCACTGAAACTTGGTTGAGACATGAAGAATATGTCAGCATAAATGAGGCCACTCCACCCAGCCATATCAATACTCATATTGCCCGAGGCGTGGGCCGAGGAGGTGGAGTTGCAGCAATCCTTGACTCAAGTTTACTTATCAATACTAAACCAAAATTAAATTATACCTCCTTTGAAAGTCTCGTCTTACGCATCCGACCTGGAAAACTTTGCAGCCAATCTTATTTGTTACAATGTACCGTGCACCAGGTCCTTATTCAGAATTCTTATCAGAATTCTCAGAGTTTTTATCAACTTTGTTACTTAAAACAGATAAAGTAATTATCGTAGGTGACTTTAATATTCATGTTGACGATGATAAAAATAGCCTTACTGTTGCATTTAACTCTATATTAGATTCTGTTGGTTTTTGTCAGAGTGTAAATAAACCAACCCACTGCTATAATCACACTCTCGACCTTGTTCTGACTTATGGTATTGAAATTGAGCAACTATTAGTCGAACCACCTAATCCTGCTTTATCCGACCATTTCTTAGTAACTTTTGAAGTACTGTTACTAGACTACAAAGCATTAGTCAAAAGCTCCTGCAGCAGAAACCTATCTGTTAGTGCTATAGCCAAATTTAAGGAAGAGATTCCACCAATACTTAACTCGATAGCATGTCTGCATGTAGGGGAGGAAACTTATACAAAATGTACACCACCCCAAATTGATCATGTTGTTGATAGTGCTACAGATGCGCTGCGAATAAAATTAGACTCTGTTGCTCCTTTGAAAAAGAAGAAAATAAAACAACATAGATTAGCTCCATGGCATAATGCCGAAACCCGCAAAATAAAGCAAAAGTCGAGACAACTTGAAAGGATATGGCGTTCCACTAAACTTGAAGAATCTCGTTTAATTTGGCATATTACTCTCAATGAATATAAGAAAGCACTGCGTAAAGCGAGAGCAGCCTACTACTCTTCATTAATAGATGAGAATAAGAATAATGCAAGATTTCTTTTCAGCACTGTAGCCAGGCTGACAGAGAGCCACAGCTCGATTGAGCCTTCTATTCCCATAGCACTCAGTAGTAATGATTTTATGTGCTTTTTTAACGATAAAATTGTTACCATTAGAAACAAAATTAATGACCTCTTGCCTTTGACCAGTATAGTGTTATCAACAGCTCCCGGAAACGTAAGTTCCAATATTACACTAGATAGTAAACTAGAATGCTTTTCAGCCATAAACCTTGAACTATTAAATTCAATGATTCTCTCTTCTAAACCATCAACGTGTATGTTAGACCCAATTCCAACTAAGCTGTTGAAGGAAGTTTTTCCATTAATTAGCACTTCTTTATTAAATATTATGAATATGTCTTTATTATCAGGCTATGTTCCACAATCATTCAAAGTAGCAGTGATAAAACCGCTTCTTAAAAAGCACAACCTCGATCCAGATGTTTTAGCCAATTATAGACCTATTTCTAATCTTCCGTTCCTCTAAAAAATTCTTGAGAAAGCAGTCGCAAAACAGTTGTGTGATTACTTAAAAAACAATGATTTATTTGAAGATTTTCAGTCTGGCTTTAGAACACATCATAGCACAGAGACAGCTCTGGTTAAAGTCACAAATGATATTCTAATAGCCTCTGACAAGGGACTTGTCTCTATTCTGGTTTTGTTCGATCTCAGTGCTGCATTTGATACTATCGACCATGATATCTTATTGCAAAGACTAGAGCACTTGGTTAGCATACAGGGAACTGCTTTAGGCTGGTTTAGGTCCTATCTATCTGAACGCTCTCAGTTTATACGTGTCAACGATGAATCTTCCACGCAAACCAAAGTTAGCCATGGAGTGCCACAGGGCTCAGTGCTCGGACCTATTTTGTTCACATTATATATGCTTCCGTTAGGCAATATTATAAGGAATCATTCTGTACATTTTCATTGTTATGCGGATGATACTCAACTATATTTATCAATCAAGCCTGATGAAATTAATCATCTAAATAAAATTCAAGACTGCCTCAAGGACTTAAAAACATGGATGACCTTAAACTTTTTGATGTTAAACACGACCAAAACTGAAGTTATTGTACTTGGCCCGAAGAATCAAATTATCTAAAGATATACTAACTATGGATGGCATTAATTTGGCCTCCAGTGAGACTGTAAGGAATCTTGGTGTTATATTTGATCAGGATTTATCCTTTAACGCCCACATAAAATCAATTTCAAGGACCGCCTACTTCCATCTACGTAACATTGCAAAAATCAGGCATATCTTGCCTCAAAACGATGCAGAGAAACTAGTCCATGCATTTGTTACTTCAAGGCTGGATTATTGTAACTCTTTATTATCAGGGTGTACCAAGAAGTCAGTCAAGTCGCTTCATCTGATTCAAAATGCTGCAGCTCGTGTACTAACCAGAGTTAGGAAAAGGGACCACATTACTCCTGTTCTGGCTGCCTTACACTGGCTCCCTATAGAACATAGGATAGAATTTAAAATTCTTCTTCTCGCCTACAAAGCCCTTAATGGGCAGGCGCCATCTTACCTTAAAGAACTCATTATACCCTACTGTCCTACTAGGGCATTGCGTTCCAAGAATGCAGGGTTGTTGGTTGTTCCTAGAGTCTCTAAAAGTACAATGGGAGCCAGAGCCTTTTCTTATCAAGCTCCACATTTGTGGAATCAGCTTCCAGTTTGTGTTCGGGCGGCAGACACCCTATCCGTTTTTAAGAGTGCGCTTAAGACCTTCCTTTTTGATAAAGCTTATAGTTAGGGCTGATTAGATTCAGCCCCTAGTTTTGCTGATATAGGCTTAGTTTGTCGGGGGACATCTTACTTCTTCCTTCTCTCTGTCTATACCTGTGTACTCTCATGTTCCGATTAACCCAGCTTCCCCAAATTTCTTTCTTTTTGGTGTCTATATACGCTGGGATCCGGAGTCATGGATGATCCTGCGGTCCTGTGTCCTGCATCGCGAGCCCTGGATCTTGAGTCGTGGCTGTGGTCCTGGATCATAGGTCCTGGATGGATATCCTTGTGGATTCATCTTCCTATTATACACACATGCATTTCCAAACATTTGGACTACCTATGTTGCAAATGTATTATCTTTTCAATTTACACACGGCATCTATTGCACGTCTGTCCGTCCTGGGAGAGGGATCCCTCCTCTGTTGCTCTCCCTGAGGTTTCACCCATTTTTCCCTTTAAAACTGTGGGTTTTCTTCGGAAGTTTTTCCTTGTACGATGTGAGGGTCTAAGGACAGAGGGTGTCGTATTGTCATACTGATATTTTGTACAAACTGTGAAGTCCACTGAGACAAATGTAACATTTGTGATATTGGGCTATATAAATAAACATTGATTGATTGATTGATTGATTGATTGATAGTGTCGCCAACTCCGTTTCTAATACGCAAAAAGACTGCAAAATGCGTCTATGATTATTTTTAGTATTTTCGATCTTTCCAATCCAGTAGAGATCTCTCTCTCCCCTGCCTGCTTGGGAGGGGGCGGGGCAGTTTACACACACGCAGCTACTACATGCAGCAACACACACACACACACGGAGGAGATGGCCGAGAGAACGCGCTCCAAGGTGTGGTTAAACTTTACCCGTCTCGATGTGGACAATGCTCGTTACCAAAAGAGTTTAACACGAGCAATTTGTCTAAACATTTAGCAAAAGTGCACCACATTCAGACGGCGGAATGCACCGGGTTTGAGTGTCTTTCTAGTAGCGCCCCATCCACGAGTAACGTTTCCACGTCAGGTATTATGTTTGCTAGCAGCAACTGCTCAACACTGGTGGCAATATTGTCACATGGCAAAGGGCAAGTCTCAAGCCAGAGAAAGTTGACAAACTGATTTTCCTGGCAAAAAATCTGTGACTGTGTTCTGTCATACAACAAGAAAAGTAAAAAAATAAATAAAAAAAAAACTGATGTGAAAGATATGCTCTAAAGCTTTCTAGTCAGGATTCAGACAGTATTGCACTTCATGTATTGTCTTGGTTGATTCTGTTGGCTTATATTTTATTTTATCAATAAGGTATTTATATTGTTTTTCCCTTTTGAAACAGATGTTCAGTTATGATAAAGTCTTTGATTGCACTTGTGAAGCCGACAATTGAGCGGCCCGACCAAGCAAGGAGGCAGAGGCAGAACGTCCAAAAATATAACCCGGTGTGGGCATTTATTAAATTCGAGCACAGGACACAGCCTCAATCTGCTGCCCACGTGAACACAGCCACCACAAGGATCTCATACACACTACCAGCCAACACAGACAGGGAAACAGAGCCTAAATACCCACACACTAATCAGCAATTAGACACAGGTGGGGGGGGTCAGGAGACAACACAGGGCACCAGGTGAACATAATCTGGAGTAACAGACATGGGGAAAGGGAAACACTTTTCAAAATAAAACCACATGTGCAATAGTACAAGGCCCGAAGCCGTCAGTCCACAGTGTCAAAGTTACCTTCGTCACTGCACTTCAAGTCTAAAGTTGACATTTTAATTGTTTGGCACCTCATTGATGTTTTATGTTTTACTTAGTTATGTTTTACTCTCCTTTTCATGTTTATTGATGTTACATCACTGCTAGTGCTACCTAAAACAGAAAGTGAATTTTTATCCTGAGAAACTGTGCCTTGAATATTTTTTTTTTATTTAGAAAGAGAGTGTACTTTACTTGGTGAATAAACCAGTGTTAACATTTGTTCTGTAGGGTGTAGGCCTACCTACTTGAACACTGAGGAAGCCATATCAACATTCCTGTTGAATTGTTCATTCAGGGATTCATTGCAGAATTAAAACCAGCTTGAAATGGTAATTTGGTCTGTTACTCCTTTTTATGTTAGTTGTTGTTACCTTGTAGGTGGTTGTACTGTTAAGTAACTTGAAAAATAACCATAATAACCGACATGAAAAAGTATCGTGATAAATATCGTCTATCGTGATACTGCTTGAAAAATATCGTGATATTATATTTTTCAATATCGTCCACCCCTACTCACAAGTAAAAAAAAAACTCCTTAAAACAACAGTCAAGTGTACAGTCCACTGTCCATACAAAGACACAGATGCCTCAACAGGCCATATCCAAATCTGTATTTCAAAGATTTCGAGCAAGGAACACCAACATGTTTGCATTGTCGGGCAAATGCATCTTTGATTGCTAACTGTAGGGAAGGTGGGGGCTCTCCATCTCCAGCTGCCGTGTTTGCTCCCAGCTGGGAAAACGGAATGGGGTGGTTGTGTTTCAGGTGCAGTTTAAGGTTGTAAGCTTTTGTCGCTACCTTTTTAAAACAAATGCAACACACCGCCCGGCTCATTCAAGTCCATAGGGTCGCCTCGTTGATTTGGCTTGAATCCAAAATATTCCCACACCGGAGATGTGGTATTAGGTTTTGCAACCACTTCCATTTAACTTCAAATGCCCCTCGAGTAAGTCTCATGTTGCCTCCTGATTGTCTCTATATTATTAATTTGGCTGCTACACTGCTGCACGCGGAGTGTCCTGACCTGGCTGTGTGTGAGCCCCGCCCCTCACAGCACGCCGGACCGGCAGACACAGCGCGCCGGGCTAAAATTCTGGTCACATCCTTATGTAAACAAACACGCATGTAAACGGCAATTTATCGAGCTCAGAAAAGTTATCGAGTCCATTTTTATTTATCGTACGATAAGTCAATTTATTGATTATCGCGACAGGCCTACACCAGACCATCCTTCAGTGAAATCCTCAGCCACTCGCCCCGCCCCCTTACTGTGTATCCGTCACTGATTGGACAATGCAGCGCATGCACTGATCTGATGCTTCTTAACATGAGAGCAGTCTAACAGTCAAGTGAATATAACTAGGGATGCTCCGATCGATCGGTCACCGACCGAGATCGGCCGATACTCACTCTCTACCGATCAATCGGTGCTCTCTAAACATGCCGATCGCGAGAGCCGATCGCATGACGTAAAATACATGACACTTTTCTCTGTGCGTGGCAAAACAAGCTCGCCAAAATGGCTTCACCGGTCTGGCAGTATTTCAAGGTGTCCGAAAAAGACAGTAAAATAGCGGTATGCAACGTGTGTGAAGCAGAAATCCTGCAGCTCCACCCGCTGTGACGGACCGGTGAGCGGAGCAAAACACACAAGAGTTAGACCTACTTAGCTATTTGATCTACCTCTGGAACAAGCTAAACTAGTTATTATAAATATATTTATTCTTCACTGTCGGGTCACTCATTACTGGATCAGTGAGCTGCATGAGATACTGACAGGCTGTCAGGAGGGAGAGAGGGGGAGAGAGAGAGGGGGAGAGAGAAAAAGAAAGCGCTTCCGCTCATTTCTCCCGTGTTATTATCCAACGTGAATGTAAACTTGAATAATGTACATCATTTGAATGTAATAATTAAGTTGATTGTTGTTTGTGGAAGCTCCAGTGAATGAGCCCCATTAACTGAGTTTTAAACATCACTTTAAATGGAAGATTTAAAGTGATGTTTAAATCTTCCATTTAGGGCCCCGCCCACTTGATCGGATCGGCGATCGGTATCGGCCGATACTGATTCCGGCGATCGGCCCCGAAATTGGCGATCGGAGCATCCCTAAATATAACAGATTAAAGGTAATCACTCCTCATTTTATACTGTTATTTTTAGGGATGTCCCGATCACCTTTTTTTGCTCCCGATCCGATTCCGATCATTTGATTTTGACAATCTGCCGATAGCGATTTTTCCCGATCCGATCTTTATGCAATGCATTAAGAGAAAACAAAGGAAAAAAGCATTCAAGTTGTCCCTTAAGGATATTTTTTTATTTAAATGACATTACCCAACTATCCATTCTATCCAACATGGATATAGCTTATTTTGTTCACAGCAGCATTGGATCAAAACAATCAGTGGTCCACCACAAAATAACCATGTAAACAAATTGAGTGCAGATAGTGCAGTAACAAAACAAAAATAACTCTACTGGAAAGAGGTAGCTTGACTAGCTTCACAAGTTCACATTCAGTCACAAATAATAAAATAAAATAAAAATGTGGCTTAGTGCAGAATTCTAGCCTTAAGACTAACTAGTCTAGTAATAATGTAATGAACAACAGCAGCTTAACATAACATGAATAAACAAAGTATTATATTTCCATCTTACTGGAGTAACACAATTCAATAGTAATCAGCAGTGAACCACTTCAACCCGTGTATTTCGGTGTATTCACGGCATTCATTTTGTTATTCTACAGTATTGTTGTTTTATAGTTATTTGTTAATGTAACCCAATTTGTGTTCTTTGAAATTGAAAAGGATATCGCATTGTGTTTGTTACTTTCGTTGCAGTTGTATATGTCTTAAGTGTAATTTGGCTTGGCTTCCTATTTATGGACATGCTTTTATTTTTGAAGGAGAGGTAGCGCTGTTGACAGGAAGTTGTTGTTGCTTTGGAAACAACGTGACGGAGATTAACGGAGAAAAGTAATATCTACATATAAAGACGGAGAAAGTAAACGATAACGTTTATGGTTAAGCGTTAAAGCAAACAGATATTGTTCTAAACTGTATTAAAGTAAACAGGTATTATCTTGAACTGTATTGAAGTGAACATGTATTATTTGGGACTGTTTTAAAGTAATCCTATATATATATATAAACCTTCTTACCTACACTCAATGACCCAGGTACCCTGCCACACACCCTTCCTCTCACCAGCACTAACACATACACTCACTGACCCAGATATCAGCACACACACACACATACACTTCCCCCCCACCAGCACATGCACATGTTCTTATTCAAGGTTCTTCCTGGGGCCAGTATAATCTCAAGCACCAATATATCTGTGTACAATGTTTGATTGTTTGGGAAAGAATAGTTTGTGTGAAATCTTCCCTGGGAAAGTAAAGGAGTGAAGTTAGGTGGAAGATAAAAAGTGATTCTGACCTTGACTAGTTCCGAGGCTCTCACGCTTCACTTAGGAGTAAAATGGGACGGAAGAGCCGCCCCAAAAATGTCCATATATACTGTTGTTTATTCATGCAAAATGCCCCCTGTTTCTGACTGGCTGGTCCCGATACCTGTATCGCACGGCAGTGGAGCGGGGAGCCCGGAGTGCTCTGTTACAGGGCACTCTGTATTTCGTATTGTGTTTTTTACCATTAAAATCAGATTATTGTTATAACTTTTATGCCGGTGTTTTGAACTCCTTCTCTTATTTAATCTGACCAGGCTCATCTAACGGACGGCGCGGAGCAGAGGTGGGCTTTAAGCCACCACTACTGTGTTTGTTCCAACAGCGTTAGCACCCCCCGAAGAGGCACAAGCTCTTACGTTGATATTGGAGATTTCAATAAATTCAATTTGAAAAAGAAACGGGGGAAAAAATGAAAAAACAAACAAAACGAATTTCCGAACAACGAAATTGAAACCCGAATAGTACTCCATCGAACGAATATTCGGATATTCGGGTACAGCCCTAGTGTACTCGACGTGTTGTTGTTGGTGGTGTTTGTTTCTCAGGTGGCGTATTAGATTGGTCGTGTTGAACGTAGCTCTGTTCTTTCCACCATGCGGAACCTCCTTCTTGCAAACATTGCATCTGGTTGTTACACTGCCTTCGCTTTCAATTTTATAATACTTCCAAACTCCTGACATTTGCTCTGTCCCGACTCCCGAGTCACCAGCTGAACGTAGCCTCTCGTTAGCTTACTGCTACTATTAGACACTGCGCCCTGCCCACTCTGTTGCCAGATTTGAGAGAAATAAGCAACCAGGTCTATGAAAACAAGCCCAAAAGAAGCAACACATACATGATGTTGTGTAATTTTAAAACCAAAACTAAGGCCTCAGGATGACTTTAAGACGTGAACATGCTCATTTTTGTTTTGTAACATTAAACAAAATTAAAAAAAAAAAAATTATAAAAAGAAAAAGGATTCCCGATCCCCGATCTTTTTCTCCCGATTCCAATCTTTTAAAAATCACGTGATCGGCTCCGATCCCCGATCACGTCATCGGATCGGGACATCTCTAGTTATTTTCTCATCATCTCCAATTCATTTTTGTTATGAACGCAATCAAATTAAAGAGAGACGGATTTAATGTCTGTCAGCAGGAACAGCTTTTTCGTACATATCCACACAAACAAACAAAGTGTGCAATCCGGGGAATGTTAATCAAACTGGGTTTTGTTAGATAAAATCTCTTTTTCTTCTCTCAATTATTTTCTTTCTATTGAGCACTCTTTGTTTGTTTATACATTTTAAGAACTCTTCAAGCCCATCTCCAACTGTTTCACAACTAACAAATGCAAGTCTTTCCTTTCATTTTTTTTATTCCAACATTGACACAATACACAAACAACTGGCCGCCTGCTCCTCCATCACCACAACTGTATTTCAACCCAAACCCCCACAACTCCAAGCCACTCACTTTCATCCTTCCGAGAAATCACAGCAACCAATCCTTCCTCATCCTGTCCCCTCGACCCTATCCCCACCTACCTTTTCAGGACCTGCCTCCCTTCACCCTCCCCAATCATTACCGACATAATCAACTCCTCCCTGTCCACTGGGATTGTAACCTCTTCCCTCAAGCTTGCTGCGTGTTATGAATATGTGTGTGTAAACTAAGCTGTGAGGTGGAGTGCGTCTGATAAAGTGAGTTGTAAATGTTTTTATTGTGATGCAAATGTAATCTACTGGTTTAATCTAGGTGTATATAATATCCAGTGTTTCCCCTATATACATTCAGCTGCAACAGGGCGCCAGCCAGGTACCAAAAAAAAATATATATATATATTTTTTAATGGTGCATCAGTCCGATATTAGGAATTATGACGTCATCCCGATAAACCCGATACAAGTATTAATAGCCCCGATAATATACAATATATTTTTGGGGTAAAAAAAAAGAAAAAAATACTGCGGTGTGGGTGGATTGGGATGAGGGCCGCTTGTTTTTTACTCGGCTCCTCCCGTTTTGCCAGTACTGTGGTATTAGTGGTTTAGGAAGAGGGGAGTTTTTCACAAATCCAGCCTGGCTGTGACGTAAATGGTGTGCGGCCGTGAAGCCAGGACAGTAAACAAACATGTCGTCGGTAGTATGGGACTATTTCAAAGTTTCAGAGTTAGATAGTTCGCTTGCTATTTGTATTAACAAATGCAATGCAGAAGTTCCACGAGGAGGGAAAAAGGCAACGAGCTATAATACTTCCAGCCTTAGTCACCTGAAACATCGCCATCGCTACGATGGTGTGTTAAAAGCGTACGAAGACGCCTGCGCTGCTAAACTAGCGGCAAATCCAAAGCCAGCTGCAAAGGCACCGGGGCTTTTACCTATCGACGAGGCTTTTGAAAAAGGCAAGAACTTTATTTGGGAAAATAAATATGGTCACTTTGAAGAGTCAAAACTGTTCTTGGCTTTGTTTTGTTCATAGTAGTAATGCTCATGTCATTTGCTCACTACTAGTCTTTTTTTTACCACCAGGTGTGCAAAAACTACAGGTACATTTAATATATATTAGGGGTGTAACGGTACACGTACCCGTACCGAAATTATTCGGTACAGGCCCTTCGGTTCGGTACACATGTGTACCGAAGTGTATCGAACGAATATAACGTTAAACGTAAAAAATTGAGAACGTGAACAACTTTTTGGAAGTAATCTCAGGTGCTGCGTCGCAGCATTCAGAGTAATTTGCTCACATTGCTCACGCGTCATAGAGCGAGCAAGTCATTTCATTGGACGAGAGGCATACTATGAGAGCTGGTCACAGGGATGCGTTCAAATGTAGTCAGTAATTTGAGGAACTGTGGAAATGGCGAACGCAGATAAAGTTGAGCTCGAAAATCCTCCAGCATCATTGAAGTCTCCGGTTTGGGAACATTTTGGTTTGGCAGTTACTTACAAGGATGACGGACAAAGACAGGTAGACCGAACCAAAGCTGTTTGTCGGCATTGTTCAACTAACATTGGTTACGCGGCTGGCAATACATCAAACTTGCACACTCATTTGAAAAAGCATCACCCGAACGTGAATATCACCGGTACCAAAATAAAAAAAACTGAAGTGCAAACCCAACTCCCACTAGCATTTAAGCCTCCACCACTCGCAAAAAGTTAAGACCGAGCCAAAGCTATTACAAACGCCAAATATCCTTATGTTGCCATGTTAGCAAAGCGCTACCTGGCTGTATCTGCTACCTCTGTCCCTAGAGAGGGTGTTCTCCACAGCAGGAGACATTGTTAGTGCCAGCAGATCTGCCCTTTCAGCAAGCAATGTGGACAAGTTCATCTTTCTTTAAAAAAACATGAAAATACAATGACAAGCAAGTCCTAATGTCAAACTGGCTGCTTAGGTACTAGTACAGTTCAAATACAGATTATTTCAGTTCATCAAAAAGCTGCACCTTAATGTTTATTTTATTATACTTTGTATTTATTTGAGTGAATATTCATAGTTTAATAATAATTAAAACCCCAAAACTAATAGTTTATGTTTTGTGAGTACTAGTACAGTAAAGTTCAAATACAGATTATTTCAGTTCATCGAAATGCTGCACCTTAATGTTTATTTTATTATATTTTGTATTTATTTGAGTGAATACATTATTCACAGTTTAATAATAATAAAAAAAAATATATATATATATTTTATGTTTTGTGATAATTTTTTCTGCTGTACCGAAAACGTACCGAACCGAATCGTGACCTAAAAACCGAGGTACGTACCGAACCGAAATGTTTGTGAACCGTTACACCCCTAATATATATATTATATTATTATCGGTATCGGTCGTGAGAAGCAGGAAGTTATCGGTATCGGTTTCAAAAAAACAATATCGTGCATCCCTAATATTTTTTTAAATAAATTAAAATAATGATAAGTGGCACGCGAGTTTGACCTTTCCTTCTGGCAGAATCTACACAACACATCAGCCCCATTGAACACAACCTAGTCATGCGAGCCTATACAGCACATGAGGGGCAGAGCTTTACTCTGTGTGTTGCAACTTGCATATACATGTATTGCACTTGACGCACACACACGCATGGCGTTATTTCCACTGGGGACATGTCCCCCCACTTTTCGAAATCCCGTTTGTGTCCCCCCACTTTACAAATATGTTATTATTTTGAACGCAAGCCATCATCGCCACGGAGGAGCACACAGCCTCTGTGGTGAGAGAGAGAGAGAGCTAGAGAGAGAGAGAGAGAGAGTGAGCGAGACAGAGAGAGAGAGCTAGAGAGAGCACACCTTTATCTATTTAATATAGTTGTGAAAAATAAAGTAAGAAATCATTCCAATGTGTACTATAGAACAGTAAAAACAGTTTAAAAGGGGAGTGATTAGTAAAATATGCATAAATAAAAATAAAGAATGCTAACTAGGTAACATAAGATGAGAATAAACAAGTTTAAATGATTTGTTATTGGTTGTGATCATATTCTAAAGATGTTTGGATTATTGAAAAATATACAGCTCTCTTTCATCTGAGTGTTGAGAGCTGTATCCATACATTCATTTTGTGCTCAAAGTGCACCAGATTGATGCTTTTAACTTAAAAAAAATCTTCCCGGGGGAACATGCCCCCGGACCCCCCCCGAGAGGATGTGATGTCCACCCCCAAATAAAGCAGGTTAAAATAATTAAATTGCATTCATTTTATTTTTGATTGTTTGTTATGTGGATTTGTAGTATTTGTGTTCATTAAAGGTGTATTTTCAAGATTTAGCAAAATACACCTTTTGAGGCCTAGTACATACAGTGGCAATAACTTGAGACATTGCCACTGTATGTACTAGGCCTCAAGAGCCTTTATTGTGCTGGCAGACACATAGAAACATATTGGTGGGGCGCACTTCGCACACGCACTCAAAAATTCCATGCGGTCCGCGCTCACATTTTGCTGGGCCCGCGTGCTTTGGCACCGCTGCTATGACTCCATCCTAGGGGAAACACTGATATCCAATTAGTTCTGTGCAAATGGAGAATATAGGCTATTTTAAGAAGTTCCCCAACTAGTTTACCAATCACTGTCCTAGTACAATCTTTTTATTTTTGATGAATCAGGGCGCCGACTGTCACACAGAAACAACACAGTAAGACATACTATTAGGGTTTTTTCTAGTCATCAATTTAATCTTAGAGAGTTTAATTGTATAATTACTAGGGCTGTCAGTCGATTGAAATATTTAATCGCATGATTGTCCATAGTTAATCGCGATTAATCGCAAATTAATCGCACATTTTTTCTCTGTTCTAAATGTTCCTTAGAGGGATATTTTTCAAGTTTTTAATACTCTTATCAACATATGAGTGGACAAATATGCTTTATGCAAATGTTTGTTTATTATCATTTGATCAATGACAAATATGCTCGTGAATATTAAACACAACAACCTCTGAACATTAAAAATATCCGCCTCAATTCAACCTGGAACCAGGGTTTCCGTTAGCCGGTAATTACCGGTTTTTAGCTGGTAAAATGTATTAAAAACCGGTAAATTCAAAACCTGCCGGTCAAAATGTCTGGTAATAATTAGGGATGCTCCGATAGATCGGCCGCAGGTCATTATCGGCCGATATTCACTCTTAATAGTTTGATCGGTGCTCTCTATAAAGGCCAATCAGGAGAGCTGGATCTGATCGATATGGACATAAACGCGAGTGAAGTGTAACCGGACGCGAGAGAGAGATCAGATCAGCTGCTGAGTCAGACCGAGACACGCAGCTCTGCATAATCACCTGAAGCCCCGCCTCTGTTTAGCGAGCTGCAGGAGCTGCATGAGAAACTGACGGGCTGTCAGGAGAGAGAGGGAGGGAGAGGGGAAAAGAGAGGATCCGTTTCTCCCGTGTTATTATTCAAAGTTGATGTAAACTTTTCAATAATGTACGTTATCTACTACAAATAGTTTGTTTGAATGTAATAATTATGTTGTTTGTGGAATAATTTATTGAAAAATGAATCTGAATTTTTCGATCTGTTACGATTATAAACTGAAGCAATATAAAAATGAGCCCCGTGAACTGAGTTTTAAACATCAGCATATCTGCTCATAGTCCGGTAATTACCTGCTAACGGAAACTCTGCTACACAACTCTTATTATTATTAGTGAAATATGACCGGTAAGTTTCAAATTTGTCCGTTAAAATAAATTCTGCCCGGACATTTGACCGGCGAGAAAAAATCCTAGCGGAAACCCTGCCTGGAACCTCTCTCATTCAATAATACAATACAAAGTGTGTGTGTGTGTGTGTGTGTGTGTGTGTGTGTGTGTGTGTGTGTGTGTGTGTGTGTGTGTGTGTGTGTGTGTGTGTGTGTGTGTGTGTGTGTGTGTGTGTGTGTGAGTGTGTGTGAGAGAGATCGTTGGAGCTATGTGCAACTCAAGGCATATGCTCGAACGGGAGCTGCCTGGACGCTGCAATCATGTTGCGCGCACTATCCGTGCTGAGTGTGCTGACTTTTCGTACAATGTCCCACTGTCTGGCTTCCTGCATAAAGTCAAGTGCTCGGCGAAATGTCGCTCCTCTGTTTTCATTGAAACAGCTCCTTATATACGTTAGCGCAGCTAGCTAGCACCAGATGCTAACAACAACAATACACGTAAGGTGTGCACGTTCTCTCTCTCTCGCTCACGCCACACATACACACACCCTCCCGGTCCTCCCGATGGCCAGTCGGTGCCTGCCGGTGAGCGTGGAAGTGTGGTCTGCCGCAAGCGGGCGGCAGGAGCGGGGCTGTCAGCATCAGCTTGTAGATGGTATTTTAACCTCGATGCACTCTGAATCTACGGGGCGGCCGAGGACAAAAAATACACATGCGTTAATCACGTTAAAATAATTAGTGGCGTTAATTTTTTTTAACTTGACAGCCCTAATAATTACATTTGTATTTTTTTTTTAACTTATTTTCAGATTTTGTGATTCATTTTGGTATGATATTATTATTAAGAATATGAAATTTAATCGTTTTATAATATCTATTAAATCTAAGTTTGTATTCGTATTTATTGTAAAGAAGCTGGCAGAGTGGAGAGCAGACTGTCACACACACAAAAAATACAAGGTGGATGATTTTGTTCATATTCTTAAAAGATGTAAAGAAAAAGAGACACAGCAGGGCTCGACATTATAAATGGCCCGCTGGCCCGGAAGCACTATTTATGGCGCGTTTCCACTGCAGGCCTCGCTCGGCCTCGCTCGGTTTGGTTAGGCCTTATTAGGCCCGGCTCACTTTAATGCTGCGCTTCCATTACAGTTTAGGAACTGGGGTAGTTACTATAGTAACGCAGTGTAGGCGGAGCCGTGACGTCATCTTCAATGAGCGCCCCAAACAACAACACAGCCGTTAGCTCTTAGCACTCAGAGCTCACAGCTATTCATATCTGTTCAGAAACTAGATAAAAGTGAAACAAGTACAAACCACAGACTGCCTGTGTCATGGAGAATACAGTCGCTGGTTTATTTATGTCTGTATAGGCCGTTGTTGTGAGTGTGGATGGTCGGAGCATATATAACGTTAGCTTAGCCAAGCTCCGTTTAGAAAACACGCATTTTAAAAGGGTTTTTCGCCCGCCGTCTGTCTGCAGACTTGTCAAAGCATTAATTCATGGTTTTTACTAACCGGTATCAGTATGTTGTTACTTCGGCATCATTTTGAAACGTGTATTACAATTAAATCACGGTCAAATATGTTCATCTTGTTGTAGTTGTAGCCCCCTTGCCAGCGATTCTCACTCTAGTTTAGCATACTCAGCCCGACTCAGCCTGGTTGTTCCTGGCCCTAGAACCACGATTTAGTCGGGCCAGAAAAAAGGTGAAAAAGTAGCCCCGGGCCAAAACTAGGCCAAGTGGAAACGCAACCAAAGACGGGCCCCGCACGGCTCGGCACGCTTAAAGCGAGCTACCCGCTGCAGTGGAAACGCGCCATTAGACACCCCGGGCCAGCATAACGTACTTTCCACTTGCCCGCTCGGGCCACTAAAAATATTGCTTTCAAAAAAATGTCCTGTGGTATTGGTATTTTGACTAGCAATTTAGTTAAATTGTTTCGTTTATCAACGCTACAACATAGCATTCCGTGAGTCGGTTGTCGTTGTTGGGTGAAAAGCAAACAGCTGTTTGCTGCGGAGCACAGCGCGAGCAGGCTCCCGTGAGCGGGAGCGCGCTCCTTCACCACAGACTATCGCGCCACCTAACCATTCGCCAAAATGTTTTTAATAGCAGCGGTAGCCGGGCAAAAAACAATCTTCAAATAAAAGAAAGTCACCGGAGGAGTTAAAGAAGAGTGACAGGGAGCATGAGAAGAAGAGGGAGAGGAAGTTTCAGCCAGCTTGATCGATGGAGTTGGCTTCTATAGAGTGGTGCAGTGACGCGTCCTAAAACCCTTTTATAATCTATCGATTAGATTTATGATTCGAAAATTATAAAAGTAGGGTAGACATGTGGAGATTATCCGGCTGAACAAAACGTGCATTTATCAAACAGGTTTGTTTTCCACAGACCTTATTTCCAGCTATTTTCCAAAACCTGTGGAGAAATGCCATTGCTTTTTGTCGAGGGAACCAGCAGCTTACTTCCTCGTTTTAGGACGCGTCACTGCACCTCTCAATATGATGCCAATATAAACAAGGTCTTCTGTCGGCTCTGTACATCAATGCCGACCTATGCTGACAAGTAAGTGAAGAGTAGACAATATAAAGGTATTGGCGAAATGTCCCAGCAGTTTAGGATAATGAAGGTTCTAATCAAATCAATTACATAGCCATTACATGTCTAACTCCTAATGACAGGAAGGCAGAAAGTGCATTATACAAATAATAATACTCATAATAGCAGACATTTTTTAACAATATCATTATTTTTAATAAACCAAATATGAACAATTGAGGAAAATGAGGAAGAACTGATGATTCAAATGTTGTAGTACAAGTAGTAATGTAGTTAGTGCATACATTAGGCTACTATTGCAACAAATGTGTTAATTTTCTTCATTATTAGTCGATTTTTTTTTTGGTGGACGAATGCTCCGGGCCAGTGGTTACAATGGTGGGGCCAGTGATAATACAATTCCACCGGCCCGGAATTTTACCCTTAATGTCTACCCCTGCACAGTACTGCCTCCTTCTTATTTAGTTTAGTTTAACTATTTAACCCAGAACACATCGCACACAAATCAAAATGAAAGACGGGTTCAGATAAAAACCTTAAGCCCCTGGTGCACGCAACTCTTATTAATCTTCCCATAATGTTGAGACAAAACATAAGCAAAATGTACGTATGAGTGCCACCCAGTCCAGAGAAAGTGCCTATTTAGAAACTGATAAGCAGAACCTTACTTTGAACCATATTTCGGTTACCGAAAAATCTAATGCAGTAACACAGGTTTTGACTGTAAATGTTCAAACACAAAAGGCGACTAATGCAAATTACGTATTTCCTCATCCAAAATAGAAGATATAACAACCTTATTGCAATCGCTCCTCAATGCCAAAATGCTGAAAACGTGGCATACTAAAATGTAGCATTTGGTGAAGGTAAACCATTTGTGATATGATCAAAATGAAATCTGGAAGAAACATAAATAAAGCTGTTGTTTGAAGCATCTTTAACTTCTTAACAGACAAAAAAACAAAATGCAAACTGGTATAGAGGACTATCAAAGTACATTGGAATATGTGTGTGTTTGTTTGTTTTAGCATGCTCAAATTGGTATGGATAATCATGAAACTGGTACTGACCACTACATTTCTGATACGATGACAACCCTAGCATGTCACCTCCTCTTGTGACATGCATGTGTCAAACATCAAAAAGCATCGTCCAACAAAGTGCTACTCTTTGCCACATTTGTTGTATGTGGAGTATTTAGGTAGATGAGACCCCCCCCCCCCCCAGGGTTCATTATGGTTCAATGCTTCTGGGTTTGTTGATGTCATCGGTGACACTTTGTCTCTGTATTACATCACATGACCTGTGCTGAACATGAACCACACTAAAAATGAATGATACAATAACATTCAGCGACTATCTCTGAACTGAGATCCACACATTCAGTTCCTTTAAGAACAATATGTTAGTGCAGTAAGGATAACTTTGTTTGTCTTCATTTTAAACGTACACAGCTATTATAGTTATTGGTATTTTAAGTTAAATAACCTCATTTAGTTTGATGCTGCTGAATGATTTTTTTATATTTTGTATTCTAAGCAGGGATGTAAGGGAAATATATTTTTAACACACTTTCCTTTTGCTTCACTATTGATCATGTGTTGTAAACCTCTCAGACTTGAACTCTTCTGTAATAACAGCATCAAGCTAGTGTGGGAACATTTGTAGAAGGGTCTTCTTTATCATACTGCTTGTTTGGCTTTGCTGATGCATGAGTGGAGGTCATGGCTCATTCCCAGCTTTTAACTCCGCACTTCTTAATGTGATAAAGCTATACAGTACAGCCAAGCAGCCAGGGGGAGCATTAAAGGGTTAACATTCAGGCGCGTAAATGCTGTCCTCTGATCTGAAGGGGATTGTTCACCTAACGAAGCACGGATTAACACCTGAGGTCTCCCCAAAAACACTAGCAGAGTGCCGCCGAAAGGCAACAAACATAGAGCGGCAGCAGGGCATAAAGCCCGGCAATACACGCATTATTACAGCCCGCTGACACAGGCTTCAGCGCGGGCTACTGTATTTCACGTTACGGAGGGGAAAGTGATGAGCCCGTTTCATCACAATAAAACAAAACAGTCATTATTTGCAGCTCGAAATAGCGTAACTGTGTCAATACTGCTTACTGGACGATAATAACTGAGCCTGTCTGTTCCGGCTGGAGCTCAGGGCTCCAGTCCGGGCTATTGTCAGCCATAGCTTCTGCCGCCTAGCAGGAAGGCAGCAGAGGCTCGGTTCAGACTCGGGTCGTGATTTCCATCCGTGTTCTGTATAATTCCTCGGTGAAAGCTCGCACAGAACAACGGTTACACAAAATAAAAGCAAAGTATCGGCATGAAAGCGGCTATTAAGAGGGGGAATGGGGGACAAATGAGAAGCGAGTGTGCCGAGGCTCCCCTCGCTGCCTCTGCCGCCCGCCCGCTCTCTAACCCGGGGAGGGTTCGTGTAGGCTATGCGGGATGTCAAATACACACAAAGTGCAGATAATAGACAAAGCACACAGCGACAGAGCTTTATAACCCAACGGAACTTTTAATAAGGGAATCTAATTTGCGAAAAAATGTCACAGCCCGGTCTGTCTATATTTAACTCCGCCTTCCCCTTCTTCTCCAGCGGCCTCTCTTCAGATGTACACGGCCGAGCGAGAGCCACAAAGCTGTCAAACGCGCCGAGAGCTCGCCATTTTTGTTTGTTTCCAGCAAATGCAACCCGCCACAAAAACACAACGTGAGCAATGTGGGCTTACCTGCCGTGGAACCAGTCCTTGCAAGCATCGCACTCGATCATAAACTGGGTCACGTCGTAAGGTAATCTGCAGATGCAATATACTGCTACAGTCGCCATGTTCAATTCACAACTACGTCGGGATAGACTGGGGGGGCTGCAGGAGGAACAACGTCCTGCAAACAATATGATCCAATATGATGTCCCCCAGAAAAAAAGCCAGGGGCAGAGCCGCCGGTCGGACACATGAACCTAAACGCACTACTCCATCACAACACGGCCGGGGGCTGGAAACGACGGAGGCTTGTGTAGAAGGCTTTCCTCAATGCATTTATCATCATTATTATTATTTGTATTATTACTATGTGCATGCCCCCTGGTGACTGCGCGGCACCGAGGCTCTCATAAGAGGAGCCACTAGAAAATGTATCGTCGACTCATAAAGAAATAAAGTAAAAGTTACGTCAGAGACTGCTTAAAAAAAACACGGTAGCCTTAATCAAATAATAATAAATAATTTGCAATTACATAATTGCTTTTATTATTACGTGATGAATGTTAAATCAATCTAAATTTCATTAAAAATGAGCAAATTAATAAAAAGTAGGAAATCCTACATCATAATTTGTTAGATTAGTTATAATAATGTTTCTTCAATCAAGAAAAAATATGACATGATGTAATTACAAAAGCCATTCACTGTTTAGTCGTGCTTGTTAAATATGGGAAAATCTAAGTCATTTACTTTTCTAATGATTTCTCATATGTCCTTTGTACCATTAGGATTTATACAGTCTACATTGTTATTTTTAAAAGCTGAGCACTTAGGCTATATTTGTTTCTTATGTGTTTTTATAGGTAAATAAAAAAAGAACGTGTGCGATCCTCATTGTTTTGAGTTACAGTTTTAGAGATGATCAGGAATTATTAAATGAAAAGTAGTCACATCTCTGGCTTCATAATTCACATGCATTCATTTTTAGAGGCATTACGATATCTAACCTCTATATGACAGAATGGCCTTGCTGCACATTTCCTCAGAAATTATTTGTTTGTTTTAAAGTACCCAGGTTTTAAATACCTTGGTATCTGGCTTGATGACTGTCTCACTTTTAAATTTCATGTAAATAACCTGCTTAAAAAACTGAGGGTTAGGCTAGGTTTCTTTTACAGAAATAAGTCCTGCTTCTCGCTTGAGGCCAGGAAAAGGCTAGTCACTGTGACCTGTGCTGGACTATGGTGATTTGTTATATATGAATGCACCTGCCAATTACCTGAGCAAGATAGATGCTGCGTATCACAGCGCACTGAGATTTTTGACAAATTGTGAAGCACTTACACATCACTGTACACTGTATACCAAGGCGGTTTTGCCATCACTTACTGTACGGAGGCTCAGTCACTGGTACATGTTCATCAACAAAGCAATGTTGGATAAACTACCATCTTATATCTGCTCTCTGATCTCTCGGCGAATTGAAAGTAGTTATTGCCTGAGATCGCATGCTGTGGTTTTATTAAATGTGCCAAGTGCTAGGACTGTCTTAGGGAAGAAAGCTTTTCAATGTGCAGCTCCACTAACTTGGAACCGTCTGCAAAAAGAATGGAAAATTACCAATCTGGTACCACTACATGTTTTTAAAGCTCTGTTGGATGCTACACAATCAGATGCTGTTGGTACCTGTACATGTGGATAGATATGTAAATTGTAATCCCTGTAATTGTTCCCTGTTTTGCTGTATGATGTCCTTTTGTTGTTTATGTTTTTATGTCTTCGTGTGGAACCTACTGCTGCAGGTCTCCCTTGAAAAAGAAATCAATGATCTCAATGGGATTTCACCTGGATAAATAAAGGTTTTGAATTTAATTTAATTGAAAGTTGGGTCTCATAATGATGCTGCAGGTCAAAGTTCACCCACACCCATTAGTCTACTCTAGACTCTAGAATAATGTAGTATTTTTGTATGCATTGCTATTGTAAAACAGGGAGAAAGCTGAAAGGATCAGATACGATAACGATACGATAATACTTTATTTGTCAGATCAAGTCTGAAATTTGACTTGCGTTACAGCAGCTCCATGTCCAACATCAACAGACAAGTATCCAGACACAATACATGAAACACAAACAACAAACATTTAACATAACAGCACAATCAGTGAGAGAAAACATAACAGATGTCTATATGAATGATAATTTAACTAAGCGCAACGCTAACATAGCTAGAAAAGCGCTCTACCTAAAGAAACAGAGAAAAATTCAAAACACTTGGACTTCAAACTGTAAAATATTTATTAAACTAAATGGAACACCAGAGGAAGCAAATGTGCTGGTCATCAGGAACGTCATGGATTTGGACAGATACCAGTGAACATCATCATACACCGGACTGTGAGGTAACACGCACACAAAGCCATGGCGCACACTGACGACGTCTGCTCATATACATTTGAAGTCAATAGTGACATAACTCAGAGGATAAAGGATAATGATCAATTTGAACTAAAAACATTCGAGTACACTAATCACAAGCTACATGACTTGGAACATGAAACTGATCCGTCAACAACAACATCTGCTACTACTACACTGATGAACAATACAACCAGAATATCGAATCAAATGGCAAATTATCAATCATCCCTTTTAATAGCAGAAGCCTGTATGCAAACTTTAACAACATCAGAGAATATTTACATACATTTACTAATCCATTCAACATAATTGCTATTTCTGAAACATGGATCACCAACGAAAAGGACATAGACTTTGAGCTGGATGGATATGAGCTCAGTTACAAAAATAGACCAAATAAGGGAGGAGGAGTTGCCATCTGTTACCTCATTCACACCAACGCAACTCCGGTTCAAGCTCCGTGCTAGAGCTTTTCAGGTTCAGAACCGGTTCTTCGGTTTAGCTCCGGCTCTTTTCACACTGCCCAGAGTCCGACTGCTGCTGCGTCATTGCGTCATCGTTTGCGTCATGACGTAACCGTTTGCGTGCCTGCTTCATAAAGCCAAACCGCGCGGAAACCCCTCACAGCTGACACCGACAACAACAACAATGGCCGATTGTGCTCCAGCTTCCTCTGTACCTCTTCGGAAGACCAGATTCCCAGTAGGTAGCTGGTCTCTTCAGTGGACCACTGCTGCTTGTTAAGTTTCTCCATCGTTGTGTACAAACTGGATAAAACGCCGGCTTTTTGTTGTTGTTCAGGAGTTGATCCCGCCCCTGCCCCTGCCCCCGCCTCGACGTAAGCGTGACGTATGTGGTGCTTTTGCTCTGGCCGGACAATTTTTTGGTGCTCGAAATGAACCGGATTCCGGAGCAAAGAGGCTGCCACAGCCACGACTCAAGATCCAGGGCTCGCGATCCAGGACACAGGACCGCAGCAACACGATCATCCATGACTCCGGATCCCGACGTATATAGACACCAAAAAGAAAGAAATTTGGGGAAGCTGGGTTAATCGGAACATGAGAGTACACAGGTATAGACAGAGCGAAGGAAAAATTAAGATGTCCCCCGACAAACTAAGCCTATATCAGCAAAACTAGGTGCTGAATCTAATCAGCCCTAACTATAAGCTTTATCAAAAAGGAAGGTCTTAAGGGCACTCTTAAAAACGGATAGGGTGTCTGCCGCCCGAACACAAACTGGAAGCTGATTCCACAAATGTGGAGCTTGATAAGAAAAGGCTCTGGCTCCCATTGTACTTTTAGAGACTCTAGGAACAACCAACAACCCTGCATTCTTGGAACGCAATGCCCTAGTAGGACAGTAGGGTATAATGAGTTCTTTAAGGTAAGATGGCGCCTTTGTAGGCGAGAAGAAGAATTTTAAATTCTATCCGGTGTTCTATAGGGAGCCAGTGTAAGGCAGCCAGAACAGGAGTAATGTGGTCCCTTTTCCTAACTCTGGTTAGTACACGAGCTGCAGCATTTTGAATCAGCTGAAGCGACTTGACTGACTTCTTGGTACACCCTGATAATAAGGAGTTACAATAATCCAGCCTTGAAGTAACAAATGCATGGACTAGTTTCTCTGCATCGTTTTGAGGCAAGATATGCCTGATTTTTGCAATGTTACGTAGATGGAAGTAGGCGGTCCTTGAAATTGATTTTATGTGGGCGTTGGTCGTGTTTAACATCAAAAGGTTTAAGGTCATCCACGTTTTTAAGTCCTTGAGGCAGTCTTGAATTTTATTTAGATGATTAATTTCATCAGGCTTGATTGATAAATATAGTTGAGTATCATCCACATAACAATGAAAATTTACAGAATGATTCATTATAATATTGCCTAACGGAAGCATATATAATGTGAACAAAATAGGTCCGAGCACTGAGCCCTGTGGCACTCCATGGCTAACTTTGGTTTGCGTGGAAGATTCATCGTTGACACGTACAAACTGAGACCGTTCAGATAGATAGGACCTAAACCAGCCTAAAGCAGTTCCCTGTATGCCAACTAAGTGCTCTATTTAACAATGGCATTGAAAACCACACAGTAAGTGGCTTATTAATCAATGATATCGGGTTAGTTAGGGTTAGGGGTTAGGTTAGGCTAACCCTAACCCTAAAGTTAGGTTTTTTTTCCCGGGTCGTCGAGGGTGCTGGCGTTGCTTGTTCGCCGCTCCTCCGCCCCAAATCTTGTTCTTTAGTCTAGATCAGAACCTCTCCTGTCTGGCTGTCTACTTTTTAAACGTCAGTCATCAGCAAAAACAGCAGCATCGCTCTATCGAATCGACACAGAGCTTTGTGTTGTCATCTCCTACCTGCTGGCTCTTTCCTGCTCACCGGTCCCTAGCCCGCTAGCTAGCATTATCGGACGTAGCAGGCTGCTACCTAGATGCTCCTCGGCTCCCCGAAGTCTGCTGAGCTAACATTTCTGTCTCCACCCCAACTCCACCCTAACTCCACGGCTCGTGTGGGTCTTCCCATCCCGCTGCGATCAGCCGTCTTCCCCGCTGACATCGTCTCTCCCTGCCGCCTACTGCCGGTGGCTATCAAGCTAGCTAACAAGCTAGTAGGCTGGTCACCCGGCTCCCACTCTGCACCAGGCTGTCAGCCCCTCCTATGATTCTCCTCCGGAAACCACTGGAAGTATTCTCCTGTTATGCTGTGGATTATCCTTCTGATTTTACCTGGACTCACACCGCTCGTTCTTCCACGGTCATCCGGCTCCTGGTCTCTGCTGCCCGGGTCCCCAGCATTAGCTAGCTCCGTGCTAGCGCCACTTCACCGGATCATGCCGCCGCTCTACTCCCTGTCAGATCTCCACTCCTTTAATAACCGCCTGCCTCCGGACTGCATGGACATCCTCACAGATAATGAAATACTCCGCAAACGCCGTCCTCCACACAGAGGCTCTGGCCGTAAGTTTTTATTTCATTCCACATCTCCACACTCCATCCCGTCCATTCGGTCCTGTCACACGCCCACACTACGCCATCACAACAAACAACACGTGAATCTGACCAATCTCCTTCCACTCCCCCGGTCCACACAACCCCTCCCAATGCAACGTCACCTCAGAGCAGCCCTGCTCAACACACGCTCCATCCACAATAAAAGCCACATTCTGAATGAATTCATTAAAGACAATAACCTCGACTTTCTGTATCCGACCAAAACATGGCAAAAACCCCTGGACTATTTTTCTTTAAATCAAATCACCCCAGCAGGATTCACATACATTGACAAACCTCGCCCACAAAGGTGGGGTGCTGGTATAGCTGCTATTATCAGAAAGGGAATAAAAACTACCATAATGTCCACCCCTGATGTTTCTTCATTTGAACACCTGATCTTCAAACTCTCTGGTCCCACTCCCCTGGTCACAGCCATCATATACCATCCCCCGAAGCCAAACCCCTCCTTTCTCTCCGACCTCTCTGACATTCTCACTCAGCTTTCTGCCATATCCCCATCTGTTCTCCCCTTAGGTGATTTTAACATTCATGTTGACGACCCGACCTGCAAATATGCCTCTGAATTTAAGGAAACCCTTCACTGCTACAACTTCTCTCAACACATCAACTTCCCAACACACAGCCGTGGTCACATCCTGGACTTGGTCTGCTCCACTGGTCTCACCATCCATCATCTGTCCAGCCTCAATCTCCACATCTCTGATCCCCTGGCCATCATCATGGACATCAACATCCCCATCCCCGCCCAAAAGCAAAAACGCACAATAACCTACAGAAATCTGAAATCCATCTCACCTTCAGCAATCACTGCCTCCATTACCTGCAAGATGTCTGTCTCCCCCCCCCCCCCCACACTTTCTGAAAACCCATCTGAACTTGTGGACTATTATAACAGCACCCTCTCCTTCTGTCTCAATGAACTAGCCCCCACAAAAACAAAAAAATTCTCTTTCATACACTCCGCCCCCTGGTATACCCCCGAACTCTGCCAAATGAAATCAAGGAAACGTCAACTTGAACGCCAACACAAGAAAACCACACTAACAGTCCATCTTCAAATCTACAAAGACTATCTCCAGCAGTACAGTAACGCACTCAAAGCAGCCCGGTCTAATTACTACTCACAACTCATTCAGTCTGGCTCCAGCAACCCCAAGCATCTGTTCTCCACCATCAGCAAACTTCTCAAACCCTGTGACAACGCCACCTCATCCTTCACCACCGAACAGTGCAACTCCTTCCTCTCGTTTTTCCAAACCAAAATCAGCAACATTTTCATCAGCATCCCCCACCTCCCCTCCTGGCTCCCCCCTTCACCTCACAGCCCCTGTTCCACTTCTCCCCTGTGACCCCCATGCAACTGTCCGACTTCATGACTGGAATTAAGTCCACCTGCACACTTGACCCAATGCCCTCCAAATGTGTTAAAGAGAGCCTCCCTGCCATCTCCCAACTCATTGCCACCATCATTAACTCCTCCCTCAGATCTGGATCAGTTCCCCCCTCTCTCAAACTGGCTGCTGTCACACCCATTCTCAAAAGACCTGGACTCACACCTGACATCATGTCCAACTTCCGGCCCATCTCAAATCTCCCCTTTCTGTCATAAAGACTTGAACGTGTCATTGCCTCACAACTTAAATCCCACCTCAGCTCCAATGACCTCTTTGAGCCATTTCAATCCGGTTTCTGATCAAAACACAGCACCGAAACAGCTCTTCTGAAAATCACAAACGACCTCCTCCTCTCCTCTGACTCCGGCAACCTGAACATCCTCATCCTCCTCGACCTCACCGCAGCATTCGATACCATCAACCACACCATCCTGCTGTCCCTCCTCGAACCATCACTCAACATCACCGACACTGCACTCTCCTGGCTGAAATCCTACCTCATCGACAGACATCAGTTTATCAACATCAACAACTGCACCTCCACTGCCCCAAGGCGTCCCCCAGGGTTCGGTGCTTGGCCTCCTCCTCTTCATCCTCGACATGCTCCCCCTTGGCAAAATCATTCGTCGCCACAACCTTCAATTTCACTGCTACGCCGATGACATCCAACTTTATATCTCAACAAAAACCATCACCCCCACAACACACTCCACTCTCACCAACTGTCTCTCAGAAATAAAAGCATGGATGCAAACAAACTATCTCCAACTGAACAGTGCCAAATCAGACATCATCATCATCGCCCCCCCATCCCGTATCAAAGCCATCCAGAATTTCAACTTCACCATTGACAGCCACACTCTATCTCCCCCCCCTCACATCCGCAACCTCGGAGTCATCTTCGACAGTCAGCTCAAATTCAACCACCACATCAATCACATCACCAGGACCGCCTTTTTCCACCTCAAAATCATTGCCCGTCTCCGCCCATCACTCTCCTCCTCTGCTGCTGAAACCCTGATTCATGCATTCATCACATCACGACTCGACTACTGCAATAGCATCCTCTACGGCAGGGGTTCCCAAAGTGGGGGTTGCGAGATGATTTCAGAATCCTCTTGATGTGACCCCTGAGGTGTTTTTTAAAAAAAAGAAAAAAGGTTCAATATATTTTTTTATTATTATTATGTGTATTATTATTAATAATAATAACGTGTGCATAGACATTTTGTATTATGTAAGTCTGTCGTAGGTAAGCGGGAGAAATTAAGGAATTTTGATTCTGACAGATTTACGACAGTATCATTTGCAGCTCAAAGGTCACTTTACAGCACCACAGTAAATATCACAGACGTAAAACACACATCAACACCAAGTGTCGCAAGTATCGAGAGGAATACATCCAGTACGGATTCACATGCCTCATTATCAATGAAGCACAACATCCCCAATGTGTAGTGTGCACTGAGGTTCTTGCACATGAGAGCTTAAAGCCCGTAAAAATGCTCAGACATTTAAACACGAAGCACCCCTCTCTTGCTACTAAACCAGCAGATTTTTCCCGCCGAAAGCAGAGAGAATTGCAAGGCCAAAACAAAGTTATAACTAACCAAGCAACAATCCCTACCAAGGCTCAAAAGGCATCATATGAGGTGGCATATTTAATTGCACAGGCAAAAAAGCCACACACAATCGGGGAAACCCTAATTAAACCATGCTGCTATCGCTATGAGTAGGGTAATGCATGGGTATAAACAGGCACGGGAGCTGGAAGCAGTGCCGCTGTCTGACGGGACCATATCCCGGCGCATCACCTACATGGCCCAGGATATCAAGTGTCAGCTGATTGACAGAGTGAAGAAAGGGAAATATGCTTTGCAGTTAGACAAATCCACAGATATGTCAAACTCTGCCCAACTGCTTGTTTTCGCCATATATAGTTTTGATGGAAAACTTAATGAGGACATGCTGTTTTGCACCCCGCTGGAGCTAAAGTGCACAGGCGAGGACATTTTCACAAAACTTGACAACAAAATAAAAGAAGAGAGACTGTCTTGGGATGAGTGCATCGGTGTGTGTACAGATGGTGCTGGAGCAATGCTGTGGCGCCCCACCTTAACTTTACGCACTGTATTATCCACAGAGAAGCTCGAGCGAGTAAAACGCTTGACCCAGAGCTTAAAAGTGTTCTTGAGACGGCTATAAAAATGGTCAACTACATCAAATCCCGTCCACACAATACTAGGCTGTTCGCCAGTCTCTGCAATGAACTGGGATCGGAGCATCAGGGCCTGCTGTTCCACACAGAAGTCAGGTGGCTTTCAAGGGGAAATGTTCTCAGCCGCCTGTATGAGGTGCGCTTATTTCTCACAGAGCATGGGTCCCAGCTCGCTGACCACCTGACTGACCCTGACTGGTTAACAAGGCTGGCAGATTGCATATTTGACAGACTGAACGGACTTAACCTGTCATTGCAAGGTGAAAACACAAGCATCATGTCCTTGAATGATAAAATCTGCGCATTCAAGAGGAAAGTGGATCACTGGACTGCGCGAGTTGAAATGGGCAGGATTGATATGTTTCCTGAGCGGGAGGAATTCATAGAGGAAAATTATCTTAGTGTTAACTCTGTGAAGAAGTCTATCACTACTGTTAGAAATTAAAATCAATGTTGATATGGCGTAATTTGAATTAAATACACTATTTAATTTAAATAAGTTTTATTCTGAAAAACCGGAAGTTCACACTAACTATTAACTTAATACTTTTATTCTGAAAATTCTTCACTTCCGGTTAGCATTAGCATGTGGCGAAATGCTGCATTTTCAAACCGTGAATCAAAGGTGAAATGACATGTGATGTTGTACACTGAGCACACTGGGTTTAGCACTCATGTATTGCCGCTGAATAACATTTATTAGGGAATGTTTAAATAACCACAGACACCAGAATGATGTAATTTAACAACAGAAAAAGGCAAGAATTGCATTGGACCCGCCCCCCGACGACGCCGGCCAATAGGAGAAGACCTCAGATGACAACAGGAAGAGCAAGCCAATAATTGATCTCTTCTACCTGCTGACCTGGGCTGACGGGAGATGAGGAGAGGGTCTCCGCTTGCAATTTCATTTTGTACACCACCGCATCTTTTGTGTAATTAAATGCTGTTAACTTTTATAAGCTTCCCTTGACTCTTTTCAGTCTCTCCTGCCTTCAGGGTTCTTGAATTACTTACACTACCCACCTGCAAGCCCTCCTGGAACAATGTTCATATGTTTACTAGGGGTGCAACAACTAATCAATTAAAATCGATTACCAAATTAGTTGCTAACTAATTCAGTCGTCGATTCGTTGGTGACGTCATCACATGTGTTTTACACGCCGTTAAGCTCCAACGTTATTGGTCTTTTTATCGGTACTGGAGACATTTAAAAAATATATGTCATGTATTGTTGATACAAAAACATTATATCGCAGTCTTAGTGTCGCCAACTCGTTTCTAATATGCAAAAAGACAACACAAATACGTCTATGATGTATTTTCGATCAGACGAGATCTCTCTCCCCGGTCTGTGTGCGAGGGGGCGGGGCAGTTTACACACACGCAGCTGCTACATGCAGCAACACACTGCGGAGATGGCGGAGAGAACGCGCTCCGAGGTGGTTCAACTTTACCCGTCTTGAGGTGGACAATTCTTTCACACACACATACGGGTATTGGGCCGAGGGCGACACCGTACTTCCGGTATCCCCCATTTTACGCGAGGTGCAAGCAGGCCGAGGGTTTAGCCGTACACCGTCTAGGTGTTGCTAAGCTTCCTGTACTGAATATCATAGTCTATTGCCTTAATCAATATCTAGTCAACTCTAAAATACCACATATATGCAATGGCATGATAATATTATTGTGACAAGTGGGGTATTCACCTGGTGTTTCCAGAAATTAGACGTAGATGCAGTCAAAATCGACGAAGGCCACTTTCGAGGGTCGTTTTTCCATACATCTGCAGGCAGTCTGTAAGGGCAATCCGACAACCCACACAGCTCTAGTTTACGCTGGTAACGACCCCTAAGTCCAGAGATGTAATCCGAAGACATGCAGCGATTTCTTCGGTCGTTAATTCAGAAAAAAAACCTAGTGCGCTCTGCCTGGCTACGTTAGCTAGCTGTTTATATTTGCACCTCCAGGATATTTGCACCTCCAGGAAAATGGCGTATTTATATATATATATATATGGCGCGCGTTGCATTGTGGGTAGCTCGTGACGTCACTGTGTGTGAAAGAATGCTCGTTGCCAAAAGTGCAATAAGAGTTTAGCATGTAAGGGCGGTAACACAAGCAATTTGTCTAAACATTTATCAAAAGTGCGCCACATTCAGACGGAGGAATGCACTGGGTTCGACTGTCTTTCTAGTAGCCCTGTAGCCCCATCCACGAGTAACGTTTCCATGTCAGGTGTTATGTATGCTAGCAGCAACACACAGAGTTAACTACATTATACAAACATGGGTTAATGATTAGAGGTAACTGAGTTATTTAGTTTGTTAAAGTTTCAGCTATTCTGTTTACAGTTCTGTCATCACATTATTTAATACGATTTGTTAAAACACTGTTGTTTCTTTTCATGTGAAATATTATTTATTTACTTTAAATAAAAAGCAATGTTAATTTTGTTCAAAATGTGTTTAGTTAATTTAATAATATATGTATTTTTGAATCAAGTATTCATCTTTATTGTCTTCATTGTTAGTTTCCACATGCCTAAAACAATCTCAAGCTAAATCTAAAAGTTGATGGCTAAATAAGAGCGTTTGAGAAATTGTGCAAGGCGTAATAGTCCGAATAGTCGATTAATCGTTTCATTAATCGATAGATTAATCGATTATCAAATTAGTTGTTTGTTGCAGCCCTAATGTTTACTACAGTTTATGTCTTTTAAAGTTTGCACCGCAACAATGTTCTCCTAATTCACATGGAGATTACTTTGACTCACGAGTTCTGCTGTTATCTTATATTAAATTGCTATATGTAAAATCATATCATGGTTGTCAGGCTGTTCTGTTCTTGTGTGTTGTCATTATGCGCGTGTTTGGATACGCCTATTAGTGCATGCGTCCTGTGCACACGTTTTTTTTCTTCTTCCAGTCACCACGTGATAGTGGGGGGTCGCCAGTCTCTGGCACTGTTATTTTGGGGTTCGCGGGCTGAAAAGTTTGGGAACCTTTGCTCTACGTCAGGGGTTCCCAACCTTTATTGTGCCAAGGACCGGCAGATACATTAAAAAAAAATCGCGGACCGGTTGTCAATTTTAACTGATTTTAATATGTACTCACCACCAGCAGGTAGCAACAGAGGCTAATTGTATGTAACAGCCTGAACAAATACTAGAACAATATGCATCCAAAACATATTAACAACGTTTAAAAAAGAACCGGTGTCGTTTTTTGGTTTTTCGGAAAAACAAAAAAACGACGTTATTCAGTTTTTAAACCAAAACGGGAAAACAGATAAATCAACGTTTTGGTTTTGTTTGTATGATTTACGGATAATCCAGTGATGGGAAAACGAGGAGAAGGCGCATTATGAAGCGTGTGTGTGTGTGTGTGTGTGTGTGTGTGTGTGTGTGTGTGTGTGTGTGTGTGTGTGTGTGTGTGTGTGTGTGTGTGTGTGTGTGTGTGTGTGTGTGTGTGTGTGTGTGTGTGTGTGTGTGTGTGTGTGTGTGTGTGTGTGTGTGTGTGTGACACTGGCATTTGTTTTCAGAAGATATTATGATGGTGTCGTTCGTTCCGGTGCACGTCCGACAGCATTTAGCACTACATCGAGATTAAGATTAAATTAATTTATTTTGGGAACACCCGCATATAGGCTACCTATGGAGTTAGCCAGATGTGTGTAAATTACTGTTCATGGTCTTTTGAAAACAAATGCTGGTGTCGGACAGACACAAACACAGAGCTGAGCTGAGCAGAGCACACACACACACATCATGCGCATAGGCGGCGCGTGAGGCTCAGGTTTGAGAAGGCTAAATAACTTTTTTTACCTGACGCTGCCCGCCTCCGGCGTCTATAGAAAAGAGATCAACTCAGTGAAAGCACCGCCTGCTGACCAATCAGAGCTCAGTGTGCGGAGTTTAAATCTATCAAGTCATATTACAGGATAAAGGATACAGTTTAAACTGCCGTATGCAGGGAAGAAGCCGACGTGTCGCACATATTTTTCATATCACATTATCAATCACATCATCGATCATATAATATCATAATATATCATATATTTCCTTATCTGAGTCAGCTTCTCGAGCCGCATCTGGCCGTGCAACACTTACATTGTCACATAGGCTACTGTATGCATAAGTAGCCTATTATTTTAAGCAACACATGACGAAACACTCAACTCAAATGTAATTAAAGTCAGATCCACTCGTGTCTAGATGGGTCAGTGATATCATAAAACTGTTGTACGCTTTCAAACACTCGGTAGTTTATTTTTTAACCAGTTGTTATATTCACCTTGCAGGTGCAATTATGTGGCTTGTATCCTGGATTATATGTTTAAGTCATGGACATTTAAAGTTCATATTTGTCTAATATTAATTTACTTTTCATTAATGAAGTATGACCCCAGATAGCAATTACCTTTGGGCCGGATCCGCACGAAAGCCTTTAGATCCGTTTGTAGCTCACACACGTTTTTTGACTGTGGGCCAGATCCGCACCAGATAGAGCTTTCAGCCTAAACATTCTATTTGCAAGCAGTGCAGTATTTTTGCTGGTTTACAGATTTGGCCCAGATCCGTAATACGTATTTGAGCCGCAAGCGCCAGAAATCATTGGAATGGAACAAATCAAAAATAATATGGGGGTGTAACGTCTTCATATATTTCTTTGATTATTGAATTGAAACATTAAAATAAAATAAAATATAACATTGAAAACTAAAAACTTAACACAAAAATAGTCTCCTACAGTAATGTGGCATTGTACGATTGAATTAAATATTAAACGATAGATTAATATTTTTTCATTACGCTAATGCCCACTATCCATAATCCAAGTAGCCTACTCTGAGCTTTCACAGCCAACGTTCGCAGGCGGCAAATTCACTCAAGAATGATCAACTCAAGTAAGTATAGCCAACATTTTTGTTCTAATTTTGTATTTGTGGTTGGTATACATATGTATTATATGTGTATGTATGCGTCGATTGATACGCAAGTGACTCAAAATGTGAACTTTTTGGTCAAAACTCTGTTAGTTGATCATAGTTTAGATAAACTAACGTTAGCGTTAGCCAGTGGATAGGATAGCCGAGCAAGTTACAGCCTTGAAGAGTTAATATTAATTTAACGGTGGAACAGTATGTCAAGTAAAAAAAAAAGCAGGATTAATGTATAACTTTAATATTGAACTTTTATTCGAATAGTGACGTTAATGTGAGTGGAGGCATTGTGCTTTTAAAGGCGGGCTCAGATGGCAGGAGAGTGGTTTGCTGAAGACTCAATTCGGCATTAAACTTGGTAACACACAAAAATAAGTTTAACTTGTAGTAAACTTAGACGTCGATATAAATTACTTATGCGAGTATGTTTCCATCCCCACATGCGTATTAAATCTTACGTTTCAATTTGTATATTTTATATTTCAAGTATTTGCTTTTTACTGATCTTGGTGGGCATAAGTTAGCCTGAATGATTCACAACATTACGTTAGTAAATCTTACTTAAAATTAATTTAATTAATTAATTATGATAAATGTGAACCATTACCCAGAAATGTTAAGCCACTTATAGCGCTTCTTGATTCGTGTGTTGCTCATTCACCAAAGTTAAATCTGTCCTGCCCTGTGAAGCCGCCTTTTCTGTGTCATGGAGTCATCGATTTACTTCAGCTTTAAGATTCGCTGTCATGTGTGTCCTTGTAATGTGCTATATGAATAAAAGACTGAACATTTGGAGGGTGTGCTTGTGCATGTGGGGGTTGGGTAATCGAGAAAGGGCATTTGTTCAACTGACAATTTTTACGTATCCTATGGATTCAGCATTTCTTAATATTGTTTGTGCATCAAAACTTGAATGTGGCACTAAATTTTGCAAACTTTCCAACATTGACCAAAAATGTGTGGCTTTAATTTAATTTTAGTTTAAAAAATGTGCTTAAATGTGTTTTTTAATTAAACCATCACTTGTATTTATTTTCCAGATGCTGCCCACATGATGTCTACTGTTCAAATTAAGGTATAACTTCTTACACACTTAAGATTCAACATTGCAACAATAAATACATAAATAAATAATATATTTAAATTAGTGCTGTCAAAATTATCGCGTTAACGGCGGTAATTAATTTTTTGAATTAATTGCGTTAAAATATTTAACGCATTTAACGCATGTGCAGAATGGCCCGCCCCATACGTGCCACCAGAGGCAGCGCCAGGGTATGGCTGGGGTAGGCTACACCCATACCGAGAAATGGCTTAGCCCCACCATGAAAAATTATGTTAAAGTAAGCTAAATAAAGTCTGCCAACTCGCGCGGAGTAAATTGCACAGACAGCAGTTAGTCAGATTGATTTCAGTAGCCACTTGTCTGGAAATACCGAAGACCAGAAACGGTTTTGAAAACTTTTGTCACGTAGTGATCGTCTTCTCAATAGAACATCTTTGATAATGTCGGTGTTGTTGCAGGAAGTCCCGACGGAGAATACTTTTGCTGTAGTACAGGGGTGCACATAACTGGTACGCAGGTTATGTGCGTAATCTGAAATGCGTACCGTCACTTGTGTCACAAAGCGCATTTGCGTACCGGCGTACTTGTGAAGCTTTTCCAGAAGGCGGTTAGATCACCGGACGACAGAGTCGGTCTCCGTGTGCACAGACAGGGCTGCTGTTAACGTCGGTCTGTACAACGGCATTGTGCCAAAACTACGCCAACCGGCTGCGGAGGGAGACTTCCCCCCCTTCACTGGAGAACTGCGCTAAAACAGCTGATCACAACGTTCGCACTCTGTGGTCACAAGTACTCCACTAACCCCCCCCCCCCCCCCCGTCGACTTTCCTGAAGTACCCCCCCGTTGATAGAAATCAACACGTAATGAATTAAGACCCCACGGTTTGATGATTGATAGGTGTGTGGGCTCTCTTTCATTTTGACACGCAGAAAAATGTTATAATAAACATAGATACTGTATGTTAAATGGATATATCCGCCTTCTTTCATTTATCTTTCCATTCCCACAACAATATACATAAATAAATGGCATATTTTGGACATAGTTCGAATGGTGATTAATCATGATTAATTAATTTTTAAGCTGTGATTAATCTGATTAAAATTTTTAATCGTTTGACAGCCCTAATTTAAATACATAAATAAATAGTAATATAAATAAATACAGAGAGAGGGAGCGAGTGCGTGAGTAAGGGAGAGAGTGTGAGTAAGGGAGAGAGAAAGTGTGAAAGAGAGTCAACTTATTTAGTTAGTATAATTAATTGTTGTTAAAAAAAATGAACAGATGCAAAACACCCGTGTCTAATTCTGCACTGAGAAGGAGAGCCAGGGTAGAGCTGGGCAGAAGGCTGAGGGATATTGGTGAGGGTGTGCGTGCAGTCACACTACCTCCCAAAGAAACTGCACGATTGCCACCTGATGATGGTGCTTCTACTTGGTTACAACCTGAAGGTTCAGCAGTTATATTGGACCCCTTAGCAGCTCTGGGCCCTGTATCAGAGGACAGGTGTCAAGGTGATTATGATGACACCAACAGTCTGGGAGCAATCTCTGACTGTGAGGAACCTGAGAACCTCAACAGTCGCCTATCCAACTGGGCCTTAAACGATGGGGTTTCCCATATTGCAATTACTGCTCTCTTGGCCATTTTAACAATTTATCACCCTGAGTTGCCAAGGGATGCAAGAACCCTGTTACGGACCAGAACAGTGTATACTGTGAAGGAGCTATGTAATGGTCTCTATCATTACTTTGGCATTGTGTCAGCCCTTAGTAAGACACTGTGTCAGTGTAAGGACAAATTGGTAGATGGTTGTTGTTTAAGACTTCAGGTTGGTATAGACGGTCTGCCACTCTTCAAGAGTTCAAATGTGCAGCTATGGCCCATTTTGGGTCTTCTAGTTGCTGTTCCAATGAAGGAGCCAGTGGTGATAGGACTTTTTTCCGGTACAAGGAAACCTGATTCCTCTCGGACACTCCTGGAAGACTTTGTCTGTGAGCTTACAGAACTACAGGAAGGTTTTAATTATGAGGGGAAAAGGTTCACTATGAGACTGCATTCGGTCATATGTGACACACCTGCCCGTGCTTTTATTAAAAACATAAAATCCTTCAATGGCTATCATGGATGTGATAAGTGTAATCAGAACGGGGTATATATCAATAATCGCATGACCTTCCCCTTCCTGAATAGTGTGGATAGGACAGATGAGGCCTTCCTAAGACAGGACGATGAAGAGCACCACCTGGGTCCGCATGGCTTTGTGGGTCTAGATGTTGGACTGGTCTCCCAGTTCCCACTAGACTATATGCATCTGGTGTGCTTGGGTGTTGTCAGACGGCTCATTCATCTCTGGACCAAAGGCCCATTAACTGTGCGACTTCCCTGTAGAGATATTAATAAAATCTCAGATCATCTAGTTAACCTTAAACAATATATCCCTAGGGAATTTGCACGTAAGCCACGGCCACTCAAGGAAGTGGATAGGTGGAAGGCTACTGAATTTCGGCAATTTCTCTTGTATACTGGGCCTGTGGTGTTGCGTGACGTGTTGAATTCAGCCCTTTATTCTAATTTCATGCTGTTATCCACGTCCATTTCCATACTGGTGACTCCTTCTCTGACTGCTACACACAGCGATTACGCAAACAGCCTGCTGCATGCATTTGTCAGCCATTTTGGTGGTCTGTATGGAAAGGATCTAATTGTTTACAACATACATGGCTTAAGTCATCTAGCCAATGATGCAAACAAGTTTGGCAACTTAGATCAAATATCTGCATTTCCCTTTGAAAATTACCTGTGCAAAATCAAAAGCTTTATCCGCAAACCGTCATATCCCCTTGCCCAAATTATTCGACGGCTGTCAGAGGAATGCTCATTTGACCATGAGCCTATCCTGAAACCCCTGTTAAAAAAAAAACATTCTCGAGGTCCTGTACCTGCTGGCACAAGTGTTATCAATCAATATGATGAAATACAATTAGAAAAATATACAATACAAACCAAATCAAAAAACAATATTTTCATGATAAGGGGCAATGTCTGCAGCATTATGAATATCATTGAGTGCCAGGATGACATGTATGTGGCATACAAGCAATATGAGGACACTACACCGTTTTTTACGTATCCTATGGATTCAACATTCCTTAATATTGTTTGTGCATCAAATCTTGGATGTGGCACTAAATTTAGCAAACTTTCCAAAATTGTCCAGAAATGTGTGGCTTTACCCTACAGGGACAAGCTAGTGATCAGTCCCTTGTGTCACACAAAGGACTGATCACTAGCTTTACCCTACAGGGACAAGCTAGTGATAATTCCCTTGTGTCACACAAAGGACTAGGGAATCAAAGATCTTTACAAGTTTTTTATTTTTTTTTAAACAATTTTGAATCAGTTTTTTTAACAACTTTTTTTTCAATTTGTTACTTTTTGTATAGAAGTTTTGTGGAGTCGTTTTCACCGAAGAGAACACAGTGAATTTGGTGGCATTGAACTGGTATGTCGATGGCAAATGCTGGTGGCCAAATTATGCTACTGATGAAACGATTAGCAAGGCCATCAGGCGATTCGAGGAGCCGGGCCCTGGGTGGAGGTCATACAGTGCTCGTTTGATTTTTGAAAGAGGTAAAAAATAAAAATAAAAAATTCAGATGTTCACCAAAGATGATTAAGATTTTGGGTGATAACTGTCATGTTCTTTCATCAAACTAGATGACTTCATTGAAGCAACACAAAAATTAAAGGAGTATTTGAATAATGGCACTGCTGGTCTCCAGTCTGAAGCGGAGGACCAGCCCCGAAAACGAAAACGGAGGGAAAAAAAGTATGCACACAATAGTTACAGTTATTGGTTATAATAGAACTATTGTTTCTTGTCACTCAAATATTACATGTGTTTTGACTAGATACCCAACCTACGAATCAGACACTGACTCTGAGCCGGTGGCCCAAAAAACGAGGGGTGTTATTCCGCAAAATGCGGCGCCGTTACCCTTCATCCCACCACCCTGCTTCAGTAAGTCTAACTATGATAAGTCCACTATTGGTGGCACTCCAGTGTTTTTTTTAATTAGTTTTATTGCACACACACTCACGTTTCATTTATATATGTTGATATGTTTCTATATGTTCCATTAGCTGCCAATTCTCAGGACCAACACCACCTAAACGACATCAGCTGGAACACAAGGCGTCTGGGGTCTGTGGGTGAGACATTAACTGGTAAGAAGTTTCAGCCTAATGTAACAGGTTCATAAATGTATGTATAAAATATATATAAAGATGTATGCACCCACACACACACTTATATGCCAGTTTATTAGGTACATCTAGGGAAAGCTAATGCAGTCTATTACAACAGTCCTGCAATAAATACCCCTTCCTGATTTTTGTTGAAAGAGTTTAAGAGAGATGGCGATTCAACTGTATGTTATTGCTGTTGATGTATTTATCTTATACACTTATATATGTTGATTACTTTGTGCTGTGCCACTGCAAGTCCTGTTCCTGCCTATTGCCAACACTGCCTCTCTTTTTCTCGCTTTGCGTTGATGTCCACCATCTATTAGGCAATGGCATTTTCACAGTTACTCCACCTGAAAGACATCCACCATTTATGAGTCCAGATTTCAGTTACCCTGAATTGTCCACATTAAATGGTGAGTTTTTAGTGCAAATACATATCCTGAAGGGTACATGGAACTATTCTAATACATAATTCTCAATTTTAGGCCCACACACTACCAAAATCAATGGCATCATGAAGTATGTCGACCAGTATACAGTGGGGAAAAAAAGTATTTAATGCATCATTTTGTTTCAGTAAACATATTTCCAATGCGGTTATTCATAGGACATTTTGACAAGACATTGGTATTTACTCAGGATTTCTTGAGTTAATACCAAAGTCTGGTCAAAATGTTCTGTGAATAGCCATATTGGAAATATGTTTACTGAAACAAAATTATGCATTAAATACTTATTTTCCCCACTGTATGTGCATATGCAAAGCTATACTGTAAGAATATTTTTTTTGTTGAACCTATAAATCCTTTAATTCAATGCTAGACAAATGATGGGTGCACCCTGTGGAATACAAAAACATATATATACTGTATATTTCTTACCTGTCTTATAAGTATTACAGTCTTTTAGTTTATATGTTTGTGTTGCCAATTTCTTTTCTTATTTATTTATAATATGCTAATCACTATTGATTTGCCTTTTGCCAAATAGCCAGCGACGGTCGGGACCAAGGAGGCAGGGGTCATTTCACACAATTAATGGGGCCCACAACACCCAGAAATGAGCATGTCTTCAGGCCCACATTTAGGGTTGGGGGTGATAGTGGCCCGATTCCCTGCACAGGTAAGACAAATCGTGATAGTATTGTATCTTGAGTTACTCTGCGAATCCAACCCACACATTTCCCCTATACTAGTATATTTTGAATGGTTAGGCTAAGTTTTTAATTTAGGAGTGATATCAAAATTCTATTAACTGACTAAGCATTATATGGTCTTGCCCTATCAAATATCTTTATTTTTCCACATTATTTCAGCTGCAGAGCTGCATGGCCTGTTGCTGCTAGAAAATATTAAGCAGCAGGTCAACCAGTTAGCAGGAACTTTAAACATTTTGATGGCGAAAGTAGGATCAGGCCTGCATGCCCCAACCTACGAGATGCCCGAAGAGTTCCAATTCCCCCTCGACAGCGATGGAGAATTGGAGCGTTTCGAAGAGTGGCTCCGCAACCCTCTAAACGAAAGAATGAAGACAAATCTTGTAAGTATTTTTATGGGACATGTTTTCATATGCTCAATACAAAATGTTAGCCTTGTTTGTCTTTGACTTTGTTGCAGTAATGTTGAGATGTATATTCAGTTCAGTTTCCATTCTCCACCTAGGCGACTTCGCTCTCCTCTGTTGGAGGGGTGGACACTAAGAGGGTTGTGTGGAATATTTTGGCAAGAATGATTACCTGCACCGTGGCACCCAGGATCAATTGGAAGGGAGTAAACGGCAAAAGGGCCTTCAATAAAATGGCCATGAAAATCGTTCTTTTCCGTAAGTGTCTTTCCAAATGTTTATTTCATCATAATGGTGTAAAAAGAATTAGATTGGCCTAGTTGAATTAGATTGCATTCACTCAATTTCCATCTTCTCATTTAACAGACACTTCTATCCTACAGGTAAAGTTTAAGCAACAGTTTGTTCTCTTGGAACTGAATCTATTACCTTAATCTTGTAAGCACTTTGTTTCACAACACTCCCTTAGCCTGTCAATCACTACCTTGTAAGTCTTTAACTTTCCATCTATGTGTTTGCATGTGCTGCAAAGTTTTTCTATTTGTTTTTACACTATGCCCATCATTGGCGGGCCAGGGGTTTTATGGTTAGGCCTTCAATGACGATTTATGTGTTACGGTGTGTGTAGGAAGCAGGACCCAAATGCAGATTAAAGTGACAAAAATAACTACTTTATTTCAAGGCTAAACTATTAACAAAGACTGAACAGAACACTCAAGGGACGGATCCCAGACGTCCCAAAACAAAACCACAAAAGTCCAAAACCTCAAGCAGGGTGGGTGGAGGCGGTCCGGAGGAGCGACGCATCACTAAGCCACCAGGGTGGGTGGAGGGGGTCAGGAGGACGGGACTGAGCTGACCGCCCAGGGGCACAGCAGAGGACCAGGAAGGGATCTCGGGCGGACGGCCCGGGGGCAAGACAGAGTCCAAGGTGGGGGTTATGGAGGGGCGAAGGCCACCACGGGCGAACTCAGGGGGCCGAGCATGAGGGCGAGGACCGCGGCCGGAAAAGTCAGGGGGCCGAGCATGAGGGCGAGGGCCGCGGCTGGGAAAGTCAGGGGGCCGGGCTCGAGGATGAAAATCTTTTTTTTCCCTGGGGTGGCAGCAATAAGCTTTAGTACAAATGCGCTGCATGTATTCTTGTTTAATTTCGCCATCGGGTGTTACTCAAATGATTGGCAGGTGCTAATATGAATAATAATGTTGAATGTTCGTGTCGTAAATTATTTTGTAAGACATATCCTTTACCCATCCTGTAGCCTTCCTCCAGTTACGCTTCGATGCTAACTCTGCCTAGCAGGCCTTGGCCGTATTCTCCATGTGTGCATGACAGTATCAAGGTAGCCAAGCCTTTCTGTTGTACAATTCGCGGTTGCTTGTGATTGACTGATTAACTGCTCGTGCCTTTTTGGCATCACATTAGATGATTGGCTTAATTTGTGCGTGTCATGTGTTGCAACGGTCAGCAATTGGCTGCTCTACTGCACTGACCGGGAAATGTTCTATCGCCCCAGAAGAGAGGGGATGAAAAGGAAGCTAATTTCTTTCAATAACTATTTGTTTATTTTAAAACTATTCATACATTTTTATTTATTTTTAAAACACTGATGGAAAGTGTTTTTTTTTTTTAACAAACAAAGCGAGAAGGAAAACGAGGAAGGAAGGATAATGAGAAGGAAAACAGACATTTACAGTAAACTAACATATTATGTATGAATGCAATATTTTTCTTAATTTTGGCTTAGCAGGCCCCTGACTGTCTGCCACTGACGCCTACTCTGAATGCCACCTCTATGGTCTCTGTCCCCATTGCATGTGCAGCATGTCTTAACGTTACATTCACCCACTGGCTGTCACTGGTCTCTGTTGGCCATTGCTAAATCACCTTTCTTTGTAGATGGCACTACAGTCTAGCAGTATTAGAACAGTGTAAGAACTTATTTTGTGTGTTTGTTTTACAATAGGTGCAGTGCGCAAATGCGCTATAACGAGTGCAGCGATGGATGCAGACATATCCCAGCATACCATTCGCTGGTTTAACCAGGCAAGCGACAGGGAAGGGGGCCGCCAGGAGAGACAGGAGAGGAGACGTCAAAGCCAGGATACACTGCCCGTCCCCGATAGACAATATTAATTATTTTATCGTTTTTGTTTTGTTTTTAAGTTTACAGTTCATGTTTTAATAAAGTTTCATGTTCACGTATACAGCAAACATCTCGACTTGTATATTGTTATTTTATGTTTCTGATACCTTGAGTAAAGTAACAGTGTCTGAAGTAAATACCACCACCATGATAGTTAGTTTGTTTGCTATGGTCACAGCACATTACCTAATGCCAAACATAATCTGAGGATGTACTTGGTAAACTGCAGACGTGTTAAACACCATCACATGTTATTAATCATTTACACAGTTCCTCCTTAATTTCGCTTGCCTAGCTCTAAGCTATTGAAAAGTACTTAACGTTTATGAATGTACCTCCTTCATTTGACTGGTCCACTAACTTTAGATGAAAAGTGAAATGGCGACACTTCCATGAAGACTTAAATATAGCCAATATTAGCAAGGTTTAATGTGTTTAAATGCCGAAGATAAGGCAAAAATTGAAGTTGGCAGTAGTCTGGTAAACAGAGCCGTATCGCGTCTGGTAAGTGGATCCGTATCGCATCTGGAACGCGGGTCCGTACCGGATCTGAAACGCGGAGAACCATATTGAAACGGAGCTGGACCAGTGCTGGCCCATATCTGCCGCGGATCCGATCCAGTTTCGGGCCGATGTGCGTTTGGACAACGGACCGAGTCCGTTTGGTGGATCCGGGCCAGATCCGGCCCAGTGTCTCTTTGTTATCTGGGACACTGCGCTGTCAGTACACTTGTCCCAGATACGGCTCTGACTTGTCCCTGTTTGTGATTGGTCAAATGTTGCTAACCCCGCCCCTTTCACGTGAACGCTTTCAGCTGGAGAGAGAAACCCTGGCTTGATTTACCGAGTTGATAACCAGCGTCGTAGGACCGCTTAGCGAGATCTCGTTTGTTAGGGTTAGTTAAGAGAACTCAAACATATCCAGGGTCTGTTGAACTGGCTTCGTAGTACAGGGCACAGGTGGCTGCGTAGCAGCGCTAATGTCAAAGACACAAACATTATAGGCTACATTATATTTTTATTTTACCAGGATGCAGTGACAAAAATATTTGGGAAGGCTTAGCCTTCCCTAGCCTACAGTACCCGCCGCCCCTGATCATGCGCCTTGGTGACTGGACATCTCCTTCATAAAACTAATAAAAGGGGGAGTAATCGGGCAGTTTGATGTGTGTAGAGGTGTGTGTGGTTAACACGTAGCAGCCTGCAGTCACTCGCTGTTCTGATGAAGGTAAAATCTGCGAAGGCGGTGCGTAAAAAGGCACAGCTCTCGGCGCGCTGGTGCTGCACTATGAGGTGTGATTTGTGCCAAAGAACAGATATCTAAGCTAACTGAGCGGAGAGCTAACGTGTCAAGTGCGCCAATGCCTCCATCAATTTTGAATGGGTTGACGTACAATACAGGCGACGTCACGACGTTGTCAGACGTCAGACGTCACAGCAACGTATCATAGAGGCGCTCAAAATACGTGCTCACGTGGCGGCGGCGTAGCTTTGAAAGTGCTATCTTTTATGAGGTGTGATTTGTGCCAATGAACGAACTCACAAAACAGGAGAGTAAACCAGTCTGCCTTGATCTATGAATTCATGTCCGGGACTCTCACGGTATCTGCTGCCCGCAGCTGTTTTATAGAAGGAAAACCCCCTTCACTTCATGAAATGGCTGCAGGCAGCATCAGGAGGCAGCGGGACGTGTTACTCCGCCTCAGAGAAGTGCTGTATGAGGTGTGATTTGTGCCAATGAACGAACTCACTGAGCTCACTAACGTGTCGATCGTCGCCTACCATGCCGTGAACTATGCCGCGAGAGAAGTAACGTGACACTCTCGTCGCCACCCCTCTCATCTGAGAAGTGTTAGAAATTAAAATCAATGTTTTGATAGCATAATGAACCATAAAACATACCGTCAGTTTAAAAGCTGTTTTATACCAAAAAACCAGAAGTTCTTGTGCACAACCAGTTGTTAAGCTTTTATTCTGAAAATCCTTCATCTCCGGTTAGCATTTAGCATAAGGCTAATATACCATTTACTATAGAGGTGAATTTAGCAGCGAGATGATATGATGTTGCACACCGAAACCTACTGATTTTAACACTACAACTACAGACGTTGAGATATTATTATTGTTGGCAACCCGTTCAACACACAAAGAGCTCAAACAATTCGGTAAGGAGAAGCCTGTTAAATCGAATTCTTCAATAGTTTATGCAGGACAATTTTAGGACTGTGTGTTGGACGGCTGTTTCCGGTTCCTGAAAATAGCTGGGCAATTAATGTTAAAACAACTAAATTTATAACAATAACAATCCACGTGGCGTTGCTTTGTCACAAGCAGGGTGAGTTCAAATTACTTATTTTTCTTACATTTAACCCTGCATGCTATTCGTTTGTCTGTTATTACATGTTGGCGAGGCCAATTGCTCCAATAAGTGTTATTTGTTACGTTTTAAGTTAACGTGAATGGTTTGAGGCTATTTAGCAGTCGGGACTGCTTGAGACAAAGAACACAATCACAGTGGAAGCTGAGAATATTGGAGTAAGTGTTTGTGTTTTTTTTAAAAGTCCTTTGTGTGATGAGGGCAATCATTTCAAAGTGTTTCTTGTTATGTTTTAATTTAACGTGAATGGTTTGAGGCCATTAAACAGTGGGGACTGTTTGAGACAAGAACAAAGTTGAGTGAGTGTTTTAATTGCAGTGTGAGGCTTTCTTATTAAAAAAGTCCTGTTCGGGGAACAGGCCTGTAAAGTTTGAAGCTTTACAGTGGTGTATTTTCTGTTTTCAAACAGACATTGCGTGTGGATTACGACGAGAAGTGCGCCATTCGTGCGTTAGATAGACGATATTCTGCTGATTGTGTTTGGATAGCGTCTTACTTTGTCCCATTATAGCGTGTTTAAACAGAGGAGACAACCATACTGGCTCTTAAAGTCAAAACATTACGTACATGGGTTGCTATGACGTAAGGGTATGAGGCCCATTTATAATTGTACATTACATAGAAATGTTATTTTAAACTGCAGTGTTGTTTTGTGTTGAATTTTCTAGCATTATTTCAACTCCGCTGGGAGAGCCACGAGGTGTTTTCAAATCCCTTTGTTCTTCAGGTCAAAGGTTGGAAAATCAGTTGCCATCTTGTCTTGCCCTCATGTTTACAATGAGCAATGGCAGTCGCCATTTCGTGAAATGCTAATTGAAAGTACTCAGTCCTATTCACATGAGGCTAGGCACTCCATCTTGAGAAGGACAAATCATATTTCTTTGCAGATGTTGGAACTATAAAACAGACAGGTTATCTTACTGTGGGAAGTTTGGTATTTGTAGGGATCTGATTTTGGAAGTTTCTTTGCTGCTTGCAAGTGTGAATTGACGTTTTTTTTAAAATATTCTAGTTTGCAAATGTGTTTTGGCGGTTATGTGCTGTGTTGTTTTACCATGGTGTAATGTTCTTCCCTAGTGAAATTCTCTTTCCATTTTTAAGAAGAAAATAAGCTTTTCTTGTTAAATAGAGGTTAGTTTTGAAACAGTAATCCCTAGTGGATTAACCTGGAAATTACAATAGCGCACTCTGCTGGTAGTACAGAATTATTACATAGAAGAAACACTCAAATAGCATTTTGAAGTTTAATTTTAAGTGTTATAAATAAACACATGCTTCATCGCCGAGATAGAATTGCAAGTGGTTTCTAATTATAAGATAAGAAACTTTACATAATACTCTTTCAAATAAGCGAACAAATATATTGAAGCTAACACAAGTTATGACATTTACATAATTTCATACACTTCGGTATGTACTGTACACAGTAGATTTAGATTTTCACCAGATTTCTAATTTTCATATTTCAAAGTCAAAACTATACACTATACAATTTTTATTTTTTAACAATTCTGATTTTAAAATTTGCATAAAAAAAGAATCAATTATATTTTATAGATTGACTTTATTATTATAAAAAAATAAATAAAAAAAAAACATATTTCAAGTTCGGACGAACAGCAACGAAGGTGCTAGTCAGAGGATTAGTGCTTCATCTTTGATAACTTCATAAATAGTTAGAGAACATGTCACCAAAACAAACTAAACTGGGACTAGACGCAGAGCCAGGCTCAACTGCAGATATCAAGGGAAGGATAAAAATCAGATCAGATGCTATAACAGCTCCAAATCTTAGAAGAAAGACATGGAGCCAAATGGAGAAACTGTTGGAACAGTGGCAAACAAGAGGACTGGTTCCAGCAGATGATCAACTTGGACCAACAAAAGCCCATAGAAGAGCAGTACTCGACTATGAGCACGAACAATGCCTACAACAGCTAACTATATGGAGAGAAGCTGAAGAAAGATTTATAAGAGTTACAAGTCTGATACTCCATCTGGAATATGCCAGCCTATCGGCAGACAGCATACATGTGGTCCAAGTAGCAAACCTGGCAGGGAGGGAAGACATAGCAGAAAAAAAACAAAGAGGCTCCAGTTATCCAATCTCCGAAGCTGTATCTAAGCCTGGCCGAAGTCCCTCCTCCCTCCCCGAATGTTGGTTCTATAGGTGAAGTCTTGCAGTTGGATGGCGTCTCCACGGACAAACATCTCAAAGAATTGGAGTATGAAGTAAGAGTGCTAACCAGTAAATCAAAACACCTGATAGAAGAGAACATACAATTAGAAGAAATCACAGAAGACAGACAAACACAAAAGACAGAAATGGAAGCACTACAACTGAGACTCTTGAAGATGCAAATAGCTGAGAAAGATACCGAAGCTAATAAAAACAAGAAAGCGGCAAGGCAAATGGCAGCTACATCAGGGATGGCCATCGAACCAGAGAAGGCAGGTCAGACACCTCCAACAATTCAAGCTCAGGAAGTGCCAGAGATTCAGGTGCAGAATCAACAAAGAGGGGGAGGAGGTTTCCGAGGAAGACAAAGTGGCAGAGGAGGAGGGTGTTTCCAAGAAGGTAATCGATCAACACCACAAGGTTTCCGAGGTGAGGGATGCTCCATATGTGGTCAGTTCTCACATTGGGCCAGATATTGTCCGCAACACAGGATGCTGCAAGTACCAGAATATCTTCCCACACAATTTCGGCAACAGCAAATACCTGCATATCCTCCTACCCAAGTACAGCCGCAAGCACAGGCATACACTCCCATACAGCATCAACAAAAGGGACAATGGAGAGGAGAGCCACGATCAAGACGAAGAACAGATGAAGGCTGCTACAAATGTGGTCAGCTGACACATTGATCCGGAGTGTCCGCAGAACATTGCACCAAACAATGGCCCTCCATGCAGTTACCCCGGGGAGGTTTCCATGATGACAACGGAGGCAGGGGGTCCCAGAGATGTCAAAGACGAACAGGGGTGCCAAACATGACCCAAATGCCACTGACACCCTGGTATCAACCACAACAATGAGGAAGCTTAGAGGGTCAGACCACCAGGTGATGCATCCTCAGCCCAAGTGTATTTTGAAATCCAGCTACATTGAGCCATATCTGTCACCACAGGAGGGAGAGTTTGAATGTTATTCAAAAGATAGTGAGTAGCATATTGCATTTACACATAAAGCATCCACAGAATAGAACATTTAGCAGACTATTATTATGAGAAGAAAAGAGATTACGAGTGATGTTGTTCCCCTACACAGAAAACTATTGTGTCCACACAGCTAGTGAGGTCAAGACGACGGGTTTCCACAAAAAATATGAAGACGGAAACCTAGTACTCGCCCAAGACGGAGGATCCTTACCAAGTCCTCCTGTTTACACCGACTGCAGTTCAAGGGGCGGCGATACACCTGAGGTGGAGCTGTTGAGACCTGAAAACAGAAACTCGATTCTGCTGTGGTGAAGTCTGGCTACAAAGGGAGGTGTCCGATAGGGTCGCTTGTCTCAAACCAGTGAAGAAGTCAACAAGAACCCAGCAGAACTAGAGAGTGACTGTTAGCGGGAGAACAGTGACGGATCGACAGAGACTGGCACAACATTTTCCAGCCAGTACATAGATAGACCCCGTCAGAAGACCGGGGCTGTGTTTAAAGGGGAACTTCATTTATTGTTAGTGGAAGTGTAGTTTTTTAGTCAAACATTTATGTGATTTATGGAGTCAGATTACATTTTTCTCATAAACAAAATTGTATAATCAGTCTGAAGTTTCTGTTTTAAGGCAATAAGCTGTAGATTAAATAACATAACACTGATTGAGAGCTTGGATGACAAAGTTGTAGGGTTTTTACAACAGTTTCAAGAATCAGTTTTTATTTATTTATTCTTGAGTAACTTTACTGATTTATAATGTAGTGCGTAAGGCAATATCTCATTTTGAGTGAGGGGCACCAGCCCTCCATACATGTCACCCTCTGTGAGAATAGTTCGTATTTTCCCTCTAGTTTAGAGAAATATTATTTTATCATATCTTTGTCCAGCAGTATCAAACAATCCTCTAATCCTAGAATTATTGAGACGCATTAGCGACACCAGGGGTATTGTTTTTCACAGCAATGATGCATAACACCAGGACAAAAGCCATTATTGAAACAAGTAAACAATTTTTTGTGCTCATGGCAGATTTGAGTTAAAATGTTTTTATACCATCAGAAAACCATACATCATACGATATTTTTTGTACGCCTTATGGGTACACGGACAAGTTATATTTATTTAATGCAACGTTATGGGTTTTACATGTCCTGTTCAGAATAGGGTAATCATTGCAATATTAATTGAGCATGTTATGCTCAAAGGAGGGAGTGTCATGATTATACAGATATGTTGATTTCAGTGACGTTGTAGTTAATAAATAATAACATGTAGTTAACAATAGGTCTCATAACAACAAGAGGTATGCCAAAGCTTGGGCCTTCTCCAAGGAGGGAGTGGTCCAGTTTTAGATATTAGACGAATAAAAGTAATGAATATGTCAGAACTCTGAGTAATATTATCCAAGTTTTGTCTACACAGGCTAGGAAAGCTACAGAGATACCAGACGAGACACCAGAAGAGACTCCTGTTCGGCCAGGTGATTGGGTGAGGGTGAAAGTTCACAAAAGACAGTGAGCTGATCCCGGTGGACGGAACAGTGAGAAGTTGTAATGAACTTCACACGCGCTCCGGTTTAAAGGTAAAGAAAAAGGAGCAAATTGACACCACCTCACACATTGTCACCCTTCACTGGCAACTTCCAGAACATTATTGGGAGTTAGGACTGATTTGGCAGAGCTGGAACAAAACAATAAATAGAAATAAGATAAAGATAGAAACAGCTCAAAAGACGAATTGTCTATAGATTTTTATAGATTGTACACTAAAGTGAAAACCTATTTTTTGTTTTACATCTGAAAAAGAGTCCAATTTTTGTCTACGTTATTATAGTACTCATTATTTAAATTCTGTAACTGACACAACCATGGAGAAAATAGAGATGATGTCAAGAACAAAGCCAAAGCAATTGTGGGGTCCCCTAGGGATAAGAGTCAGAATAGCATTGTTGATTGTGCTCATTACACTTGGCACCTTTCTGGTTGGATGGGGAGTACAATATCAAGTAAGACATGGATCCATTAGTCCACTCATAGAGAATGCCCACATCACTAACAAAACTCCAGCTGTGTTTCAGAGACTTTCACTTATCCCCAGAGCCAAAAGATCAGCTGAGCAACAAGAGGAGGAGTTAGAAATACTCGTTCCCAAAGGTGAGGCGGTTACAATCAAGATGATTCACCCCCCATATACGCAGTTCTTGTATCAAATGATGAGATGGGTTTAAGTGATCGGGATAATCAGTGATGGGGATTTAAAGATTAGGGGAATCTCCAAATACACTGGATCCATGTTTTAGTCTGTACCAGAAACACCCCCTGTTAAGTTTATGGACAACCGACCGGTGACCTGAGCAAAATTATTGAAAATTATTACAGTAGAAACAGGCTACTAACCCACAAGTACAGCTTTGTACGTACAAACTCTATGAACAAAATTCCCCAGCAGATTGTGGCGACATTGCAGATATGTCCAGTCACAGAAGTTACTTATGTTCTAAATAACAGTGAGATTTAAAGTGATGGAGAAAATATGGGGACGTTCTTTTATAGTGTGTGAAATATGTGGTGCTTGAAACATGTAGGTATTTTTAATTTATAGAAGAAAATAGTTTCCTGAAAGAGTTATTTGGAGTAGCCATGTTACAGTGGGTGGAAAAAAGGTTTAGGGATATGGCACAACCATTAGTAGACATTAATTGGGTTTAGATGACATTTAACATCTAAGACAGATAGTAAGATTAGGAAAATAGCATGGAAAGGATTGGATATATTTAACCTCAGTGTGTTAGAATTAGCTATAGGTAATGCGTCCCGAGATCTCTCTCTCTCTCTCTCTCTGCCTGTCAGAACGCTACGACCCCATCTTCAGACAAATGACCTCACCACAGGAGAATCCTCTACCTCCATCGAAAAGACAGAGAACCCGAGCTGAACCAACAACGACCTGAGGCATCCAGAACCATCTCGACCTAAGGCATCCAGAACCATCTCCACCTGAGGCATCCAGAACCAAACCAGCATGCTGACAAAGAGGCAAACTCTCATCGGTCCCAGTACAGGACATGAAGTTCCAGCCTGAGCCACGAGATTTGGCACAAGAGCAGAGTGTGGGACATGAGAGCGGAATACGCCCTCCATGCAACAGCATAGAGACTGAAAAGGAGGAGATGAAATGCAAAGCAGTTGGGACACTGAAAAGAGTTACAGCGGGAGGATCCAAGAGCGGATGGACTGAGGAGAAGACAGGACGGAGCAGAGGACGGAACCAGAGGAGTTCGCGTGGTCCAGCAGAACGTGAGGGGGTCGTGGCTTGACAACCAGAGGGGAGAGAAGAAACACGGGAGTGAGTGAGTTTACACATAAACACACTTATTAGAAAATAATCCTAAAAACACATTGAGGGTAGAACATATTATTCAATCTTTTCATCATATAAACAAATTATTCTTATAGAGATTCTTATTCATGTGAGAATTTGGGGGAGATTTAATTTGTTACAATATAGATAGCAGGCAAATCTTTATTTGAATGGAAAATGTTAAAGGTAGAGCTAGAACCAGGCCAAAGAAAGTATTCCAATCTAGCATGGTTATTACCATAGGAGAACTGTTAAGGTGGAAATAACATTTGTTTGTCGTCCAAGATGTAGAGTTTTAAATAGACACTAGGCAAAGAGCGATTGAAAATTTTAATTTTGAAAAACTAGTATAATTGGGAGTAATACATGCGGGGCCTTGGATCACTCATTTTAATGGTGCATATTTTCGACAACCAATATCGTTCAGGGAGAAGGGGTCGCTCAACCCACCCTGCAGATGTTTTAAATCTTACTTGCAGCTTCAGAGGGAGCGCACAGCACCAGAGTAGGAGTTTTAAAAGACAAGTGCCACCACCTCCTAATGCTCGTCCGTTTAGCCAGATGACCTGACATTTAGAGATGTTATTTAAAAGGAGAAACATATCTGCCAAGAGTGAAAATTCCTGAATTGAACTACAAACCATTAATGAAATGACTTCTGTTTTTAAAGTCCTTGTTAAAGGAGGGAGTAATTATCACATGCTCGGGCACCCAAGGTTCCACACACTGTTAAAAGGGCTCAGCATAGTTATTTAAGTAGACCAGAATTGAAAATAAATTAGTGTAATGCGTTATTGATATTCCACCGGTTTTCACACCATTTCAGGGACTTTATCACTGTATTAGAACAGACCACCCAAAGCCACCAAGTAGGAACTTTTAAGTGATGAAATTCTACAACTGTTGTAATTGACCAAAATCTTCTCCCAGAAATGACTGTCTAAAGTGCCGTACCCCAGAGTAGATGTTTGGTGGTATCATGGAACTAAAACCTTGTACTCAGTCTTGCCACAGGATTGGGCTGGGACCTGTGCACTAGCACAGTCAGTGATGTTTTTAAACAACATGGCGAAACACCCCAAAGCCAGTAGGGCTAAGAGACCAGTCCCAGGGGGAGTTTAGGCTCCAGGGTACAAGGATAGCATAGGGGCGCCCAGGGGAGGCCTAGATGTTGCATTAATTCCATGTCCTAAAATACCGATTGATCACAACGGCCTCTTCTAGAGAACATATTACTTTCATACCTTAAATGGTATGAAAGGAGGGAGGGTACATTTCTCATGGGGAGACAGTTACAAATGCTAGCAGAACAAGACAACCCATCCCCATATACAGATGTTGATGAAAATGATGAATTAGTTTGAATGAGTTTAAATGATATGGATGTTCAGAGATGAGATTGTTCAATGAATGTCTAGCCGATGTGATTCTCTAAATGATGAAATCATGTGAAGAAGTGAGCAAAATAAAATGCTAAAATGGCGTGAATCCATTTCAATTTACTTATACTATTCCAAGATAGTGTATTTTTATTTTTATTATTACATTACACTGGTCCAAGATAATTTATTTCATTTTTATTATTTTTCACTGTTCTATATGATAGATTTCATGCATTTTAGAATCATTACTATTTTAAAATGGGTTGTTTCTTTTCACTTTGTAAAAACAAGTGCCTTAACACTGAGCGTGGTATGAGAACGGTTTCTGTGAAAGGAGGGAGGAAGAAATGTTCTGATACCAAGCCATTGCTGCTATTTTGAAGAACCATATTGAATGTTAACACTAGAAGTTATGCACAAGGGAAAGCTTTTATGTTTGAACAGTCAAGGTATTTTTGTAAAGTTGAGGCTATTCGAAACATTCAATTTTTATTGTATGTTTGTGATATGAGTTATGTACTATGCAGAGTTCAGATGAAGAACTCATTGATTTCAGTATTATACACACCTTTTAGGTGTATAAGGAGGGACTGTTAGAAATTAACATCAATGTTTTGATAGCATAATGAACCATAAAACATACCGTCAGTTTAAAAGCTGTTTTATACTGAAAAACCAGAAGTTCCTGTGCACAACCAGTTGTTAAGCTTTTATTCTGAAAATCCTTCATCTCCGGTTAGCATTTAGCATAAGGCTAATATACCATTTACTATAGAGGTGAATTTAGCAGCGAGATGATATGATGTTGCACACCGAAACCTACTGATTTTAACACTACAACTACAGACGTCGAGATATTATTATTGTTGTTGAATATGAAATGAAGGTACAGTTTATTTGAGTACGTTATTGTTTACAGATGTGGGTAGCATGTGACAACTTCCGGAACGACCAGAAACAAAACTGCTGTGAAGTATTTCCTGTATTTTTTGGAGTATTGATTACAGCGTTTAGAATGTGTTAAATGAAAAGTCATGAAAGAGTTAAGGAAGAGAAAAGGCGTGTTTAGATATATATTGAATGTACAATGTCTGTATCCTCTGATATGCAAAACAACGGACATTAAAACGTGGAGAGCCGGCCCGCAGGGAGGAGCCAGCAGAGGATATATAAACAGCGGGACCTGAGGGGTTCGGCCTCTTTCTTCACCTGCCAGGGCCAGGAACCACAGCTGTTTTTCCTGTCGAACAAATATTCTGTTTGTAACGTAACCACGCCTTTATTATTAATTAAAGTACCAATTTGACCCCATCTCAGAGACTCCATTTAGTCTCCTTTTAAGCTTCTCTCCTGGACGCAAGAATAACCAACACAGATAACAGAAGCTACGTGACGTCTGCGTCTGAAGTTACTTTACTTTGGTAGTTATCACCTAATAACCCAGTAAAGTTACAGCTACGCAGTTGCTGTTCAAGCGAGACTCTATTTCAATATAGTTTTGGTATTAAAATAATGTTACACCCCTTGTATGCCCTGAACGCAAAAACAACCACAGACAAGAATATATATTTGTAATTATCAAAATGATAACAAAGGCTGAAAAAACAGGAGAAGCCTGTCTTCCCTTGGTCTCCAGGAGAAAACGCCACTGTATATCACAAAGTTTTCATAGTTTTGTGTGTAAAATAGATTGCTGCAATGAACACGACTTTATGTATTTGTTTATGGTTTATTTGATATGGAGGGATGCAGTATATAGAAGTTCAGAAAAGAAGCAACCCCTATATATTGTTTATTTTATTTCGTTTCATTTTGGCACCATGGTAGAGGCAAATATAGAGTTAATGTGCGGAGATTGTAATGTCCCGTTTACTAAAATATGTATTGTTTTATGATGTTGACAAAATAGTCACTGTGCTACATTTTGCTGCACTCAAGCATACATCTGAAGACAAAAGTTGTGTCTGCCTTTGGCCACCCAGGGGGAGTATTGTATATTTATATTTTGTATAGATGTTGCAACTATACAGAGCTTTGGCAATACTATATGTAACTGAGGTCATGCTAATAAAGCTATTGAATTGAGTATACCTTTAACTGAGCGCTTCTGTCAGGAGGAAACAAAGGTTCACCAACACATTGCACTCTACTGCTGAGAAAGGCTGTGCAAAGACGTGAAACGATGTGCTGCAATGTCTGTGTATTTTTGAAGAAAGTAATAACTCGCACTCACCCCTAGTTTCCACCGGGTCCGTCTGCGGCTGCGCCGCGGTTTTGGTCCGGCCTCCTCCGGCGTCATACCCTACCGGGCGCGTTTCACGAGCGTTTCAGAAGCATTACGGAAGCGGAGCGTCGTGCATGCCGGCTCGCAGTTCTTGTTGATTTGGGCATATTTCCTGGACATTTGTACTTCTACAAGAAAGTAAGTAGGCTACGTAGTTAAATGGTTTATTTTTGTGTCTGATTAAATCGTGTTTATTGTTGTTATTTCCTATTTTGTTGTGTTGTAGACTACAGACATAATTAATAATAATTGTAATAGTCCAGTTAAAAACAACATGAATCAAAGATGTGTTGCTGTATTTTAGTGGTAAAAAAAATGCATTCATCATCATAATTATTCTATATAATTTACACACAGTGCCTGTAAACCGAAGGAGAACGCTGGCCTTTATTCTCCTACTGGAAAGACTACAGAGGAGGGATGGGGGGAGGAGAAGGAACCGGTTTTTGGGGGTGGGCCGGATGCTGTCACCGTTCCACTTCCTGCCCGACATTACCTTACGGCTGCGTCGCGTCGAAAAATAGACTTCAATCCTATTTCGAGCGGAGCCCAGCGGCGAGACGCTTCTGGGACGCTTCTGAGCCGTAACGCGGCGCGTCTGGTGGAATAGCACCCATTGACTAGAGTGGCCGCGATCCTAGCGGACGCCGCGGCGCAGCCGCAACGCACCCGTAACGCGCCGCAGACGGACCCAGTGGAAACTAGGGGTGAGTCTTAATACTTTACTTTATTTCATTATTTTCCCCCTTCATTTGAGAAACACTATCCAATGATTTATTATGTTTGTGTTACACACACACCATTACTGAATTAATTCTAAAAACAAGAATAACCTACACTGTAAAAAAAAAATGTTATTTTTACGGTAAAAAACTGGCAGCTGTGGTTGCCAGAACTTTACCGTAAAAAATACGGTAGAACTTTATGTACTATTACGGTAAAAGGATATCAGTACTGCTGACTTTACGGTTAATGTTTGAGTTTTATTCCATATTTTACCATATAAATACAGGTTTTTACCACTGAAAGAAACACCTTTTTGCCATAAAATGAACATGAAAATACTGTATGAATACCATCTAAATAAAGTTTTTTCCATTAAATTAGACTGTGTTTCACTGTGCAGTTAACAGTCTGTAATATAAATTCCCGTAATATGCCGTACAAATAAAGGTTGTGTCATGAAAAATGACAGTGGTTCCCTGTACAATTAACAGTCTGTAATAAAAAATATTACTTTTCCCCATATAAATTCCCTTAAAATGTCGTACAAGGAAATGTTTTGCTGTGAAATTTGACAGTGCTTTACTGTAAAATAATCAGTTTGCAAAATACAATACTACTTTTTCATATATAAATTCCCTTACAAAAGCAGTACAAAAAAAGGTTTTGCCATGAAATATGGTTTTATTGTGAAATTAACAGTATAATGTAATGATTTCACTTCTAATACGTAAAATCCTCTCTTGGTCCATAGTCAGACAGAAGTCCAAAGTTTTTGATAGTCCATTAAAAAGATCAGCAAGCAGTCAAGGGGTTTCCAATGTGTTGACCTCCTGTAGCTGTTGAGGCAAGGGAGCAGCATGTGGACATCGAGGGTCCCACCAGGGTGGGTGGAATGGATCGGGAACCCAGGACCTAACACCAGCATCAGGGAGAGAGCAGAGAAAAATCACAGAATCAAAAGTCGTTTCATTTACACTTAAGTAGTGGTGGGATATATTATATTGCAAAACCTTTAGATCACAATATTTTTATAATTTTGGACTGTAACAATATACAGCACATCTTAGTATACTGATTTTTCTGGTAATTCAATTTGAAAATGGTTTATAAATGAAGGGACTCTCAATAACCTATTTACATTTTCACTATAGTAAGTCCTGTCATGGGTTATATGATTAAATGATGTATTGACATAGACTCTGCTAGCAGTTGGAGTAATGTCACTTTGCTGACGGTAACATCCCCCCCAAACACTCAGTATTAGTTCATCTCTACTGGTAGACACATTTCTAAAGAGCACAGTATATACCACTATACCAAAGTCAATATTTACTGAAAGCGTGCATGATAGAAAACCTGTTTGTGTGGAATCACTCACCATAAATGTCCTGACTGAATGTAGAAACAGGTCCACATTGAAGGATCAGGGAGGAGAACTTCCAGCAGCAGGAGAACGCTGAGTGGAACTTGGTAGTTTGACTGGGACCAGCCCTAATGATGGTGCAGCCCTATCAATGCCCTAACAAGTGAGAAAAGAAAGTCAAAGATTAAATTGTAATATAAACAAAAACAATAATTGACTCTTGTTGGAGCAAACACAGTAGTGGTGGCTTAAAGCCCACCTCTGCTCCGCGCCGTTCGTTAGATGAGCCTGGTCAGATTAATAAGAGAAGGAGTTCAAAACACCGGCATAAAAGTTATCACAATAATCTGATTTTAATGGTAAAAAACACCAATACAAATTACAGAGTACTCCGGGCTCCCAGCTCTACTGCTGTGCGATACAGGTATCGGGACCAGCCAGTCAGAAACAAGGGGGGCCCTTTGCATGAATAAACAACAGTATATATGGACATATTTGGGGCGGAGATGTGGGTCGGCTCTTCCGTCCCATTTTACTCCTAAGTGAAGCGTGAGAGCCTCGGAACTAGTCAAGGTCAGAATCACTTTTTATCTTCCACCTAACTTCACTCCTTTACTTTCCCAGGGAAGATTTCACACAAACTATTCTTTCCCAAAACAATCAAACATTGTACAAAGATATATTGGTGCTTGAGATTATATTGGCCCCAGGAAGAACCTTGAATAAGAACATGTGCATGTGCTGATGGGGGGGGAAAGTGTATGTGTGTGCTGATATCTGGGTCAGTGAGTGTATGATAGAAGGTTCATATATATAGGATTACTTTAAAACAGTCCCAAATAATACATGTTCACTTCAATACAGTTCAAGATAATACCTGTTTACTTTAATACAGTTTAGAACAATATCTGTTTGCTTTACTCTCTCTAGGCTTGTATCTCTTACCTGGAAAGGTAATAATGTCAAGAAGAATCCAGTTGAGGACCACTGAACACGTTTGGCTTGGCCTATTGGAAGGGAAACAATACTTTAGACGCAGAATACAAATCTGATGTATATATTTTAAATATGCAGCCAACTTACCAGCTCAGTTCTTTAATGATGCCATCAGAGGAAACAGAACTGGCCTGACTTGAGTATTTTCATAATCATTTCTTCTAAAACAAATGATAGGCTGTTCTCATAGGCCCTGTGTGGCAAGCTGAGAACAAGTCAGATTCCTTCACTGTATCACAGATTTTTACAATGTCCTCATCCGATACTGGCAAATCTTTCAGAAGCAAGTTTAATCTATTCAGAGTATATGTCTGTCCCAACTCATGTATATTCTGAATCTCTTCAACAATGTTCTGAATAGTAGATGCTGGAATAAGATGTTGTCCCTGCAATTTTATGTAAAACATACACACATTTCTGTGGTACAAGTCACTGAAATTACACATGTCCCCAACAGTGTCTTCATCATCTGACATACTGGCAGTTTCCTGTATGGTAGTGGCACTCTGCTCATTTGTAGAAGGACATGCATTTTCGAATGAGCCGCATATCATATTTACAGAACAATGTCTGTGTTTTCTGGACAAATGGGAAGTAAACGAAGATTTTACAGTAAACACACTTTTGCATCCTCTCACAGGACACTTCACAAGACGCCCCTCTGCTATGTGCTCCTTCAAGTGTGCAACCAGCTCTTTGACTCCGTCACACTGGCGTTCACAAAGTGAAACTGCACATTTTAACGTTGCCAAAGCCATATCCTGAGCAACCGACGATGTGCCATTATGGTGGTGATAGAAGTGAGACTTTAATGATGCATATCCAGAAAACACCTGCTTACAATCAATTCCAACACACTTGAAAATACAACGAGGTTCATTGCGGTGGAGTTTGCAATGTACAACATACGCCTTAAGAGACTGAACAGATTCTCCACAAATGCAACAGGAATACATGGTCAAACAGGCATATATCCACCATAAAGCTAACAAGTAGCCTGAAATATGTCCAGGCATGTCTAGGATCGGGCACCACGTTTTTGTTTGCAAGAGCCACAAAACACAGAAAATCTCATTTCCGTGTCTCAGAAAGAGGTTTGAACATTATTAGCCTAGCACTGCACTTAGCCTAGCTGCGACACGGGAGCGGCACATCAAATAGGCAACCGTTAATGTTTCAATTCAAGCGCCCTTTCTGTCCACAACCTCCACTCAAATTTGACGGGCAAAAATTGACTTCACCTTACCGTGTTAACTGAAGACAAGCTGCAACGTTCAGACAAGTCCAGAATAATCAGACGAAGTACCTGCTGGAGAGTAGTTCAAATCACTGCGACACATCAGAGGCAACCGTTAATGTTTGAATTCAAGCGCCCTTTCTGTCCACAACCTCCGCTCAAATTTGACGGGCAATGGCATTTTAGCCTGAAATGTGTCCAGGCATGCCTGGGAACGGGCACCACTTTTTTCAAAGCAATTTTGCAAGAGTCACTACACTCGGACAATCTTGTTACAAAGACAAAAAAATGCTATCAATTTACCCCTTCTTCCAAAGACGTCTGAACAGTATTAGCCTAGCTAAACATTAACTATACTTTGGTGTGCGACCAAAGCTGCGCAAACTCATTCATAATCGAAATATTCATATGAAAATACATTTGTTTTTTACCTTACTAAAATTGATTTCACCGTGGTAACTTGATAACTGAAGACAGGCTGAGACGTTAAGACAAAGTCCAGACAATTCAGATGGAGTACCCTGAGTGGAGTGGTTAACAAAAAAAGTCCTGGGAGATGTGATCCAAAATGCAATGCGCTGATTGGACGGCGCATCACAGAGTTCAGACGTTAATGTTTGAAATCAGGCGCCCTTTCTGTTCAAAACCTGTAGGCCTACTCAAATTTGAAATGCATTTAAAATCATTGTGCTATTTTCTTAAGAAGTTGGTCAACCTGATCTAACAGTTGTGTAATAGAACACAGAAAAAGCAAATGCATGACATTCTGATTTATTGTTTTTGCTCATAGAAATGGAATAGGGTTTCACAGTTGTACAGCAAATAATGGTTTGTGTATTTAGCAGTGGCATAATGTATATGTAACAAAAAAGGAAAGCAATATATATGCAAAAATGACAGTGCTGGTTGTTATATATATATTACAGCATATTTCTGTTATCAACACAATGGCTAGTATATTTAACAGTGACAAAATGTTTTTTTTACTTTAAAAAAAATGGCAAAAATTACAGTGTTGGCTGTTATATATATTACGGTATATTTGTGTTATAAACACAGTGCAAGAGTATTTAACAGTGGAGAAATGTATTTTTTTCAGAAAAGATAGGTACAAATTATTGTTTTGGCTGATATATATATTTACGGTCTTCTATTGTTACATAAACTGTATTCAACACATTTTGAGTTTACGGTCTTTTACTGTCGTGGTTTGACAGTTTTACACCGTAAAATCTACAGCCTTTTTTACAGTGTACATACAACAATAGGGAGCCCTGGATCAAGGACGGACAAAACAAGGACACCACACATGATTCTTTTCCAATTACAGTATATTATATATAACTAAATTGTGATATCAGTTTAATCAGTAATGTGTGTGTAGTGTACGGGTGTGTGATGTGTCAGCAGGGCCGGACTGGGACCATAGGTCAGGCCGGGATTTATACACCCAGCCAGGCCATACCAGTTTGTTTAGGGGGCGTTTTGCTGGATGTATCGTCAATATCTACAACGTTGCTGCCCTACTCAGTAGCAATTTCCCTTGTGCTGGACCCTGAATCTTGACTTGTCTTGTCAACCTCCTCAGCATCTGCTGGCACTGAATAAGAACCAGCATTGGGATGGATTACACTCTGATCAATAACTAATTTATTAAGAGAACATGAACATAGCTTGCTTATACTGTTGTCATTACATTTCCTTTGGTTTTGTTCAGTGTCAGTCATAGCCTATTGAAACCGTTTCCTCTGTACCTGCCAGTTCTGTCCACTGAGCTCTGCCTGCATCTCTCCCTCAGGGCCATCACCATCAGCGTCATCTGATAGTGGAACTGAATAAGGAGAACATGTAATCATTAACAACTATTTATGAAATAACATTATTCAAGAACATATATTATGCAACACTTATTTATCACTAAGTTGACCCTGTATTTGCATGGCCTAATACCATAATGATTGTCTCCCCTTTATAGGCAACATAACCATCTCAAGTTATTCACTCACAGTATGAGGGGGTTGTAGCCCCACAGTTAGCTGCAGTAACGGTTATATTACATATATTTGCCTTGAGTAACATTAAGGACATGTTTGGGTTTTGTGTAGCCTTATAGTCTCCAGTCACACAGGGCCTACCACTAACTTAGCATTGGACTGAGAAACTGTTTTGTTGACAGTCGATGTGCGCATCAGGCTACAATATAGAAAGAAAAGTGGCTCATAATAGTGGCACTGACACTAGAAAAGTGGATCACATCACTCCGGTTCTGAGATCATTACACTGGCTTCCAGCCTTCCAAATAATTGATTTTAAAATACTACTGCTAGTTTTTAAATCACTAAATGGCTTAGGACCGAGGTATATAGACGACCTACTCCATCACTATGAAGCATCCAGGAGTCTCAGGTCTTCTGGGTCGGGGTCTGCTCTCTGTTCCAAGAATAACCACTAAACATGGAAAAGCAGCTTTTAATTATTATGCCCCAACAATTTGGAACAAACTGCCTAAATCATGCACGTCCGCTGAAACACTTCCTATTTTTAAAACTAAAAACGCACCTATTTGCCGCTGCTTTTAATTGAGCTGCCCATACTCACACTACAGTATGCCTTTTTAGCAGTGTTGGGACTAACGCGTTACTGTAACGCCGTTATTTTTGGCAGTAACTAGTACTCTAACGCATTACTTTTTAAATTCAGTAACTCAGTTACCGTTACTACATGGTGCGTTACTGCGTTAGTTTTTTTATATAGTCAACAGCCAGGCGAACAGAGATGAGAACTGTACTTAAGTACAGTACTTGAGTAAATGTACTTAGATAGGCTACTTCCTGTGTCACATGCGGAGACGGGCTGTGGGCGTGTTTGTGTTGTTTACTAACAAGACTATCATGACGGCGGCGGAGCTCAAGTCTAGTTTCTCCACCTGGAGATATTCTCACTATTTCACTTTTGTCGAGCACAAAGAAAACAAAGTTTCTGTTAAATGTAAGTTGTGTCCTGGCGGGTCAAAGAGCCTATCTACTGCCCAAACCAGTCATTCAAATCTCTTAAAACATCTGCAAAAACAACATGCAGGGAAGAAACTAGTAACTAACCCCCTAATCCCACCAGGAGCGTCTGCGCTGCGCTGCGGCTGCAGCGTTTTTAGCGATCGCGGCCACTCTAGTCAATGGGTGCTATTCCACCAGACCCGCCGCGCTGCGCCACGCTGCGCCGCAGCTCGAAGCGTCCCAGAAGCTCCTCGCCGCAAGGAATTTCTAAAATATAGGATGAATCCTATTTTTGACGCAGCGCAGGCAGGAAGTGATGAAAATCACCTTGTTGTCTCCTTTGCTGGTTGAGGGGGTGCGCCCAAAACCGGCTCCTTCTCCTCCCCCCACCCCCCCGTAGTCTTTCAAGTAGGAGAATACATGCCAGCGTTCTCCTCCGGGTTACAGGCACTGTAAATTATATATATAGAATAATTATGATGATGATCTGCATATTTTTTTACCACTAAAAGCAACACATCTTTGATTCATGTCGTTTATAACTGGAATATTACAATTATTATTAACTGTGTCTGTAGTCTACAACACAACAAAATAGGAAATAACAACAATAAACACGATTTAAACAGACACAAACATACACCATTTAACTACGTAGCCTACTTACTTGTAGAAGTACAAATGTCCAGGAAATATTCCAAAATCAACAACAACTGCGAGGCTGCACACACGACGCTCCGCTTCCGCAACGTTTTGAAATGCGCCTGGTGGGTTATGACGCAGGAGGAGGTCGCAGCGCGGCGCAGCCGCAGCGCAGCGCAGACGCTTCCGGTGGGATCAGGGGGTAAGACCGGCACAGACCCAGACTCATCCAACGCCACTCCACCTCCACCTAAGCAACAGCGGCTGGATTTTAACCAAGGGACTGCTAGCCAGGGAAAAGTCGATAAAGCCATTGCACGGTATGTTGTAGAACACATGCAGGCTATTGCTACAGTGGAGTCACCCGCTTTCAGGGAGCTAGTTAGCATGATACCATGTCCGGGCGGCACACGACATATGGGACGGAAAACTTTTTCCAACTACCTGGAGAAAGAATATACAAAAATGGAAAGCCAGCTAATATCGATGCAATCCAGATTGCATATAATGCATGTCAAGTTGATCAACAGATTGTATTATTCTCCAATGCAATAACAGTACTGAAATGAAGGCTATAAGGGCATTAATGGGAGCCCTTTTTTTAAGTAACTAAAACGTTACTTTTCACAGTAACGCATTACTTTTTGGTGTAAGTAATCAGTAAAGTAACTGAGTTACTTTTGAAATGAAGTAACTAGTAATGGTAACTAGTTACTGGTTTTCAGTTACTAGCACAACACTGCTTTTTAGTCATGTATTCTGTACCTGCTGTGTTTATTTATTTATTTAATTTCATTACCTTTGCTTATTATGCCTGTTTTTAAATGCCTTTTTAATAATGTATTTGTTCTTAAATGTCTTTTGCTTTTAATCTGTAGAGCACTTTGAATCGCCACGTGCTGAAAAGTGCTATATAAATAAAATGTCCTTGCCTTGCCATAATGTTCGCTCACTTACATTCTGCTTCGTCATTCTATACCATACGGGGGGTTCTGAATAAATCAGTGATTTTAGCACATTTCGCTGCCTTTTTGTTGCAGGATGGGGGTCCATCCTTCCACAATAATTAACCTTGCCGTCAGTTTCAGTCGGTCCAGTCCACACTAATGTAAACAGCAGTGCGCTGGTCTCGTGAGAAACGGAGAGTGGAACAACCAATCACATCTTCAATATTCTCCTGAAATTGAAATGTGCCAGGTGCGTGGTTCTCACTGCGCCTCATGCAAGCCCCCAGGAAGTGCGCCGGACTCACATGAAAATATTTGTGCTGGCCAAACGGCGGTACTACACTTCCGTTTGGTTGCCAGGCCCGGAAACACTTTTTCCCATTGACTTACATGGGGAAAGAATGGTCTGTAAATCGTTGGATAATTTTTTTTAAACTAAATAAACTACCCAGTATGAACACTTGTATAGCCCTTATTAAAAACATTCGTTCCTCAAGTTGTAATAATGTGCTAATAACGTTATTCTGAGAGTTATTTCCCTCTGCATTATGAACGCGCATCTAACCCACGGGACCGCGCCACCCGGCACGTTCATGTTACGTGTCCCGACCAATCAGAGCACACTGTGCTCACAGGGAGGGTGGGGGCTGGAGCTATTGCACATTAGCATAATTACTAGCTAGCCGCTAGCTGCTAACTGCCTCCTCGTTAATATCAAATCCATCCATGCTGTCATGAACGTGCGGTGCTGTTACGTGTACGCAAATTGACGTGCTTGATGTGAACGAGCATTTTGGTTAAAGTTGCGCATGCGCTATGAGCGCACATACGGGTACTTCTCAGGCATGCCGGGTAATCTGTGACGTTTCACTCTCTCAAAAGTTGGGCCATTTTATCATCATGCGCTAATGAGCAACTCTCATAGGAATGAATGAGGCCCCGCCTCCCACGCTGTATCCAGTTCTTATTATACATCCATGGCCTCATGCCGGTGCAACTTCACAAACATATGCCGCATTAATGGATTTGGCCTGCAGTCACCACATCTGGGCTGAATTACACACGTATTATTTTAGTCCGTGTGTTTATTAGAGGCCATGTCAGCAGGCCACATTATGCCAGCATTGCGTTCACAAGACATACAAGCCACAAACTGGCAATCGAAACATGCTACAACCTGAGGGACAGTGAATGAGACACATAGACACAGACACACCCACACACACCTTGAGGGAGGGAGGGACAGCTGATCGCCGTGCAGCAATCAGCTGTTCCCGAGCAGAGAGAGAGAGAGCTGCTAGACACAACTCTTACTAATCCCCGTACCAGATACTATACAATGCTGATGGAGGCGAGACGTACGTTATCCACACGCTTATCCACACGTAAGTCATTCACGCGCTAATGCACACGCACGTCGTTCACGCGCATATGCACATGCACGTTATCAACACGCATATCTAAAGATTATGAGGTGTGATTTGTGCCAAAGAACAGATATCTAAGCTAACTGAGCGGAGAGCTAACGTGTCAACGTGCGGCAATGCCTCCAACAATTTTGAATGGGTTGACGTACAATACAGACGACGTCACGACGTTGTCAGATGTCACGGCGACGTATCATAGGTGCACTCAAAGTACGCGCTCACGTGGTATTGAAAGTGCTATCTTTAGATATGCGTGTTGATAACGTGCAATCAATTATGTTATGCACGTGATAACGTGCATTAACATCACTTCAAATTGTGTTACTCGACTGCTGAGACACAGTGTGACAAGGATTTATTTTATTATGCGAGTATTGTATTTTTACAGTACGTTAATAATATATCTTATCTCACGCAGTGATTACTTCAAAATGAGGAGGACCTGCTGCAGTAAGACAGACTGGGTAGACATAAAATGGAAGGGAGGAGTAATGAAACACCCAGTACAGCAGGATGGCAATAGCTGTGGGGTAGTTGTCTGCATGGCAAGTGGAATATTTATTTTCATATATGCTTTTTGCTAATACAACATTCTTTCAGCTTTTAGGATTAAGTCTGTTTTACTGCCTTTCACAAAAACACATTTGGGGTAGTTGGATAGTTATTTTAACAACATAACATGGTGTATCACTTTAAGATGGCAAAGGAGGTCATGGAAGTGTTTCCTAAAACACCAACAATGGCCTTTGGGACCACAAAAAAGGAGATGGCGCATCAAAGAAAAGTGTTGGCCATGGAAATACTGACAGCATCAGGTGCGTGCTACTTTTTCAAAATGTCAATTCAATTGTGATATTGTTGTACTTGAGATGTAACATTAGCATTTTCTTTTCATCAGTGTTTGACAAAGAAGTCAACTGTGCCATGTGCGCCGGCATAAAACCACCCGGCTCAATGCCACATCACACCCACACTGACTGGGTAAGGTTTAATGAATATTGAGACTTCAGATATTTCACAATTTAGATTTGTAGAAAAGCATTAAATGAAAGCAGAAACTAAATACAAACACTTGAGGGATGCAGTTGACCATTGCTCGAAGCTGGTATAAGCAGGGCTTTACTATAATTGTCTCCACTCCTTCTATTGCAGATTCAGTGTGACAGCTGTTTCCGGTGGTGCCACACACAGTGCCTGCATATGGACCAAAAGTCTCTTGAAGAGGCACAAGTTGGGGACTGGGTTTGCTCTCTGTGTGACAAATAATGTCTGTGCATGAACATGCGGTTGCTGTATGTCCTATATTTAAAAAAAAAAAAAGGCACCAGCTGGGGACTGGGACTCCAGACTTTTCCAAAATGCAGGGGATGTGGTTACTGTGAAATAGTTTTCATTTATATGCTCAATTTGATATATTTAAAATCTATATTTGAGATTTGTTTAACTAAGAAGTGACCGTTGAATAAATATTGCAAAACAAAGCCTATATCACATGGCAGCCAGTGTGAATTGTTTCCTACATTACAAGATTTCGAGTTTCTATAGTACAAATCTGGGCCATTTGTTGTTGAGCTCCTGAGCGATGATGGTGCCCAGGAAGCGGAAAGACTTCACAGCAGTGACTGGAGAGTCTCACAGAGTGATGGGGGCGGGTGGGGCTGCGTTCTTCCTAAAGTCCACAACAGTCTCCACTGTCTTGAGAGCATTAAGCTCCAAGTGGTTATCCCTGTACCAGTTCTATAGCAGAAAACATACATTATTGTACTCTGGAGGGGAGTTTGACAGGGTATTACTCAAAAAGTACACGATAAAAGTACTTGATTGTACTTGTGGCAGTAGTCCAAGTAGTACTCTGTCCAGCAGTACCACTTTCACTGAGAACTTATGGCAAAAAAAAATCATTTTTATCTCTCATCAAAGATGGCAGAGAACATACATTATTGTACTCTGGAGGGGAGTTTGACAGGGTATTACTCAAAAAGTACACGATAGAAGTACTTGATTGTACTTGTGGTCGTACTCCAAGTAGTACTCTGTCCAGCAGTACCACTTTCACTGAGAACTTGTGGCAATAAATAATTTTATCTCTCATCAAAGATGGCAGAAAACATGCATTATTGTTCTCTGGAGGGGAGTTTGACAGAGTATTACTCAAATAGTACACAGTAAAAGTACTTCATTGTATTTGTGGTAGTAGTCTAACAAGTACTGAGTCCAACAGTACCAATTTTATTAAGAACTTATGGCTAAAAATCATTTTATCCCTCATCAAATATCATTGATTGATTGATCAAATAACATCAGCTCTTGTACTACCGTCAGCGCTGCTTCTCGGCGATTACCGTAAAGACGCTATTAATCGCGCACTCAAAAATGAAGCGCTGCTCATTTGACCAAGCAAATGCGAGAGACGGCTGAGTTGACCGCAGTGACCGTAGTCGAGGAGGGCAGAAGCAACAAGCTTCAGGTTCAATAACCCACTTTAGCTTAAATGACTGGAGAGAGGCGAGCTCTTCTTGGGAGGCCGTTGCATTTATTTAGCTGTTCTTCTGTTTCACAAAATACATCACAGACCTCTGTTTTTCTGCTGCCTCGTTTCACTTCCAGAAACATACACACTAGTGATGTGTCGGTCGCGAACGAGCCGGCTCAAAGAGCCGGCTCTTTTAAGTGAACGACGGGAGTCGGCTCTCGCCCGCGAACGAGCCGTTTTTTTTTGCGGAGAGATCTAGATCGGCTTGAAGGCACATTATGCAATGTGCAATGTGCACATTATCCCGCTTATTACACGGCCACATTCTCAACAAAGTAACGACACGACTCCCAATATTAATTGAAATGCTTTTATGGATTTAGAAAATGATTTTATTGATTTAAAAAATAGTTTTATGTATTGATTTAAATTGACATGCATCCGCTAAGAAAAGTAGTCCGTTGTTACTGTTTGAACTAACGTAGCAACGGCAGGAACTGCTTCGATAGTGTTTTTGAGGAGCTTTTTGATTACAGATTTGAAAACATCGTTGCTTGCTTTAAAAGTAGCACAATTCATTATGTCAAACCTTGGAAAGTATCTAGATATCCCTGCCCTAATGCCAAAGTAACTGGCAACTGAATATGTGTCGCCGTTTGATGTCTATGTCTGGACCGCTGCGTAAAAAGGAGGGTTTCTGCCCCATTACTTCTCTTCTTACTTCTATAAGAATAAAACACGGAGGACGGAGATCTCTTTTTCTCCCCCTCTTCTGACAGCCCAGCAGCTGATCTCAAAGCACGCTCCCCTCTCCTGCAGGGGGGCGTGGTCAGCTGCAGCTCACAGAATCAGCCCCTGCTAAAACAGCGCTGGAAAGAGCAAATAGAGCGAAATGAGGCATGGCTAAAATGCAGGATCTTTTTGGTCTATATAGTCTATATTTTTTTATATAAAAAAACTATATTTATATACTTTATATAGGTCGATACAACCACTTTTCTTTTAAATAGTTTTTATAGGTGTTGCTATCTGTTTTGTGTAGCGTGGTTCTACAAGAAAGTCAAAGCATTCATTGGGTGGTATCAGAGAGTTACAAGGGTCTGTAAATGCAATGAAAACAATTGGCCACAGCAAATCATTTATATTAAACATGTAATTTTTACTTTTGAATACTTCAGTACAAAGGATGTATTGAATAATTTAAGTGATATATGTGTACACATATAAATCATTAGTCAAAACAGGGCTACATTTGATTTAATTAAAAGGTATAATATGTGGTAAACTGAAGAGCCGTTTGGGAGCCGAAAGAGCCGACTCTTCTTGGTGAGCAGAGCCAAATGATCCGGCTCACCAAGAAGAGCCGGAATTCCCATCACTAATACACACGCTCCCTCACTGTCGCTCTCCCATCCACAAACACGTATGCACAAGCCACACCCCTCTCTCTCTCTCTCTCTCTTAAAGGGACAGCGATCTCATCTCACTCTGCGTGACCCTAATATCATAACATGTGTGTTCTGGAGAATCACAGAACGGACGATCGTCCTTATTATTATGCCGTTTAAACCAATTATTTAAATGTGTTTGTTAAATTCGACATCATGTAAGTTGCGCTGACAGGTCCACACACTGCTTCCCCGCAGCGAGGCTCCCCCGCCCTCCTGCTGATAGTTGACGAGCGTCAAGCTCCTCAACCCCCCCCCCCTTGATAATTCTCGATCGTTGGCACGCTGATAATTTTTTTTTTTTTAAATGGCACTTCATATCAAAAAGGTTGCCGACCCCTGGTCTGGTGTAATGCACCTGTATTACTGTCAATTAAACAAACAACATACTTAAAGACTTAAAATAGCTGATAAGTGGCCCATACTGTCGCAGAATTCGTGTGATGCACCTCTCCAGGCTTAACCATCGCACTGAAATGTGCAGCAGCATTTCCATGTACTCGCTCTCATGGAATTCACAAAATTCTGGAAAATATAAAACATAACATCAACAGTAAACAAATTAAAAATGTCTGCATTTTGTTGTATAACAGTAGAGCTGGTTTAATCACAAACCTGCCAGGTAACCTTTACGGTTGGTGCTTCCTTTAAACCAGTACCCAACATCCACGGTCAGATCCTCTGGATCAAATCCGGATATCTGCAATACATGAATTCAAGTATCTATTGCAACACTATCAGCAAACTGTTTTACATGGCATTGGGCTTAACGGATTGGTAATATAGAGTGTACATGTTTGAACTTACTTCCATAAACTTCTGCCCCGCATGTTTGGCAGTGTTGTGGATTATATGACAGGGGTATCCATGGATGTAAATACTGCCATTTTCCTTCAACATTCTGGCTGAGATTGAATTTCTGGCACCTGTATTTACAGGGGCATTGTCAATAGAGAGACCTACACAATTTCTCCAAGAGATGTCATTTTCCTGCAAGGTGTCATTGATTTTTGTGTAGATCACTTCAGCGGTGCCACAGCTCCGCCCACTGGTGGTGCACATATCAAGGAACCTGTGCACAACTTTGTTGGTGTCAAAAATTCTGACAGTGAGAGGATTCATCTTCTCTAGACCTGTAACAATAAGGACCATAACTAAAACAATATGTTGTTCAAATTGTATGAGTGCATGTAGAAATTGATAAAAAAATAAGTACTAATTACTGATAGAAGTTGTTAAGCACATACCAGTATCATTCGAGCCATCTGTGACAAGTGTGAAGGGATTCTCTCTCATCTTCATCACCAGTTCCTTCTTAAAATGAGGTGCCACTGCTTCATTTATGAGGCACGTTGTTTTTGTGCTTGCGCTCTTAAAGCCCTGAGCTGTAGGGGAGTCTCTAAAACATTCTTTGTACAAGGGGCTGAAATGGTCAGCAACGGCAAAGGGAACATTGTGCTGCACCATTGCAACAGCAACCTTCACCTCAGCCCTCCTGGTCTGCAACAGAAACAACTGATTACATACCTCATAACCTTAAATACGTTTTCAAGGTAATATGACCATCAATTTGAAGAGAAATGTAATTCATCAAACATTGCCGCCAGCTTTTTAGTTTTCCTGTGCTACACTGTACTGGCCTCTTGTACAGTCATGCCTCCAACAGAAGTTTCTGGAACGTAGAACTGTGCAATACTGCTGACTGACTTTAGAGACTGTTCTTTGGCCCGATGTCCCTTGCCTTCCACATGCCTGCTTATGTCCCTCACGCCTTGATGAGCACAGGAGTTCTCTTGTCTGCACACTGAGCACCAGTAGAAGGAGCTGGTGGTTCCCATTGTGATGAATGGCCATCGAGTTGACCACTCCTTCTTAAAGGAACACCTATATGTGGCTGCTCCACATAATCCTCTCCTTTTCTCTGTTTCCAATGGGTTCTCCCCAGTCTCCTCCACTGCCTCCTCTACCTCCTCCACAGTCTCCTCTACTGCCTCCTCTACAGTGTCCTCTGACCTGGCCACCTTTTTAGGGAGCTGATTGTTTTGAAAGCATGAAAGAATGCTTAGTTGCCTCTTTCCTGACATCTTTGAAAGATAAATGCAATAATTATTAATATGCTTTGTTTTCTGATAAAATATACACACACTCACGCCAGGGATGGAAATGAACACCAACCATCAGCCAATGCTGGTAAAACATAACAGTGGCTGGTAGATTTTAAATACAAATGTACCATTGGTTTACTACTGAATGGCTGGTAGATCTTCCCCAGTGGCTGGTAAATGTTCATGTGTTGTGTAAATATTCAAATGTTTTGAAAAATTAATTTCCAGCCCTGGCGCGCGAGCACACACTGGGAAAATAGGAGACACAGGGACAGTCCAACAAGGGAGCAAATAGCCTTGGTGCTTACTACAATAACAATAACAACAATGATAATAATAAATAACAATAATAATCATTATAATAAGTTAGTGTAGGCGCAAAATTCCGAAGAAAACAAGCGTCAGAATAGCTGCTGAAATTAGCTAGCAGGGATTCAACCGGCTAGCTAGGCTAGTTCATGCATAATCTAGTCTAGTCAGTCAAACTGTTAGCTAAAAGCTCCCTGGACATATATTCCATAACAACGGAAATCAATGATGAGATGACTTACTGTACTGAAAATATGGTCTTCTCCCACGTCGAGCAGTCTGTAGCCACGCAAAATGTCAGTGAGTGACTATGTGACAGCCGTCCTCATTGGTTACTCTTCAGCGAGCGTCTTAATCATTGGAATGGAATCAGAATGTAATGTTGTAGCGGAATGTCTAAATCCTACCCGGATACAGCCATGTTATTTTCTAATTGGCTGTTCGACAGCTTACATTCTTTCGATTGGTTGATGCGTTGCTACAGTGATTCTGTACTAGTTTGTTTACAAAATTGTGGCGCAACTTGGTGGGCGGTACCCTGGAAAGAAATCTCTGCGTGAGAAATACAAGGTGTGGCGTGTGAGCGTGTGAATGGAGTGAAATGCGTGTGTCTCACGCCAAATGCGTGAGACTTGAGAGCTTTGATATAATAACGGACAAAGTAAAGAATGAAGTGTAGGCTATGCCTGTTTGAAGTTGTTGCTATGGAAACAACATGACGGAGAAAAAGTATAATCTTCTACATATAATCACGGACAAAGTAAAGAATGAAGTGTCGGCTATGTTTAAATGTTCGGAATTTGACCGTGATGGCCCTCTTGAGTTGCCGTAAAATATGATGGATATGACGGATGACGGATGCGACGGAAATACACCCGAACACATCTGGTACCCTGAACACATCTGGTACCTACACCGGCATGAGGCGCAGTGAGAACCACGCACCTGTCAGACTAGCGAATGGGCACAATTCAATTTCAGGAGAATATTGAAGATGTGATTGGTTGTTCCACACTCCGTTTCTCACGAGACCAGCGCACTGCTGTTTACATTAGTGTGGACTGGACCGACTGAAACTGACGGCAAGGTTAATTATTGTGGAAGGATGGACCCCCATCCTGCAACTAAAAGGCAGCGAAATGTGCTAAAATCACTGATTTATTCAGAACCCCCGTATGGTATAGAATGACGAAGCAGAATGTAAGTGAGCGAACATTATGGCAAGGCAAGGACATTTTATTTATATAGCACTGTTCAGCACGTGGCGATTCAAAGTGCTCTACAGATTAAAAGCAAAAGACATTTAAGAACAAATACATTATTAAAAAGGCATTTAAAAACAGGCATAATAAGCAAAGGTAATGAAATTAAATAAATAAATAAACACAGCAGGTACAGAATACATGACTAAAAAGGCATACTGTAGTGTGAGTATGGGCAGCTCAATTAAAAGCAGCGGCAAATAGGTGCGTTTTTAGTTTTAAAAATAGGAAGTGCTTCAGCGGACGTGCATGATTTAGGCAGTTTGTTCCAAATTGTTGGGGCATAATAACGAAAAGCTGCTTTTCCATGTTTAGTGGTTATTCTTGGAACAGAGAGCAGACCCGACCCAGAAGACCTGAGACTCCTGGATGCTTCATAGTGATGGAGTAGGTCGTCTATATACTTCGGTCCTAAGCCATTTAGTGATTTAAAAACTAGCAGTAGTATTTTAAAATGATGTGTGATGTGATCCACTTTTCTTGTGTCAGTGCCACTATTATGAGCCACTTTTCTTTCTATATTGTAGCCTGATGCGCACATCGACTGTCAACAAAACAGTTTCTCAGTCCAATGCTAAGTTAGTGGTAGGCCCTGTGTGACTGGAGACTATAAGGCTACACAAAACCCAAACATGTCCTTAATGTTACTCAAGGCAAATATATGTAATATAACCGTTACTGCAGCTAACTGTGGGGCTACAACCCCCTCATACTGTGAATGAATAACTTGAGATGGTTATGTTGCCTATAAAGGGGAGACAATCATTATGGTATTAGGCCATGCAAATACAGGGTCAACTTAGTGATAAATAAGTGTTGCATAATATATATTCTTGAATAATGTTATCTCATAAATAGTTGTTAATGATTACATGTTCTCCTTATTCAGTTCCACTATCAGATGACGCTGATGGTGATGGCCCTGAGGGAGAGATGCAGGCAGAGCTCAGTGGACAGAACTGGCAGGTACAGAGGAAACGGTTTCAATAGGCTATGACTGACACTGAACAAAACCAAAGGAAATGTAATGACAACAGTATAAGCAAGCTATGTTCATGTTCTCTTAATAAATTAGTTATTGATCAGAGTGTAATCCATCCCAATGCTGGTTCTTATTCAGTACCAGTAGATACTGAGGAGGTTGACAAGACAAGTCAAGATTCAGGGTCCAGCACAAGGGAAATTGCAACTGAGTAGGGCAGCAACGTTGTAGATATTGACGATACATCCAGCAAAACGCTTTAGAATTAATTCAGTAATGGTGTGTGTGTAACACAAACATAATAAATCATTGGATAGTGTTTCTCAAATGAAGGGGGAAAATAATGAAATAAAGTATAGTAATAAGACTCACCCCTAGTTTCCACTGGGTCCGTCTGCGGCGCGTTACGGGCGCGTTGCGGCTGCGCTGCGGCGTCCGCAAGGATCGCGGCCACTCTAGTCAATGGGTGCTATTCCACCAGACGCGCCGCGTTACAGCTCAGAAGCGTCCCAGAAGCGTCTCGCCGCTGGGCTCCGCTCCAAATAGGATTGAAGTCTATTTTTTGACGCGACGCAGCCGTAAGGTAATGTCGGGCAGGAAGTGGAATGGTGACAGCATCCGGCCCACCCCCCAAAACCGGTTCCTTCTCCTCCCCCCATCCCTCCTCTGTAGTCTTTCCAGTAGGAGAATAAAGGCCAGCGTTCTCCTTCGGTTTACAGGCACTGTGTGTAAATTATATAGAATAATTATGATGATGAATGCATTTTTTTTTTACCACTAAAATACAGCAACCCATCTTTGATTCATGTTGTTTTTAACTGGACTATTACAATTATTATTAATTATGTCTGTAGTCTACAACACAACAAAATAGGAAATAACAACAATAAACACGATTTAAACAGACACAAAAATAAACCATTTAACTACGTAGCCTACTTAATTTCTTGTAGAAGTACAAATGTCCAGGAAATATGCCCAAATCAACAAGAACTGCGAGCCGGCATGCACGACGCTCCGCTTCCGTAATGCTTCTGAAACGCTCGTGAAACGCGCCCGGTAGGGTATGACGCCGGAGGAGGCCGGACCAAAACCGCGGCGCAGCCGCAGACGGACCCGGTGGAAACTAGGGGTGAGTGCGAGTTATTACTTTCTTCAAAAATACACAGACATTGCAGCACATCGTTTCACGTCTTTGCACAGCCTTTCTCAGCAGTAGAGTGCAATGTGTTGGTGAACCTTTGTTTCCTCCTGACAGAAGCGCTCACTTAAAGGTATACTCAATTCAATAGCTTTATTAGCATGACCTCAGTTACATATAGTATTGCCAAAGTTCTGTATAGTTGCAACATCTATACAAAATATAAATAAACAATACTCCCCCTGGGTGGCCAAAGGCAGACACAACTTTTGTCTTCAGATGTATGCTTGAGTGCAGCAAAATGTAGCACAGTGACTATTTTGTCAACATCATAAAACAATACATATTTTAGTAAACGGGACATTACAATCTCCGCACATTAACTCTATATTTGCCTCTACCATGGTGCCAAAAAGAAACGAAATAAAATAAACAATATATAGGGGTTGCTTCTTCTCTGAACTTCTATATACTGCATCCCTCCATATCAAATAAACCATAAACAAATACATAAAGTCGTGTTCACTGCAGCAATCTATTTTACACACAAAACTATGAAAACTTGGTGATATACAGTGGCGTTTTCTCCTGGAGACCAAGGGAAGACAGGCTTCTGTTTTTTCAGCCTTTGTTATCATTTTGATAATTACAAATATATATTCTTGTCTGTGGTTGTTTTTGCGTTCAGGGCATACAAGGGGTGTAACATTATTTTAATACCAAAACTATATTGAAATAGAGTCTCGCTTGAACAGCAACTGCGTAGCTGTAACATTACTGGGTTATTAGGTGATAAGTAACTTCAGACGCAGACGTCACGTAGCTTCTCAGACGAGAGGGGTGGCGACGAGAGTGTCACGTTACTTCTCTCGCGGCATAGTTCACGGCATGGTAGGCGACGATCGACACGTTAGTGAGCTCAGTGAGTTCGTTCATTGGCACAAATCACACCTCATACAGCACTTCTCAGAGGCGGAGTTACACGTCCCGCTGCCTCCTGATGCTGCCTGCAGCCATTTCATGAAGTGAAGGGGGTTTTCCTTCTATAAAACAGCTGCGGGCAGCAGATACCGTGAGAGTCCCGGACATGAATTCATAGATCAAGGCAGACTGGTTTACTCTCCTGTTTTGCCAATCCGGTGCTGAAACAAAGGCAAGGCAAGTTTATTTATCTAGCACTTTTCAACACAAGGCAATTCAAAGTGCTTTACAAAAAAATGAAAGACATTAAGAAAATGGCATTTAAAATCAGTCATTAAAAAGAAAAGCTAATAAAATAAACATATAGCTCTACACCCCTGGCCGACATGTCCTTAAAATGAAGTCCGAGTTTGAAATATATCTCAAATAATGTATGCACTGCCATTTCCCCACATCAACATAACAGTCTGCAATTAAACGGTTGTCTCCTGTGCGCTCCTCTTCCTACTTGGCGCACCGGTAACTTTCTCGTGCGCACAAGAGGCTGAGACCTTATAGGCTGAGCCGCCGAATCCCTCGGAACATCATAAAAGCCATTTTCAACGGTTATCTGGTGAAAGATTAACTAGGCTACTCGATGAAATAATATGACTGGTATAGGTGCGAACATTAAACACTTTTTGAAAAAAATATTGTTACGACCCGTCCCCCTACCAAGCGGTAGTGGCTCGTGGGAAGACCCGTAACATAAAAACAAACCACGCCAAACACAGAATATCATTAACGACGGGCATTTATTGTCAGCACAGCCGTAACTTACATGCCTACCGGCAAAAAGGAACCAAGTCTGGAGGACGGCAAATAACCAACAAAAAGGAAGAAGGGGGCCTGGGCCAGCCACACCATGGGCCGTAGGACCCAGACTTCCCTCCTCTACCCAGAGATCTAACACACCCTACTGGGAAAAAAACAAAGCCGCGAAAAATCCTACACTAACATCCTCCAGAGTTCATACAATAAAAGACAGCCAACGAATAATGAATCCACCCGTGGGGTGAGAGGAAATCCACGGATATAATCCCTCTGTATCAGGACAGGAAAAAAAGAGCTCTTCTCCTCCAGCTTCTCCTCTTTAAGTCATCCCCAGCTGAATGTCATCAGGACACCTGGGGAAGGCGGAGCCAGGAGCGGACCGGGTGTACCTGCACAGCAGAGAAACAGGTAAAAACACACCCAGCACGTAACACCCCCACCATGAGTTCGTGATTCTTTTTTTTTTTAAAGAAAACAATCACAACAATCGACTTTAAGTCGACAGACGTGCTCAACAAAAAAAAACACCTACACTTATAGTGGTTAAAGCCAAAACCATAGCCAGTGCTTCCCTTCTGATGGTGGAACACACCCGCTGGTGGCGATCGAATCTCCCGGAGCGGTACGACACAGAGCGCTCCACCTCATGATCAGCTCCAGTACATCTGCCCGCTGCGCGTCAGTCAAGTGTGCCAAATGCGACTCAACCTTCACCAGCGTCTCCGCAGCGATCGGGGCCTCCGAGGTGACAGGGGGGTCACTTTCAGCACTGGACCGCGCCACCACACCGGCAGCGACAGGTTTACGAACAGCCCCGGGGCTTATCGTACCTGTTTTCCCACCCTCACGCCATAATGGCGGGTCCCTGATCGGTCCGTCCAACTCCGTAGCCGTAAAACTGTCAGACAGATCACCATCACTAACATCAACTCGACTCTTGGACTTTGCGCGAGTGACTGCAACCGTATTCACCCCCGGTTTAACGAGCACACTGCCACCGGCTAAATCATTCCCCAATATCAGATCTACTCCCTCGATAGGAAAACATGACCGGACACCGACAATCACCGGCCCTGTAACTAGATCTGATTCCAGGTGAATATAATGCAAGGGTGAACCTACATATTGCATCCCAAACCCCCTCACAAGAACACCGGAATTAACAGCAGACTCCTCCGAGAGGGGCAACACACTACTCACGATAAAAGATTGTGATGCTGCTGTATCCCTTAAAATGGTAACCGGAACCCTGTTGTTCTTCCCAAGCGAAGACACCACTCCCTGCATAAGAAACGGAGCAAACACTTTGAGTTCTGATTGAGGAGCACCCGGTTGAGGAGTATTGACCAAGGCGACCGTCTTTACAGGCTTCTTCTCATCCCGCAACGCGTAACAATTCGCCACCATATGACCTCTTTTCTTACAGAAATGACACACTGGGCTATCTCTGGGTCCCCAACTCACCTCCCTCGCATGTTCCTCCACAGCTCTTGACATGCTGCCCTGTAACTGCACGTTAGCGGAGCTTTCCCTGACCTTGCTGTCACAAAACCGGGCCTGCGCGCTATCCCTCTCACCGAAGACAGACTTGTGAGTGAGGACATACTCGTCAGCCAAAACCGCAGCATCAGACAGTTTCATAGGTTTTTGCTCATTTATGTATGTGGCTACTCTGTCAGGCAAACAGTTTTTAAAATCCTCCATGAGCATTAATGTTCTCATGTCCTCTAGAGATCTTACCCCTGTCGACGAGCACCACCGATCAAATAGTCCCTCTTTCTCACGAGCGAACTCCACATAAGCCTGAGAATCCCTTTTTCTGAAACTGCGAAACCTCTGACGATACGCCTCTGGCACGAGCTCATAAGCGCGCAGAATTTCTGCTTTTACCTGCCCATAATCTCGGCTGACCTCGTCAGACAATGCAGCGTATACATCCTGAGCCTTCCCCATTAGAACGCACTGCAGCATCACAGTCCACACATCCCTAGGCCACTTCAAGGTTGTTGCAACCCGTTCGAAAAGAATAAAAAAATTATCCACGTCCCGCTCACTGAACACTGGAATGAACCGGGTGTATTTACCCACATCAAACTCATGAGGATGTGCAGATCCCAACTGCTGAGTTTGGTGTGACACTGCCGATAACTCCAGCTCCTTAAAACGAAGCATTCGATTAGACTCCTCCTCCATTTTCCTGATTTCGAGATTGCAGTCGATCTCCTTCTCCCTTAGTTTGTTGTCAATCTCCTTCTCTCTAATCATCAACTTTCGTAGCTCCAGCTGAAGCTGAAGCTCGCTCATTGTCGGAGCGACCTCTGTTTCCTCGTCTTTAGATAAACAAGCAGCGCCCGCTTCCTCTGATAACACTTCCCGCTCTATCAGTGCAGCCAACAGCTGTTCCTTAATGACCTGCTTCTTGTGTTGTTTACTAATCGCAACGTCAAATCTGCCTGCGATTAGCTCCAGTTGGGCTTTACTACAGGCGTCCAACTTCTCCCGAGTCGGATCACTAGCAAACCCCCCTAGATCAAAATCCATAGCGCAAAAATCCAACCTAAACTCACTCCAAAAAGAAGAAGACAAAAGAAAAGCACACCAAAACTGAAACCAGCCACGCTACACTGCACACACAAAGCAAAATATATATATGCTGTCAAGGGCCGTTCTAGAAAGAACACCGGCACCTGCCCGAGACAGCCTTTGGACGAGCCCCCATATATTACGACCCGTCCCCCTACCAAGCGATAGTGGCTCGTGGGAAGACCCGTAACATAAAAACAAACCACGCCAAACACAGAATATCATTAACGACGGGCATTTATTGTCAGCACAGCCGTAACTTACATGCCTACCGGCAAAAAGGAACCAAGTCTGGAGGACGGCAAATAACCAACAAAAAGGAAGAAGGGGGCCTGGGCCAGCCACACCATGGGCCGTAGGACCCAGACTTCCCTCCTCTACCCAGAGATCTAACACACCCTACTGGGAAAAAAACAAAGCCGCGAAAAATCCTACACTAACATCCTCCAGAGTTCATACAATAAAAGACAGCCAACGAATAATGAATCCACCCGTGGGGTGAGAGGAAATCCACGGATATAATCCCTCTGTATCAGGACAGGAAAAAAAGAGCTCTTCTCCTCCAGCTTCTCCTCTTTAAGTCATCCCCAGCTGAATGTCATCAGGACACCTGGGGAAGGCGGAGCCAGGAGCGGACCGGGTGTACCTGCACAGCAGAGAAACAGGTAAAAACACACCCAGCACGTAACAAATATGATAAAATATTTTTATATATTTATAATTCTGAAAATATTACGATAAACTCACAGCTATTTCACGGCCCTGCAGTAACACCTAAAAGAGTTGTGATGACCTTAGGCATGAAGCCGGGTTAGGGCGTAAAACAGCTCCCCCCCCCACGGGGGTTGGGAACCCCTGTTCTATTTCGTATATGGCTTCGCCCTCTAAGGCTATCGCTATTGGGTTATCCCCCTGCGCCCCCGCGCAGTACTGAAACACTTGTAGTCCACGCCCACCCGCTAGGTGGGCCCCACCCGCTAGGTGGGCCCCACCCTCGGGCCTCCTTCCGGTATAAGTAGGAAGGAGGCCCGGCAATCTGCTCCCTCTTTTCTTCAGCAACCAGCACAGTACTGAAGCACAGCAATTGAGAATCATCATGACAACTGCGTCCGTGATTGTCCCTCATGTGGCTCTGGGTTCATAATGAGTTATGACCAGCAGAGATAAAAGCAGTATGCGAATCCTGCCTGGGGTCAGAGCATGCGTACGCGGCTCTAAACCAGCAGGTAACATGCACACACTGCGCTCGTCTCCCCTCGGGCGACAGGAAGCGGAGAGCAGACGCTCTTGCTGCTGTGGCCGAGGAGGACGATTGGCCCGTCCAGGCTTACGAGCCCGCGGACGGGGCCTCGTGTCCCTGGGGCCGAGTGCCGGGCAGGAGTCCGAAGAAGCAACTCCTGCCCCGCCTGCCTCCACGGTTCACCGTTCGGTTCTCCCCTCCCTCCTCTCCCCCGGACGGGGGAGACAGAGTCGGAGCAGGGTGCCAGCTTGGCGGCCGAACATGCTTTCCCCCTCTCTGTCACCACAGCGCGGCGGCGAATAACATCGCGCGGCTCTCCAACTCGGTGGGGACACTGCTAGAGCGGTCCACCACCGAGGCAGAGGAAATCAGCAAGGCGGCCAGCACGGCGCTCATTCTGTGCGCGTCCGTTGCTGTCTCCCAGGTGAGGATTTCCGTGTGGGTGACACAGATCCAGCGCCACCTCGGGCTGAAGTAGGCGTCTGTGACGGAGACGGCCAGAAAATTGCTACTGGACGCTCCAATCAGCCCGGACGGGCTGCTCGGACCCCAGTTCCACGCCATGGTGGAGTCCAGGAAGACGGCCGCGGAACAGGCGGACGACATTCGCCAGCTGTACATGCTGGCCCAGCATGTACAGCTGGCTCCAGCCGGCTGAGCTACCACAGCGGCATCAACGCCCGCAGCAGCTGCGGCGTCCACGCCGGCCACGCCGGCCACAGGAGGCCGCAAGCGGAGAGACGCCCACAGCAACCGCCTCGGCGTCAGACTCGCCCTTCGGCGGCTGCAGGGGCTCCGTCCCACGTCTCCGCTCCACCGCCACCCCAGAGACAGGGTCTCCCGGCGGCGAGTCAAAGGGGAGTGAGGCTCCCCCGCTCCTGGTCTGCTCCGCGAGAGCCTCCGAGGAAGCAGAGCCGGTAATTAAGCCGGCTGCCACTAATCTGTTGATTAAGTAGACGGCAGGGCTCCCTGCAGAAGCCTGCTGGTTTTAACCCATCGGTTAATAACCTGCAGAGCTCGCGGCATTCCTCTGTCCGAGATATACCTCCTACACACGGTCATAATAACCCATGAGCGCCGTTATAACGCCTCATGTGGACAACACTGCACACACCTCCACTCATCCCCTGAGCGTGTACACGCCTCATGATGGCAGGCCGGAGTGAAACGCAGCGTGTGGAGGCTTCCTTGCAGCCCTTTCGCCTCACGGGCAGTGGCGGCGAGGGCAATGGCGTGGCTCGTCACCATGACGACCATTACGGCACATCACAGAGAAGCCAGAACGGGGGAAGGAGCAGTATTCCAGGCTGAGTGCCAACGGCAGTGCCAGCGGCAGCGCCCGCAGCGCCACGGCGTCAGGGCTCGCGGCAGAATTCTGCTGGTTTTAACCTATCGGTTAATAAACTGCAGAGCTCGCTAATTAAGCCGGCTGCCACTAATCTGTTGATTAAGTAGAAGCCTGCCGGTTTTAACCCCTGTTAATAACCTGCAGAGCTCGCAGCATTCCTCTGTCCGAGATACGCCTCGTACACACGGCCTTAATAAACCCATGAGTGCCGTTATAACGCTTCATGTGGGCAGCACTGCACACACCTCCATCCATCCCCTGAGCGTGTACGCGCCTCATGATGAGAGTCGGAGTGAGACGCAGCGTGTGGAGGCCCCCGCGCAGCCCTTTCGGTCCAAGCTCACCTTGGGTTGCCTCACGGGCAGCGGCGGCAGGGGCTCTGGCGTGGCTCGTCATCATGACGACCAAAAACATATCTCGAGCATGTGCGCCCGCTCTCAGAGTTTTTCTCAGAGTGGCAGCGCGTGGGTCTGATGGACAGATGGATGAGCAGGCTGATCAGCAGAGGATACGTCCTGCAGTTCGCCTCTTCCCCCCCCCACAGTTCAATGGGATACAGGAAACACTCCTGTCCTCCCAGAAGCTATGTCTTGCGCTCCAATCCGAGCTGCTGGAACTCCTGTTGAAAGAGGATATTTCCAGGGTTCCTCAAAGGGAGGAAAATCAGGGGTTTTCACTCCCGTTATTTTTCTAATCCCGAAAAAGACTGGGGCAATGAGACATCCTCGATCTGTCAGTATTCCACATGCTGACGATCAAACAGGTGCTGGAATGTGTTCACCAGGACGACTGGTTCACTTCCACCTGAAGGATGCATACTTCCACGTACCCCTCATCCCGAACGGGGGAGTCGCCCCGTTGCGGTACAATCAAACATGTGTTGATTTGCACAGACAACAGGCCACGGCTATGGATATGGCAATGTATATTCCCGGCGAATTTAACCGAGGGGCTCGCAGAGCGCAGCAGCCGTTGTATGCGAGGAGTATGGAGACTCAGACCTGTGTCACGCACACTGGCGCCTCAGTGGGATTTGGCTTTGGTGTTACGCGCACTAAAGCAAAGCCCCATTTGAACCTGATCAGGTTCCCCTTAAACTGTTTTCAGCCAAAGTAGTACTACTTTTGGCTCTATCAGAGAAAAGGGTGAGTGATTTGTCTGCTCTCTCTGTGGCTCCGTCAGCTCTCCGGATCCAAGGAGATGGCAGTTCAGCTGTTTTACGCCCTAACCCGGCTTCATGCCTAAGGTCATCACAACTCTTTTAGGTCAAGAGTGATCACCCTGGCTGGCTTATTCCCCCTCCTTACAGGTCGGAGGAAGAAGCCACGTCTCATCTCCTCTGTCCTGTGCACTCGCTGTCTTGCTATGTGGCGCGCACGGCGGCCTGGCGCCGTTCTCAGCGCCTGTGTGTGCACTATAGAGAGCGCTCGATCGGGCAACCTCTGTCTGCACAACGGCTGTCACACTGGCTGTGTGAGGCTGTGTCACAGGCATATGTCTCCGCTGGGGTGGAGCCCCCGGAGAATATCAAGGCGCACTCCACCAGAGGAGTTTCCTCCTCCACGGCTTTGCACGGAGGAATGTCAGTGGAAGATATTTGCACTGCTGCATCTTGGTCTTCCCCCTGTTCATGTATTCATTTTTATTTGAGGGATGTCTCCCTTTCCTCTCTGACACACCCTGTACTGGATGTCCTGTCGGAGTGAGTGACGTCAGGGAGCCAGCTGGGCGCCTCTCTCCTGCCTCTCGGCACGCGGAAAGCGGCCCTTTTTCCCTCTTATAGGAGGGATGTTCCTTTTTCCTCTGACACACTTTGTACGGAGTGCCTGATCAGAGTGAGTGACGTCAGGGATCCAGCTGTGCGCTCTCCTACCTGTCTGACACACAGAGAGCTGCTGTTCCCCCTCTATGATCGCTGGACAAGGTGGGACCTTCGTCTCTACTTTCTCACAGCGGCCGGTATGTATTGTTCCCAGCCTTCACCCCGTCGGGAAGATAGGCATGTTTTGCTATGTTCCAGGGACGGTGATGCGCCATTACGCATGGCACAACAGGCAGGGGGTGTTATTGAGCAGGTGTGTCTGTGCTTCTAGTGCCGGGCGGACCCAGTGGGGCGCAGACTACATCATGCTTCGCCCTTAACCCAATAGCAATAGCCTTAGAGGGCGAAGCCATATACGAAATAGAACTGAGGTTACCTACTGTAATCCCAGCTTCTATGAGTAAATGGCGCAGCCCTCTAAGTGCGGGGCCCCACTGGCTCTACGAATAGCTGAAGAAAAGTTATTTTGTATGGGAGCAGATTGCCGGGCCTCCTTCCTATTTATACCGGAAGGAGGCCCGAGGGTGGGGCCCACCTAGCGGGTGGGCGTGGACTACAAGTGTTTCAGTGCTGCGCGGGGGCGCAGGGGGATAACCCAATAGCGATAGCCTTAGAGGGCTGCGCCATTTACTCATAGAAGCTGGGGTTACAGTAGGTAACCTCAGCTCTACGGCATACCATCCAACCTCCTCAATAAACTCCAACATATCCAGAACTCTGCTGCCCGCCTCCTCACCCGCTCCCGAGACCACATCACTCCCGTCCTCCAGAACCTCCACTGGCTTCCCGTCCGTCAAAGAATCAACTTCAAAGTCCTCCTCATTACTCATAAAGCCCTCAACAATCAGCCCCCCCCCTACCTCACAGACCTGCTGCACCACCACACCCCTTCCTGCAGCCTCCGCTCATCAGAAGCCAACCTCCTATCCATCCCCACCCGCACCAATCACCGGACCTGGGGGGACAGAGCCTTCTCCGTCGCTGCCCCCTCCCTCTGGAACTCACTCCCACAACCCATCAGAGAATGCACTGACCTCACCACCTTCAAAAAACTTACAAAAACTCACCTCTTCAATCTGGCTTTTAATGTGTGACTTTAACTTTAACTATACATATTTATTTGTTGTTCTTTTCTTTTCACTATATCTGTAAAGCGTCTTTGAGCACCTGTAAAAGCGCTAACAAAATAAATCTGTTATTATTATTATATCAGTGATCACTTGCCAGTGTTCACAGTCTATGATAGTAACTACAGGGAAAATACGCCAGATAAAGAAAAAGGATACAGACGGATGCGATCAGAGGAATCCATCAATGCACTGAAAAATGAATTGCTGGAACAGAATTGGGACAAACTTTACCAAGAAAGAGACATCGATACTGCTTATGAAACCTTTCTAAGGATATTTAGGTCATTATATGACAAAAACTGCCCAATTAAAGAATACAGCAGAAAACAAAAATATATTCATTGTCCATGGATCAAAGGGATTACAAAATGCCTGCAAAAAGAAATATACACTATATAGGGACTTCATTAAACAAAGAACTCAAGGTGATAATTTCCACATGTCTACCCTACTTTTATAATTTTCGAATCATAAATCGAATCGATGGATTATAAAGGGTTTTAGGACGCGTCACTGCACCACTAGAAGCCAACTCCATCGATCAAGCTGGCTGAAACGTTCTCTCCCTCTTCTTCTCATGCTCCCTGTCACTGTCCTTTAACTCCTCCGGTGACTTTCTTTTATTTGAAGATTGTTTTTTGCCCTTCGCTTGGCCGGTTACCGCAGGTATTAAAAACGTTTTGGCGAATGGTTAGGTGGTGCGATAGCCTGTAGTGAAGCTTTCCTTTGTGTGACTTGAAACACCCTGAAAAAAAAACATTTACCTACTAGTGCTCTGGCTCCCACCACTCACCTGTCTCCAATATATACAATTACACCAGGTGCTCTAATCACCCAGTGCCCAAACATGCCTTCAAAATAAAAGCATAGAAACTTCTTCTTAAATCCGAATAATGGGCCCTGCATCTTAGCAGTGCGCACAGACAAATTGAAGCACTTTGGGTACGGTAAACACGCTCTGATGCAAACATTTGTTCTCACCGCGGGCGAAATAGTGAAGTCCGAGACAAACGTCAAAGTAACTGCCGTATCATCATCACACTCTACCTGTTGCTATCTGGAGACATACATCAGTGCCCAGGCCCAACAACTCGAAACATCAACCGTGAAGTCACGAAGAGCAACAACCCTGTCTCTCAGGTACGTGACACTCACAGAGAAAGCACAGTGATTGAATACATACACCAACCTAATGTGATGTCTTGCGTTTGTTGCCCGGGTGCCGGAGACGGACTGGCTGAGCTGTGTCGACTGGGAAGTGGAGCTGCCGGTGCGGAGGAGCGGAGATCTGGGACGCCGGGGGCCGTGGCTGTGGGCGAGGGGAGCGTCGGGGACCGGCTTGCTGCGTTCGGGCACAGTGTCGAGGATGGCCATGGAGGAGGTGTCCTCTGACCCGTATGGCATTTCTAACTTGACCGGCTTGCGCTGTCCAGCAAACCCGATAGTTGGATGTTGCATTCAGGTGCAAACTCAGCGCGTCAGTCCGTTCGACAAACAACAACATGCTTACAAAAGCAACAGGACCATAAATCCTGTTTTCAAAAAACACCGCAAGTTCAATTTATTTAAAACTGTTAATCACTCTTTAGTGATCTGGGATCAACAACATAAACCGAAGGGCATCCTTGGAGGACATTTGAACATCCGTAGCCTCACACCTAAAGCTGATCAAGTCTATCATCTTCTTCATGATTCCAATTTAGATTTTCTCTGCCTATCAGAAACATGGCTTCATACCAACTCTCCCTCTGCTGCATTGCATGTGCCAGGCTATCAAAGCTTTAGACAAGATCGATCTTACGGAAGAGGGGGTTTATATAGAGTTGGGGGACGGACACAGTAGAAAAGAATGACAGTGGTTATGTTGATCTCTTGAGATGAGATCAAAAGGGAGAATTGAAGAGTATTAAATTAACGTGTTATAGCAGAAAGTTCAATAAGGCGTATTTCTGGTATATTCCTTTTAATTGTCCCATTTTTAGTATAGCCTGTGATTTCTGCCTTGAGTGAAAAGATTACCCGTTGAGAAGTATTTTTCAGAAAGTCTTGTTGCAGTTTCCAGATGTCAGGAGAGGCCCATACGTTTCTTTGTTAATCATCAATGGTCTTTGCAAATTAACAGGGGAACTCCAAGGGACATTTTCCCCAGATATAATGCAGTTAAATTCTTGTTGGTTAACCCTTGCGTTATGTTCACATTTCGCACCCTTTGGTAATGTTCGGGTCAAATTGACCCGGGACATATTTCAGGGTTTAAAAAAAATACAGAACTAAATTCAACATGCACAATTCCTTATATATATTGTCATTCCCCAACAATATAAATGAAATATATGATTAGTTTTTGAAAATACTCTTTGCTAGATCAAATGTAACAATGGAAGTGTCCATTGTTTTTTGTGATAAAAATTTAATTTATGTTAAAAAAGAAATACTGTAATAAAAACTAGGTTTACATTTTGCTCATGCTTTTCTAGGACAAATGTAAATGAACATTTTTTTCATTAATGTTTATTATTTTTAATCTGTCATAATAATCAAAGCCCTGAAGGAAATAAAGCAATTTATCAGCAATTGGAACACAAGAACCACACAGCCAAAAGTATTTGGCTGTGAAATATAGAGGGAATGAAACATCCATATAAATTACATGGAACAGATATAAACACAAAGCAAATAAAAACAATTAACAGTCACTATTCATAAAATACAGTATATCCGAAAAATATATTGATGAAGTGACGCTGCATAACATCATGTGAGTCAATGGGCAAGTCCGTTTAGGAAACACATGATGTACAGAACTTCTTCGTGTGTATAGCACAGATGTACTTGTTGCAGTTGCTGCATGTAGTCTGTGTCTTTGAGTCCTTTGAGGGTCCACAGACCTCACAGCTGGCTGTGGGGGTCTTCCAGAAGCTGACTGTGGGGGTCTTCTTGCGGCTGGCTGTGGGGGTCTTCCAGCAGCTGGCTCTGAGTCAAGTTCATCTTCCAATTTGCTGTCAAATTCTGAGTTTACCTCCACATTATCCTCATCTTCAGAAATGTCTTCCTGTCCCACTTCACCGTGTTCCTCTAATGCATTCCACTCACTCTCATCCATTATTAGCTCCAAGGCTCACTGAGCAGAATATGTTTTGGCCATTTTGTTGGTAGATAATTGTAGTTCTGCACTACACTGTAATGTGAGGTTATGTCTCTGTTTAGTCCCTCCTCCGGCGTGCAGGTGCGAGGGGGAAAGTGCGAGAAAATGTAAAAGGTTTAAACTTTATACATTTCTGGAAGATCTAAAATGTTTATAATGTTCTAGGATAGTTTTGTGTACACACTACAAAGGGTAAAGATCAAGGGAAAACAGGATCAAACAGCTTCTCTATGCATACGATTGTGTGTGTGTGTTTGTGTGGTTGTGTGTGTCAGTCTATGGTGTGTGTGTGTGTGTGTGTGTGTGTGTCTTTAGTTTGTGTGTTTCTGTGTGTGTGTGTGTGTTTTTCTCTGTCTCTCTGTCCTGGTATTGTATCCGGGTCAGATTGACCCGAACCTCTTATGAAGGACATAAATGCGAGTGGGCATTTTGTCATAAGTGGAAAAAAATAAAAACAATTCCACATGTCCTTCACAATAAATAAGCCCCGGCCATTGAGTTTCAGGTTGAACGAAAATATCCTTATTTATTTTTTTATTCATTGAAAATGGAAATCGGGTCAATTTGACCCGAACACCACACAAGGGTTAATGATGCATATCCTGCAGACCCATAAAGAGGCCTGGAGACAATAGTCGGCTGAATTATCAATAAATGTATTCATTCCAAGTAGGCTGACCTCGAGGTGAGAGGAAGTTCGGTGATGGCTTTAGGCTACAAGGACAGTTAACTTTGGTTAGTTGACTGATCTTGTCTCCTTAGAAATTCTTCGCGCTTGCCTTTCCGATTATCAGATGGCAGTTAAAGCAGCCAAAACAGAGTATATTTCTCTGTTAATCTCCAAAAACAGCCATAAACCTCAAGTTCTTTTTAATGTCCTCAATTCGATCATTAATCCTTGTGATGCCTCTCCAATTGTGCCATCAACTACTCTCTGCGATACATTTCTTACATTTTTTATCGAAAAAGTATCTGCTCTAAGGCTAGCCTATACTAGTGTTACCCCAGATCCTGCTCCCTTTCTGTGCCCTGCTGTCCTCGACCATTTTGAGCCTGTATCCCTCTCTTCTCTCTCGGAAGTAGTCAAGCACCTGCGGCCGACAAACTGTATCTTAGACAGTATTCCCTCTCGCTTCCTTAGAGATGTTTTTGAATCAGTTGGAGCAAGTGTTTTATTGCTTGTAAACACCTCTCTTAGCTCAGGATGTGTCCCAGCTGCCTTCAAACATGCCGTGGTTAAGCCACTACTTAAAAAGAAAAATCTCGACCCCTCCATTCTCCCAAATTTCAGGCCCATCTCCCAGCTACCCTTTTTATCTAAAGCCTTGGAGCGAGTAGTCTACGCCCAGCTGGAGTCGTTTTTAACCACGCATGGCATCCACGAAAAATTTCAGTCTGGCTTTAAACCTATGCATAGCACTGAAACAGCCCTTTTAAGAGTTTTCCATGATCTGCTCTTAGCCGCCGATTCAGGCAGCCCAGCTGTCTTAGTGCTATTAGACTTAACTGCTGCCTTTGACACTGTGGATCATAGTATCCTGTTGTCACGGCTTGAACAGTCCGCAGGCCTTACAGGCTCTGCTCTTGCATGGTTTAGGTCTTACCTGACGGACCGTAGCTTCTCAGTGCAGTTGGGTGCCTTCTCCTCTGCCAAAGCCCCCCTTAACTGTGGGGTTCCCCAAGGCTCGATTCTGGGCCCCATCCTTTTTCTATTGTACATACTGCCCCTAGGTTCAATTCTCACAAAACATAATATCCCCTTCCATTGTTACGCTGATGATGTACAGATGTACCTGCCTCTCAATCAAAATGCCAATTCACTACAGCAGTTGAAGGACTGCTTAATGGAGATAAGACTGAACTGCTTTTCCTGCCGGGAAAAGATTGTCCCACTCTTGACCTAACAATCAACATCGGCACCTCTGTTGTTTCCCCGACTCAGACTGCAAGGAATCTGGGTGTGACCCTAGATAACAACCTGTCCTTCACTGCAAACATCGCTGCTACAACCCGTTGCTGCAGATACACGCTTTACAACATCAGGAGGATGCGTCCCCAGCTGACCCAGAAAGCGACGCAGATTCTGGTCCAGGCTCTCGTCATCTCACGCCTAGAATACTGCAACTCCCTCCTGGCTGGTCTACCTGCATGTGCCATCCGACCTCTGCAGCTCATCCAGAATGCAGCTGCTCGCCTGGTCTTCAACCTTCCTAAATTCTCCCACACCACGCCGCTCCTCCGCTGCCTTCACTGGCTTCCAGTAACTGCAAGAATCCACTTCAAGACAATGGTACTTGCGTACCATGCTGCGAATGGATCTGGCCCTTCCTACATCCAGGACATGGTTAAACCGTACACCCCAGCACGTGCACTCCGCTCTGCATCAGTCAAACGGCTCGCTGCACCCTCGCTGCGAAGGGAACCCAAGTTCCCATCAGCAAAAACACGTGGGTTTGCTATCCTGGCTCCAAAATGGTGGAATGAGCTCCCCATTGACATCAGGACAGCAGATAGCTTACACACCTTCCGGCGCAGACTGAAAACTCATCTCTTTCGACTCCACTTAGAGCGATAGAACTATTAACAAAGCACTTATATACTAATAAAGAGCTGGCTTATCTAAAGCCAGTTGAGTAGCACTTGAAATGTTTTTGCTCTATGAAGCCTGATGTACTTATATGATTCTGTTTTCTTCAAGTTTCTATTTTGTTGGTCGAACGCACTTATTGTAAGTCGCTTTGGATAAAAGCGTCAGCTAAATGCAATGTAATGTAATGTAATAAAATCCTGGCTGAGCCAAAACTTCCTTACCCTCAATGAGAGCAAGACCGAGGTCATCTTTTTTGGACCCCAACCAACAGTCTCCCCGGTTGATATTCTGGGCTCCCTCAATAAAAATATCCTCGCCTCTGTCATGAACCTTGGAGTGACCTTCAACAGCGCCTTTAAATTTGATAAGCAGGTTAGCACTGTAGTCAAGACCTGCTTTTTCATACGACTATTGGCTAAGACCAAGTCGTTTTTATCTTTTAAAGACCTAGTGTTGCGACCTGGCTCAAAAGGCCACAACAAAAAGGAGACACAACATGTCAACGGGTAGGTAAAGGGGTTTATTAAAGAAAGTCATTCAAATTAGCCAAATTCATAGAGTGCAACAAAGTGGAGCAACTGAGAAAACCCGTACTTCATACTCAACCAAAACCCAGGTGTCTGCAGGGGAAAGCAGAGCGAGAACAGAGAGGAGCAGAGAGGCTTCAAATAGCTGCAGGACACCAGACACAGGTGCCCTGAGTTACTGTAATCAATGCAATCACTGGAGCCAATGCAGCACAGACAGAACAGCCACACCCAACCCAACATCCTTCTTCTTAACTCCAGCTTTTTTACTTTCCTTCTTAGGACTGGAGGACGCTCCTCCTCCGCCGCTGTCTTCGAACTCTTGCCTTGCGATTTCGTACTGCTTCTTTGCCTCCACTGCCTTTATGTCCCACTCCTCCTTGGGTTGGCTAGCGTTGAGCCAAAGCATGTAGGCGCTCATCGGCCTCGCCGACCTCCTTCGGCCTCCTCTCCTTCGCTTTGCGGGGTTTCCTCTCCTTCACCACTTTGACTGTCTTCTCCTTCTTCTTTGTCTCTATCTCAAAGTCAAAGGACCGTGCTGGACCACTTTTTCCAGACTCCGAAACAGGTAGGTCAGTAGACATCCTACGGCTCTGCACACGCGTAATAGTATAAACTGGAGACACACTTGGAAATTGCAAACCGCTCTCATCTGGCTCTACAGATGTCAACGGCCTGGAACCCACCACAGGCGGTGGCACACCAGCCCACACAGCACTACCAGCAAGATCGTTGCCCAAAATCATATGTATCCCATCAAGTGGCAACGCGGGACGCACGCCGATAGACACAACTCCCCGCACCAGCTCGCAATCCAGCACTATTGTATGCCGTGGCACAGGGATCAAGCCCATCTCCATGCCCCTCATCAGCACAAGATCCCCCGTTTCTGTCTCTGACGAAAAAGGCAACACTGACTCAACAATGAATGAGTATCTAGCCGCTGTATCACGCAACACCTTAATCGGCACATATTTGTCACTACCGACTACTGATACAACAGCTTCAGTGATGAACGGCTCAAAACCAGAACCCGCATCCGGGTCGGCACAAACCGGCTTCTTATCAGGCACCATGCCCGAGCCTACACCCAACGGTTTTTATCCAACACGGCAGAACAACACATGGCTGGAGCATGTGGTGACAAACGAGGCTTCCCCTTAGTTTCCAGCAACGGACACTGCTCCTTCCAATGACCCCCTCCTCTGCAATAATGACATAGGTCCACTTTGGCCCCCTCGGGTCACCCTGTACCTACAAATCTACGGGAGGAGCCTGGTGAAAACTTTGCACCACCGCGGGCATAGCCATTGTCTTCTCCACGTTTCCAATCACCCCTAGAATACTTCTCAGTAAAACTGCCCCTATGTGTCAACACAAAATCGTCCGCTAATTCAGCAGCTCTAAACGCGGTGGAAGGTTTCTGTTCATTCACATAAGTGGCCACATGCTGAGGGAGAATGTCTTTAAATTGTTCCATGACAATGAGCTCACAAAGACCGTCAAAACTTGCAACCTTTGCTACCGCGCACCACCGCTGAAAATGAGAAGTTAAATCACGGATAAACTCCACATGTGTCTGCTTATCTCCCTTGACCCAACTTCTGAACCTTTGACGATACGCTTCAGGAACCAGTTCGTAAGACTTCAACACCACTGATTTTACTCTATCATAGTCCAAAGCATTTTCGCCACAAACAGCTGAATAGGCTTCCTGTGCTCGCCCAGTGAGTACACACTGAAGTAACAGTACTCTGTCCGAATCTGACCAGTTTCTTGCCTCTGCTATGCGTTCAAATAGAGTGAAAAAAATGTCCGGGTCACGCTCATTGAACTTTGGCACTAATCGCAAGTAAGAAATGATATCGCCACTGCCTGATGCCGACCTATCACCACCATCCTCCCCTGGAGAAAACTTGCCCTCTCCCATCAGCCGTAATCTAGCATGTTCCACCTCACATTTCATCTTTTCCACCTCCAGCACCTTCTCCACCTCTAAACGCTTCTCTACCTCCTGCTACTGACCCCTCATCTCCAACTGCAATCTCTCCTGATCAAACTGCATGGCCAAAAGCTCCTTTTGCTGCTCGACCGTCAAACCAGCTGTCTGAACCACTACCGGCACGAACCCTGCCGCACCAGACTCACTCTTCTGCAACACCCGCTGCTCAAACAAAGATGACACAATGACAGTTTTAATGTCATGTTTCCGCTTGCTCCCCACAACAGCAATGTCATAGTGCTCTGCTATTTCGACCAACTGCGCCTTCTGGCAATTATCTAAGAAAGAAACTGAGGGCTGATAGAGATTTAAAGGGATATCTTCTCCGCATTTCAAATCTCCGCACGTCCTTATCAAGCTGGTTAAAAAACACAGGAAGGAATCCAGAGCTACCAAGTAATCGTTAAACAATAATCCACTTTAATGGTAATATGACAATGCAATACAATCAAATACAGTACAAATTCAATACAGCTATCTATGGGATCCCTACATTACCTGCAGCCAGCCAGAGGAGAAAAGAGGATGAACTGAATTCAAACACAACTTTTATACCCAAAAGTCACCGGAGGAGCCGAGTCAGTCTATCTCATTGGAAGATGTAAAAGATGACTTTTCTTAGCGAATCAGCGCGAGCCAGCCAGGACAATAAACCAGTGTCTCTGAGAGGGGAATAAAATGTATCTGGCGTCCGTTATCTCACTTCCCTGCATAGACTTTCACGCACACACTTTCCTGCACATTCCAGAGGCCTGAGCTGTATCCCTTTTGTTCACAAAGATAATACATATTAATACCCTCATGAATACAAAGTAATCAAACACATACATATACTATTCAAGATATGATGACTTCCCTGAAACATGACATACTGGAGATCTTTAAGCAGAAGGAACTCTCATCCAACTCTCTATACCTCCCCCACAGGGCAATAAAACCTGTTAACTCCAAGCACCCTTTGTTCTCCAAAACCCATGTTAGCAGGCCCTGAATCCAGCTCACGGTTTTACACAGATTATTTCCCATTTAAGCTTATTCATAGTTTGTTAACATGAATACATACAAATATTTCACTTCAATCCCCCTTTTGGACTCTCTCTAAAGAGTTCAACTTACACAAGGCACTTGAAACTTAACTACTGTCATTCCTTTCCACTGTGTCTTTCCCCCAATATTGTATGAATCTGTCAGAAACTGAGACCCAAAGTACTTGAAATCTTTGAGAACAGAACACCACTCTCCATGGCAGTGTATGAACCATCTCCTCCCCCCCCCTCTGATAGGGAGGGGGAGATGCGGCTTTCCCTTCATTGGTGGAACTGATCAGAGAGAAGTAGACTCCTCTGCTGCCTCGCCAAGTCCCCCAGCCCGCTGACAGCCGCTTCCTAGTCGTCTGCTGTAAGGATGTCCTCGAGGTCGTTGTCGTCCAGTCCACTGATGGCTGCTTCCGAGTCGACCTCCTCTGCGAGGGCCACGTCCGTCCTGATGTCGTCCCCGGTCCTAGCAGGTGGTTTCCCCGCCGCACACTGGCTCCCGTGGTACGCGCTGTCCCCCTTTCCTCCCACGCGGACGGCATGAGAGATCCGCTGGGTCACTCGATCGGGGCCGGAGAGCCTGGGGTTGGGCCACTTTGTCCTGATGACCTTGAGCCAGACGAACTCCGCTGTGTCCGCCTCCTGGGTCCCCCTTTGGCATCATCAACCTGTGTGGAGAAATCTGATACAAATCCCTCAAGCCTACGCTCAGGGCTCCGGGGCCCTCCTATCTGCCAGTGCAGCTTCAGAATCTCAATACTTGGATAAAAATACTAAAAGTAAAACCCCCACCTCTCTAGGTGAACTAAATAACATATTTCAATTGCTCTGCATTTCTGACAAGCATCTGTGTTTATTTTTAAATGAAATCCCTGAGATCCTATTTAATATCTAAATATAATATGAACTGTTAATGTTTCTGGTAAAGAAACACACTAATGTTATGGATTCAAACACAACCAAAACCATGATACTGACAAAGTGAATGATTTCCTGGTGATACTGCTTCTACCGGTCAGTGCTTAGATATTATCAAGCTGAAAAAAGAATACAGAATTCCAACAAACTGTCATCAAATGTCTTTCTATTATGAATCTAGATGAAATGTATATCCCCATAATGACCTAAACAATAGAGTCTATGGCTTTTACTTCTTTACCAGGCTAGTTACATGATGCTGTCTAAATTAAATTATGTCTCATTACATTACTATGTTTTAGCTTTAACTGTAATATGTTCTTTCTACATTTCAAACCTCAGTTACTTTAATACCTGTTGAAACATTACTCACCGGTCAACTTACAGCAGCCCCTTGGCCACTGATTCTGCATCTATGTTACCTGTTATAACTCAATCAATATTAGAAACATGTCAACATTCATCAAACAGTATCTTATCCCCAGATATGGAGCAGGTCCATTCTAAAACTGTCAATCAATGGTCAGATTGAACAATTGAGTTGGGGCAGCAGGTTCCTTTCAGTCCCTAAATGAAAAATGTACATTGTGAAGTTTACACTCCCCCTTTTTACACATGAACTCATGTGTAACCATGGATTATAAGAAAATACCAAACATTTTCCCAAATGTACATCCATCATTTCCACAGTAAACACTTCAGTGAGATGAAGTGTTTCTCTCCATCCTTCAGTCCTAAAGAAACAGATCTTCATGTTTTAGTTTGAGTTTCACATTCTGCAAACTGCCACCTCCTGTGGGAGTAAAATATCATCAAGTGGACTAGAAACGGGTAATAATATGTTAGTCCAAAAACATGCTTGGTTAGTTATTGTTTTAGAATCATGCAGTTACGCTGATCACATGCAGACATACACTCACATTCACATTCACACTGTCAGGTTGTACAGTCTTGGTCTGGTCAGATTCACCCCAGAGTCAGTCATTGACAGTGCCTTCCCAAGTTACACTGTCGGTCAGGGTCAGAGGTCAGCTGGTCTCAGTGTTTTTGGCCATGTGTCGTGCTCTGCAGAGACTTTGATATTTCGGCATAGGCCAGTATCCTTTGTCTACAAAGATCTGTTATATATGGAGCGCCATCATCAATCAATTCACGACCACAACTATAATTTTCCAGATATCTCTAACTTTTCATCGGAACAGCTGTTCCCCACATTCCCTGAAAAGTGTTATCAAAAAAATGTCACTTCCTTATAGTACTACTCCTGCAATTCATTTACACCTAATTAGTATTAAAATGTCTAATAGATCTATTTCAGAAACTTGTGTACATCACTACTATCTTGTGTCAAACCATTACTAGGATCTGTGTAGCTCTGCTATGCATTTCATAGCTCATCTTCAATTCTGGTCCACCTAAAAAACAATGTTAAACTCTTTAGCAGTGTGTGGAACATCGGGTGTCCGACCATGCAACAATTACTCCCTCCTTTATCAAGGATTTAAAAACAGAAGTCATTTCATATTTCCATCTTAAAGCCCTCCTCTGGTAATAACTATGGCACAATGGTGAAATCAATACTTTAGATTGGAACACTATATCTGGCTTGGCACTAGCTCTCCCTTTAACATTATCCATTCAAATAAAGATTTGTCCTAGAGTGGTTCCTAAAACTATCCCTTTAATGGTGATCAATATTGTAACAAATGAGATCACTACTATATTCACACGTGAATAAAAATCTCTTGAAGAATGATTTGTTAACATGATGAAAAGATTGAAGAATATGGTTATATTCTGTCATGTATCTCCCTTCTCCCTCAGTGTGTTTTAGGATGATTCTCATTTTACTTTAATAGTTACCTTTTTACTGCTATTTACAATTTACCAATTGATTAATTCATGGTAAATACAACTTTTTATCTTCACTTATTTATCAAGTCAATTCAAGTTCTTTAAATGTGTGCTTATAAGTGTGTTTATGTGTAAACTCACTCATTCCCGTTGATCCCCTTCTCCTCTCCTCTGGTTTATCTCAAGCCGTGATCCCTGGCCACCTCACATTCTCGGCCAAGTCCCCTGATTCTGACTCCTCCCCCTTTTTCCATCAGCTGTCACTCTTTGAGGCAGCCATCTGCCCAGCTACATCTGCAGCCCCCATCATGCCACTGTTCTTGCACTGCTTTGCACTTCATCTCCTCCTTCACAGTCTCTCTGCTGCTTTATGGAGGGCGGATTTCTGCTCTCATGTCCCACACTTTGCTCTGTTTGAGGGACTGATAGATCTCTGCCTGTCAGCAAGCTGTTTTGGTTCTGGATGCCACAGGTGGAGATAGTTCTGGATGCAGTTCTTATTGTTGTTGTTGGTTCAGCTCTGGTTCACTGAGAAGGAGGAGTCTCCTGTTGGGTTAGGCTTTTGTTTGCTCCGGCGGATCGGGGTCTTAGCCGTCTGACATGCAGAGAGAGAGAGTCCAGGTCTCGGGACGCATAACCTATAAAAATTCTAGCACACTGAGGCGAAATAGATCCCCCCCTTTTTCACCCCGTGTCTTTCTAATCATACTATCTGTCTTAGTAGTTAAATGCCATCCAAACAACACAATAAACTCCCTCTAATAATCGTTTCATCCATTGTGACATATTTACCCAAACTAAGTTTCTCAACACCCACATGTTTCCAGCATCGCATATTCCACACACTATGAAAGAACCCCTCCGTATTCAAAAAATCCCACTGCTATCTAGCAACAATTGTAAAGTTGCAGAGCACACTAATCAGATCACAGTAATGTAATTTGACTCAAGTGTAGGCCTATTTCGTTCCTAGAAATGTTAGCAAACACCAAACTCCATCTACAACATTTATAGATAAATTGATTTAGCAAAATGAAATCTTACGTAATTCAAAATGTGACAAAAGAACACTGATTTGTCTTACACAAGATTGTGTAACTGACTAGACTGAGTTCAATAAAAATTAAACCATACGACTTGTAGTCTGGCTTCAATAAAAAATTTAACACCCCCTACCCTATCATTTGATCATATTTCCTTGTTTCTCACTGTGTCTCTCTCTCTGTCTTTCTCTCTGTCTTTCTGTCTCTCTCTTTTCTACATCCCTCTCTCATCCTTATCTCCCACTTTCTTTCCCCACTTTCCCATCTCTTTCTTCTGTCACTTCTGTTAGATATGAAATAAAACATACGAGTCCATGTAAGCATGGCATAGATCATAATCCATTACTCGAGAAGACTCAGTATCACCTCTGTGTTTTAACATTTAACAGCTTCTTTCTGACTGACAAACTTACAAAACCTTCTGTCTACTTTCTACTCTTTCTTCACAAACTCTCAGTAAATCCCTTTTTACTTCCCCTCTATGTTTCTGTATGTAATTAAATTCCTCTGAAATATGATGAAGTACAATTCCCAGTTAATGACAAATAGCATGAAATTCACAATTAATGTAATAGTCATAAAAACCACGATGCGACGCAACTGTATCCCTCAATGCTAAAAATAACAAATTATAGTATCTTATTTATTTCAATATGTACCACCTCAAATCACACATTGATCCATTAATTTTCAATGTTATTCACTCCAACTTCAGATCACTCGTTGATCCTTCACTCCTTGCTTTAAATTCAACGCTCAGCATCCATTTTCCAGAGCAATGTCCAGCAATTAGAGCAGAAATGTGGAGAAAAGGGGGGCTTTCTTAAACCCATGGTATTCTACCATTCTGACTTTGCATCTCTTCATCTGACGTGTTCACTTGTATTAATATACTGGGCTATTGTCGTTGTTACTATTAACGTGCTTCCCGTATAAAAATGTCAAAGGGGTGTTACCCCCTTTTAGCCACTAGATGGCAGCAGCAGACCACAAATGAGCTCCACCCTTCTGAGTGCATTTTTTCGAGCTCAGCAGACCACCGCTCCCACAGGTATTTTTAGGTAAAAATCAACACAGATTTATTCCCCGTACAGTTTGTCCAGCTTCTATAATGTGACGTAACCTTCATCACACGTTAGCTTTTCAAATTAAGTTTACAGACACAGGGAAAACAAGATCCGGCCACGTCACAATGTTGGTGAGGTTCGCGTTCTCTCCCTGGATTTAACATATAACAGACTTCTAGCCTATTAAGCTATTTTCAGCCGAGGTCTGTTATTTACCCCCAGTTTTAAACGGCGACCCGATCTGAATATCGAGTTTCCAGGTTAAGTAGTGCAGGAATTTCACCTCGCAACCTACAAACTGCACCGTTTCCACGTCACCCAGGAATAAAACTACCTGTAGATCCACGCCAAACTGCTCTATTTACGCTACGCAGGACTTTCCGTTTCTACCTGTCGATCAACGTTCTCGTTTTGTATATAACTTTCCTAACATATTAAAATATGCATTGTACATTCCATTTAAACTTTAAAAACACCGTGTAACGTCCACAGACAATCCTAACTTCTTAGTGTATCCAATTACAGACTTTTGATTTACAAAACAGTCGTCTGCGAACCTTATGTGTCAGGGCCCAGCTGATTGTCTGAGATGTTTGAAAGCGTTTGCCCTCGACCTATTCCGGTCGTTCTGGATTCTTCCTCAGCATTGTTCGACGTCGAGTCACCAACTGTTAGAGATTTGAAGGGATATCTTCTCCGCATTTCAAATCTCCGCGCGTCCTTATCAAGCTGGTTAAAAAACACAGGAAGGAATCCAGAGCTACCAAGTAATCGTTAAACAATAATCCACTTTAATGGTAATATGACAATGCAATACAATCAAATACAGTACAAATTCAATACAGCTATCTATGGGATCCCTACATTACCTGCAGCCAGCCAGAGGAGAAAAGAGGATGAACTGAATTCAAACACAACTTTTATACCCAAAAGTCACCGGAGGAGCCGAGTCAGTCTATCTCATTGGAAGATGTAAAAGATGACTTTTCTTAGCGAATCAGCGCGAGCCAGCCAGGACAATAAACCAGTGTCTCTGAGAGGGTAATAAAATGTATCTGGCGTCCGTTATCTCACTTCCCTGCATAGACTTTCACGCACACACTTTCCTGCACATTCCAGAGGCCTGAGCTGTATCCCTTTTGTTCACAAAGATAATACATATTAATACCCTCATATGAATACAAAGTAATCAAACACATACATATACTATTCAAGATATGATGACTTCCCTGAAACATGACATACTGGAGATCTTTAAGCAGAAGGAACTCTCATCCAACTCTCTATACCTCCCCCACAGGGCAATAAAACCTGTTAACTCCAAGCACCCTTTGTTCTCCAAAACCCATGTTAGCAGGCCCTGAATCCAGCTCACGGTTTTACACAGATTATTTCCCATTTAAGCTTATTCATAGTTTGTTAACATGAATACATACAAATATTTCACTTCAGGGCGCATCCACAAACGCTGACAAAGAAGTCATAATAGCCAATCAGAAAGCAAAGTACTAAACTGCCAACACGCATGGGCATAAGATTAACCCAACAGAGAATTTCCCCCTAACTGCCTAAACAAAATCTTCCTAATCTCACCTAGTCTTCATGTGGCTTGCGGTGGGTAATTACGCACTGGAACCCGGCGGAGTTATGGAGCGACCTGCACGCAGGTAACACCAAGAACTCACGCGGACGTGCCCCCGAGACAGCTGTCCGAAAACAGCTGACACTAACCACGTCGCCACAACACTATGAAAAAAAACAAAACAGACGCAACCCAAGGGGAAATGCCACTTAAGCCTAGCGGGGAAAATCTCTTTTACAAAAGCGTAACGAACAGCAACATCTTACCGTCTGATTGGCACACAAAACCTGACGACATGTCAAACACTACAGCTTCCTAAAACCCAAAAGACATGATGTGTTCCCCAAATAGCAGCGACAAGCCAGCACACAGCTGGACCACAACAATGAATCAGCTGCTCAATGACACCATGTGCTCTGAGCACTACACAAACTTTTTAAACAAATAACCCGTCGGACGAGCCCCCATTTGTTGCGACCTGGCTCAAAAGGCCGCAACAAAACATGTCAACGGGTAGGTAAAGGGGTTTATTAAAGAAAGTCATTCAAATTAGCCAAATTCATAGAGTGCAACAAAGTGGAGCAACTGAGAAAACCGGTACTTCATACTCAACCAAAACCCAGGTGTCTGCAGGGGAAAGCAGAGCGAGAACAGAGAGGAGCAGAGAGGCTTCAAATAGCTGCAGGACACCAGACACAGGTGCCCTGAGTTACTGTAATCAATGCAATCACTGGAGCCAATGCAGCACAGACAGAACAGCCACACCCTCTCTACTGATGGACCCACAGGGGCATCACACCTAGAAAGGGTTATTAACGCCTTTGTTACCTCGAGACTGGATTACTGCAATGCTCTGTATGTGGGTATGGATCAGGCCTCAATTAGACGCCTCCAGCTAGTTCAGAACGCAGCTGCACGTCTTCTTACTGGCCACAAAAAGAGTGACCATATCACCCCAATTCTGGCCTCACTCCACTGGCTTCCAGTTCGGTTCAGAATAGATTTTAAACTCCTTTTATTTGTTTTCAAAGCCCTAAATGGGCTGGCTCCTGCCTATATAGCCGAACTCCTCCATCGCTACACCCCAGGCAGAGCCTTAAGGTCGGCTGATCAGCTGCTGTTGATAGTGCCTAAGACCAGGCTTAAAACCCGAGGGCATCGAGCTTTCGCAGCGGCTGGCCCTAGGCTCTGGAATACTTTGCCCCTCCATGTGAGGTCGGCCCAGACCCTGTTTTTTTTTAAATCAACACTTAAAATTCACTTTTTCTCTCTGGCTTTTGTTTAATTATTTATTTATTTAGTTATCCTCAGAATTGATACTATTTTTAATATTATTAAATGTTATTAATATTATTGGGGTTTTATGGGGTTTCAGTTTTTTATGGTTAGTAGGTTGGGGGCGGGGAGACCTTAGAGAAGGTTCTGACTGGACTGACTGGTTGCTACGTCTGGTTGCTTGGAGCTGAGTTGGTATAACCCTGAATTAGATTAGAACATTTTAGAAATATGAGGAATAACCTCTTGGTTTTATAAACCGTTTTGTAATTACTTCTTCATCCATTTTTGGATCTCTGCTGGGTTTTCTTTTAAATCCCTAAACCCCCCCTTGGGCTTGGTCCCTCCCCTCTCCCTCTGCGGATCTAAGGTCCGGTAGAGGGGGATGGGGCACAGAGTCGCTTATCCAGGCGGGGGAGTGCATCTGACGAAGAGATAGGTTGTTGTGCTCTCTATCTCTGTTTCTTATCCTACATTTTCACCCTGGACTAGAGGGAAAGCGTTCTTGGACGCCTTTTCAGCTCTGTTTCTTACTATATTCTTCCTACCCCGTTTACCTTGAACTATTCTAGGAGAGTGTGTTGACGTTGACTCGTTGGGCCTTTCCTCCTGTACTTGATTGTTCCCCAGTTCTTTCCTTTAACTGAATCTAGGAGAGGGCTTTTAGGCCTCTCTACTTCCTTCTTTTGATTAGTTTAGTTTTTCACCCCCTTTCCCTTGAACTAATTTATACGGGAGAGTGCATTTACGTAGTTACGTTGTGCCTCTCGGCGTATACTTTGACTTTCTGTCTCTTTGGAGAGTGCTAGTATGTTGGATACGTTGGGCTTTTTCACTGTTGTCCCACTAGTATCCCATGTCCCCTCTTCATAATTTGGGTCTTCATAATTTCCACCCTATTCTAAGGGGAAGCATGATGGTGCCTTTTCTTTTCAATTTCTGGCTTTGTGTTTCTTCACCTCTTACTCGTTTAATATTTAGGAGAGTGCATTTACGTAGTCACGTTCTGCCTCTCTTCCTCTGTTTCTGGCTATTCTTTTCATACCCTTGTTTCTCTGAGAAGAGAAGAAATACTATTCTAAAAAGGAGTTGACACATGGTGTCTCTTCACTTGTACACTTGAGGGGTCAGAGTTCATATGGTGAGGGATTCCATGAGCGATATGCGCCAGCCTGTTAATAGGACTGCTCGGGTCTTGATAGATTGAGTGGGGAAGTTCATGAGATCTTTCTAGAGGGTTATCAAGAATAACTTTTATCCAATGACCTTTTCCCTCTCTGTCTGTGTATTCTCTTGTTCCGATTAACCCAGCCAAATCTTTTTTTTGCTTTGTATCTATATCTACGCCGGGATCCGGAGTCGAGGCTGATCCTCTTGCTGTAGTCCTGTGTCTTGGATCCTCTATCCTGAGTTCTGGATTAAGTCGTGGACTTCGGGTCGTGGCTGAACCTGTCTCTGCGGTCCTGCCTTGGGTCTCGCCATGCTGCTTCCCTGATGGCTTCCACAGGATTGTAGCTGACATCCTCGTGGATTCATCTTCTTATTACAGACACATGCATTTCCTAACATTCGGTCTATATGCTGTAAAATGTATTATCTCTTCGATTTACACACGGCATCTATTGCACGTCTGTCCGTCCTGGGAGAGGGATCCCTCCTCTGTTGCTCTCACTGAGGTTTCTCCCATTTTTCCCTTTAAACTGTGGGTTTTCTCTGGAAGTTTTTCCTTGTACGATGTGAGGGTCTAAGGATAGAGGGTGTCGTTTTTCTCATACTGATATTCTGAACAATCTGTGCTGTTGTATTTGCTGTAAAGTGTCTCTACTGTAGGCTATTTTTATTATATGTACAGCACTTTAGCTCGACCAAAAATCGTTTATAAATGTGTTATATAAATAAAACTTGATTTGATTTGATAAGTCTAAGCGCAGAGGGGACCGTGCTTTCTCTGCTGCCGCCCCTAAACTGTGGAACGATCTGCCCTTGTTAATCAGACAGGCTCCCATACTGTCTGTTTTTAAATCCCGTCTTAAAACCCACCTCTTCTCCTTAGCATTCGGAAACAAGTAGATTGTTGCTTTTATTTGCTTTCAGTGGTCTATTGTTTTTATTATATGGCTGTTTTTAATTTTTTTATTATTACGTTTATTCTGGTTTGTTTTGTGTTTGTATCTTGTATTTTAAATGTATTTATTTTATGTTTTCTGAGCTTATCTCTCTGTACAGCACTTTGGTCTGAAGGTTTTAAAGTGCTATATAAATAAAGTTGGATTGGATTGGATTGGAGTCCAGCTTTGTTTGACAATGTTGGCAATGTCATGTTTAGATGACATATTAACCTGTTATATTGTAAGCTAAAGGAGCTATCTGTGCAGTATATTACATGTTTATATTTGTAATGGTTTTATTACTACCTGCCTGTTGAACCGTTAATTAGCCTTGGAGAATATGTTCCATTGAAGAGAAAGTTATGCTTATTGTTTGCTGTATAATATATTTAATTCACTGATTCTCATTCTACTTGTAATTGTGTCTATTTCTGTTATAGACCACACATACATATAGTCCAGGGCTGCCACCTTTAGAGTTCAGCTTGGAGTGAGATGACAATATTAGTTTTTGGTACACTGATTACTTTTGATGCTCTTCATTTTGTACTGCACCTCTTTCCATTAGTCTTTACTCTTTTCCGTGAAAATATTATATTTTCTACTGTTGATATGTGTCTATTAACTGTTAATGCTTATCTTTACAGTTTAATGTATTTTAATTACATCCTACTATCTCGCAACTATAGCCTGTTGTCAATAAAGTTTCACTTCATTTACACCTGGTCTCTGTGGCCTGAAATCGTCTCCGGAGGATACATCAGTGTATCCTTGGTTATAACTCCTCCAGAGAGCCTCCTCTCTCCTCTCTCTCCTCTCTCTCTCCCCTCTCTCCTCTCTCCTCTAAATCAGTGTACTGTCGGTTATAGCTCCTCCAGAGAGACTCCTCTCTCCTCTAAATCAGTGTATCCTCGGTTACGGCTACTCCAGACAGCCTCCGCGATAATCGATCCTCGACGAGCCTTTAGAGAAATTTGTTTTCCTTCGAGGCGGCGCGTCGACATCCGTTTCCGGGTCGCTGCCGGAGGACCGAGGAGTCGAGGACGTGAACATTTGAGAAATGACAAACGGCTCATTTCGGAGGACTCGCACGTGTCTGCTTTACGCCGGGACGACCGGCGACCCTCCCCGACAGGCGCATAGACGCGAAGGCTCGCCCACAATTGCGTGCACATCTGTGACCGCAGTTTTAATTATTATTATTGTTGTTGCTATAATGCAGGGGTATTATTATCAAGTGGAATGCCCTTACCTACTGGCCTAGTTAACTCAAAGTGGTTACTATTTTTTGGCTGGGCAGTGTAGTTTTACACACCAATTTGACTTTCTCAGGACTTAAAACGTTTTTTTGGGGGCAGACCCCCACAAAGAAAAAAATATATTTATACACGTAAGGTCATCATCTTAACAGTTTTTTATGCTAATCGAGTCATCCGTGAGCAGAGCAACAAGTTGGCATGCCTATTACAGCTGAACAAGATGGTAATTGCCGCATTCTGAAGTAATCTGAACAAGATGGTAATGGCGATTACCATCTTGTTCAGCAAAACGCCTCAAAAAGGTATTAAGATTTAAAGCTTTAGTGCGTTTTGATTCAATGCTGAGTACAGCCAAACTTGACAGCCTCTTCTCTGTCATTGTAGACCGCAAATACCTCATTCCTTCAGTACTTGGGTCCGAATGCTTCTCGTGTTGCGCCGTCCCGTTCAAATGAATTCGCCACCAATCACATTTCCATACTCGCACCAGGGCCGGGGGAGGGGTTACAAGGCTCGCGTCTTGTGCTGCATTCACTTGCACTCGGACATATCATAAATGTCCGATGAGCCACAACTTTTCTTTCAAAACAAAGCTGCCAAGTGGGGTGGCAGCTGGGGTGGCAAGGCTATTTTTAGGGTGACAGAGGCCACCTCATGCCGCCCCGGTAGATCCGCCACCCTGCTTGACCGGTAGGCTGCTTTTGATCAAAGTCTGTGTGTGTCTCTCTCCCCCCCCCCCCCCTCCCTGCCTGCTGGTCTGCTCTACACGGCTTGGAGCAATCTCCAATCAACCACACCTGCAACCTGCTCATCAGCCACACTATGAAAACCTGCAGTCTGCACTCATTCCCTGCCGTATTGTTGCCGTGAACGGTTTGTTGCGTGCCGCTCTAGCTTTTTACCAGCATATTCTTTGACAACTTTGCCTGCTTTTTCATTTCATTTCATTTCAAACCTTTATTTAGACAGATAGGTCCCTTGAGATCATGGATCTCTTTTACAAGGGAGACCTGCATCAATTTAGTTCCACATGAAACATAAAAACAACATAAAAACAACAATAGAGGACATCATATTTACATATTCACCAACACTTACAAACTTTTGCCTCACACTCATTTGTATGTCTCTCCCAGGAGGAATCCAAGGCCTTCCACACTCCCAAGACCAGCCAGGCCTCTCCACCCTAACATAATAACATTCTGGCAACATAAAAAAATCTAACTTGCAGCTGAAAACGTTTTTATGTTATCAAAAACATCTTAAGAAGGTTATCAAAAACATCTTAAGAAAGTTATTACCAAACATTTAAAGAATGTTTTTAGAGAACGTTATCCTACCTTTCAGAAGAACATTCTGGGAACCAAAAGAAAACTTCCCGCTGAAAACATTCCTAGAACAATGAATGTAACATTCTCAGAATGTTTTTAGAACCAAAAATGTCTAGCTGGGTAGATAGCCAATATACAACCCAGTCTCACTGCATTTTGTGTTATAGTCACGACATTTAATCTCTTGATTCATTGGAATGGTTTTAAATGAGAAGCTATTTCTCGCTTCGAATAAGATCCTTGGCTCAGCCTCACCAATCGATTAGTACTGGCCCATATGTTGAAAACTAAAGCTTCATATTCATCCACACATGCCAGAAATAAAAAAACTGAAAATGCCCATCATATAATTATCAATAACGGATGGTGTGTGTGTGTGTGTGTGTGTGTGTGTGTGTGTGTGTGTGTGTGTGTGTGTGTGTGTGTGTGTGTGTGTGTGTGTGTGTGTGTGTGTGTGTGTGTGTGTGTGTGTGTGTGTGTGTGTGTGTGTGTGTGTGTGTGTGTGTGTGTGTGTGTGTGTGTGTGTGTGTGTGTGTGTGTGTGTGTGTACCTGCATTCCAACCACAGCGTATATAAAGAATAGCATGAGAATGAGCAGGCCCACATAGGGGAGAGCCTGCAACACAACAAGCAATAACACTGTCAGATGGATGCCTCATTTCTGAACTAGCTGAATCTGATCAGAGTTGTTACTGACCTGAAGGGATTTGATGAAGGTCCACAGAAGATTCCGAATCCCTTCAGAGCGATTCAAAAGTTTCACCAGGCGCATGACCCGAAACAGTCTGAAGAATGTGACTGACACAGTCATGTTTTCAGAAGACTTGTCAGAGAGATGAAGGACTTTTTATAAATCACATGATATTCCAAAATAAAAAAATAAACTGGATTTAAAAACATTCAAGCATCTCACCGCAATTGCTTGCATTGGATCCACTGCCTGTAGAATTATAAATATTTTCTTTAAAGCTGCATTTATTAAGAATGGCTTTTTAAAAATGTTTTTATGCTCACGTTCCAAACTGTTAGTGAACACATCCATATTTGGTCATTCCATAAAAAAACTTGCATGAGAAGCAGAACGAGAGATTTATCAAACAATAGGAAGATTTCTATAATGCAGATAAACAAAACTAAAAAGTAGGATTAAGTGCCTTATCCATTGAAGGAGGACAACGCCATTTGTGCCAAGAAGGGCTATATGGTTATATCAATTAGCAAATTCGTGGGACTTTATGGGGGGGGGGGGGGGATTTGCGTGACTCTGGGAGAGTTTTTGAAGTTGGGGCAAGAGATCCTTGTGGTCCCTCGATAGGGGCCAGACCAGAAGGGTTCACTGACCCTATTTGACAAGAAGGTTGTTGCACCTTCATTTAAAACAGTGGGTGAGAGAGAGAAGCATAGCTGTCATGTGATCACCTGGGGGTGGGTGAGATCAGATGGGTGCAAGGCTGACGGACATACAGACAGGGTTCAACTGGAACCCTCAGCCTCACTGTGATCTGCTGAGAGTTGTGCTGGCACAGATTGTCTGCTGCCTCTGTCCAGAAAGCTGGATAGATAATGTAACATGCATGCTGGTAAAAAACGAAACACTTCTTTGATTCACTGGAATCAAATAGCAAATCCCACCAGCAGCCTGGCGAGGAGCCTGTGATTAATCAACCCAGTCTCACGGCATTTCGTGTTATAGTCACGACATTTAATCTATTGATTCGTGTTCACCAACACGATTTTCCCCTTTTTTTCGTGTCACACAGAACGATTTTACAAGCAATGTATTTCTATTAGTAGTGTGTTTCGTGCCTGCAACACGTCTTTTTGTCTGGTCGGGTCTTGAAGACCGGAAGCTGTGCGGTTCATAAAAACATGTTTTACTCAATACCAAGCCACGATTATTGTTTTTAATTTTAAATCGTATAATGTCGGACTTTTTTTGCCGTCCGCGATGAAAATAAATGGGGCTCAGAGCCTCAGAACCGGAAACAGATACACACGCACTGAACTGATTACCCAAGATACTCAGCTATGGTTTAAGCTCGGTGTGTGCATTGTTTAATGCACATATGGTGTTAATGCGATATGAAATCCGAAAAACCTTTTTAAAAAAAGAAAATAATACTTTAATCCGAGTGTGCTTGCTTTTCTCTTTGGAAGTCATCACATAACGGCATTGTAATACACGGTTCGGCTGCATTAAATATTACACATCTGCCGTAGTTCTTTATTTATAGAGCCCTGATTAGAAGAATTGGCAGAAGAACTGCCACCGAAACTGAATACGTGACTTGGATCATAAATATATCAGCAATTAAACAACATCTTCAATTTCTCTTCACACAATACGTCTCCTTGCAGTATCAATAATAATTCGGCTGACTTTTATATTTGATCCAATTGGTAGATAGGTTATATTTACACCATAACGGTGCACAGCTGATAGAAAATGATTGGAGTTTTTAAAGATATTACTGATTTTCTTTGAATATAAGAATGTACATACTGAGTTGAGAGAAAAGTCAGGGGATTTGGGTTATGGGAGACACATCTATGGATTCAGAATTTCAATAGCTTACCATTAAATGACGGATATACCTTTCTGTCTGTGATGTTTTACAAATCAGATATTAATGTGTAGAAGTAAAACATGAGAAATAGTATAGCAATATCCTGTCAAATTATGTGAAAACATGAATAAAACTACACATCTTCAGATGTTATACATACATAAGTGTCCTACACTAATAATAAAAAGTTATTATGGTATTGTATTCTGTGGTCCCGTTCGAGTCCAGTTTTGGATAGTCTGCCGTGGTTTCGTTCCATTTGAAAGAGCTGTTTGACACTCGGCGTAACCTTGGCGCACTGCTACTCCAACACCTAATCCCCGAGCTTGAAGATTAATCACGGGTCTTTTCAAGCGAAGGGACTGTAGTCCCAAACGATAGTTGAGGATTATGGGTAGTGTAGTGTCTTCGGCCATCCTAAACTCAGAAATGTTTCTCGGATTTCATATCGCATTAACACCATATCCCAACGTGCATTGCGGCTAAAACATCCAATCACCGAGCTTAAACCATAGCTGAGGATCTTGGGTAATCAGTTCAGTACGTGTGTATCGCAATGATGCTCGAAATGTCCCATATAGGCCTACGTCTGTTTCCGGTTAATTTTGAAATTCAGTTCCTGACGGACGCCAAAAAAGCCAGAGATTATAGAATCAAACAAATAAATAAAAACAAGGACAATTGTGTGTTATTGTTGAGTAAATAACAGTGTGTTATTTAGAAAAGAAGAACAAATTAGAAGGAAAAAAATATAGATTTCAGTATTCTGAGGCTCTGAGTCTGAGCCCCATTTATTTTCCTCACGGGTGGCAAAAAAAGTCAGACATAATACGATTTAAAATAAAAACAATAATCGTGGCTTGATATTGAGTAAGAACATGTTTTTATGAATCCCACAGCTTCCCGTCTTCCAAGACCCGACCGGACAAAAAGACGTGTTGCAGGCACGAAACATACTACCAATAGAAATACATTGCTTTTAAAATCGTTCTGTGTGACACGAAAAAAAGGGGAAAATCGTGTTGGTGAAGACAAATCAATAGATTCAATATCGTGACTATAACACGAAATGCCGTGAGACTGGGTTGCAATATAAGGCTTAGTCATCTTGCCAAATAGTGAGCCTGTGTTGATGTATGAAAACGATGTTAGAACTGGTTTATGAATGGTTCTTAATGATTAATAAAGTGTTTACAACCTAATTAATAACCTAATTATAAACCCTTTATGAATCCTTTATAAGGGTAGTCTTATTGTAAAGTGGTACCTGTAAGGGAAACTTCTGTGTAGCAATGCAGTGGGAGTCACCGACTCAGGAAAGAGACACGGGAGGAGCAGGAGCTTCGATGTCAAACACTGATGATTTATTTGGAGTTACGGCCGGAGAGATTCACATCACAAGTCACATCAGTCACGGTGAGACTGCACGGGAGAGTTGCCACGTCAATTCTGAAGAACTCTACCTCAGACCCCTGTATTTAGCTAGTTCTGAGAGCATCATCAACATGCTGCATAACAAGATAGAATCATAACACCTCTATCAGCTGACGTCAACTGGCAGGAACATAGAATCATAACACCTCTATCAGCTGACGACAACAGGCAGGAACAGGGAGACAGAACACTGAGAGCACAGCAGCCAAGGTTACGAGGTGCGTGTGCTCAGTCAGGACAGTTTGAACTGATAAACTGGGTCAAAGTTATGGGCCTTGGAAAATATTCCACAACAGTTTCTCTCTTTTTATCAATTTTGATAATCTAAAAACCTTAGTCTAATAATATTTTGTTCAATACTTAAATCAATGGGAATCTTCAGATTTGAGTGTGGACTTACACAACATCAATTACATCAATAACAATCACATTAAGAACAACATAATAAGATTGAAACATTCAATTACAATGATTGATACTGCCAATCATAATAGAAAAATCATCTCTCATCAGTGTTTGGATCATCTTTTGTCAAAAGCATAATAATGAACACACATAAAACACAGATGCATATTAGCAAAAATATTAGTTTTGGGCCAAAACTGAAATTAATCCAGTACTTGAAACATCATTGTAGGTCTTTCTGTGCATGGATAATACATTAAAGAGTAGTGTTGTTAAGCCTGATTGCTGGACGATTAAGGATATTAACATTATCTGTGATAATAGTATAAATATCTTATTATTCAATACATTATAGTCTGAAAATATTAATTAATTAATTTTGTTTAGTGCGAAAGTGTAATCTGATCCAGCAAAAATATATTAATCACCACTATTCAACACATGTCTGTTCATTGGAAATATAAAAACAGTAATTAATTGTACATCTGTAAACATCCGAGGTATAAAATCAATTCAAAGTTCATCTTTGTACGAGAGCTGGAAGAGCATGTCCTTCAGTCTTTCTGACTCGTTCTCCTCCTCTCTTTATGACAAAGAGTGTCTGGTGTGTGTAAAGGCATCCTGATACTGTAGATTAGCACTGAGGTGCTGATTGGCTCAAACTCTTCGTCATCAGAGCGCCATATTTCAACCCCCCAATTGCTCTGCTTTTGTGTGGCTCATTCAGTGAGCACTGTATGATCCCCCAGTGAAACGGAGGCTCATCTGCCTGCATTCCTTCTGCTATCTGCTTGAGAGCAGTGCAACTGCGTATTCCAAGTGGCGCATCCAGGTCTCCCCCCGTGATGGGAGAGGTTAGGAAGACATCTGCTCCTCCAAGAAACAAGGAACCTTGTATGAAGCCTCTGAAGCCCTCGCTCGTCCCGCAGGGTTGTCTGCCTGAGCCCACCGAGCAGAATGGTGAAGAAGCATCCCATCTCCTCAGATAGTTGAAGATTAGAATCCTCTCATCTCGAACGACCTCGTGCCTCCTTGCCCGTGGATGGGGGTGCCCTCTGCAGCAGGAGAGTGTGACCCTCTCTCTCTGACCCTTGGCCTTCAGAGCTGTCCTAGTTATTGGGTTAACACCTGATAGGGATGTTTTCCTGAGTGCAGACAACTCAAAGTAATGGATTAGCACATTATCATTTAATTACAAAAATAGGATAGGCCCCTCAGAATTATTTGGGAGTCTTCCTGACACATGCACATGCATAAATGTAAGGTTTGTGTTAGTCATTTAACATGCAAGAATCCTATACTCATCAGTCAAAAGCAGAGAAATGTTATTGTAATTTAAAGGTGAGCTAGTCCCTGGATATAACCCCTTCTCAATTATTCTAAATGTTATATTAATTCACCATCTGATCAAATATTAGTTTATCAGAAATATATATTTTTCCTCTTCCATAAAACAGGTTTGAGTAATCTGTTCCAATATAAAATCAATTACTCAATATAATTGACTCTTCCCTCCCTTTTCTTACATATGTCACATATGAAATAATAACTTAGGAGTCTATTTAAGCATGGTGTAGTTTATAATCTATTACTCGAGAAGACTCAGTATCACCTGTGTGCAGCTTGCAAAAAAAACAATTGTGAGAAACATATATTATGCAGGAAATGTATACCTTTGTTGAAAAACAAAGCATATCTGATTTGGGAGGAAAAGCTTCATCCCCCTTAACATCTGAGTTATTACTGATGGCATAGCATGAATGATATTGGGTGTCTGAGGGTGTTATTACTGAGAAATGTCAAACAAATTCAAAACCTTACATTTGAAAACAGGTTTGCATTCCTCCACTTAAGGTGACGTTATCATTGGAAACAATGAAAGCTAATTGTTTTGACGTAGAATCTATCAATTGAATCGTTAGAGCAGAACAGAATGGTCGTATTGTAGCCTGAGTTTCGTGCAGCCTCTAGTTTTTACCAGGTGGACACATTGTTCTATATAATGTGAATACATGTAGAACTAAGAGGCCCCTGACATTAGGCCTATTTTAAAAATAGTAGGGGCCTTTAACAGCTTGCCAACTTACAGGCATCCTCTGCATAGCAGTATGAATAGCCTTAAAAAAACAACCCACTCTGTGGTAACGAGAGTCATGTATCCAAACCAAATGCTCTAAGTGAAGCCGTTAATCCCATCTGACTGACCCAAGGGTTGGTGCTGGTGTGACAGGGAGGCTTCCAGGTGTTCAAAGCAGATGTCAAGCTTTCAGTTCATGGCTCGGTGGGGGGAGCAGACCCACGTGAGACAGTATCAATGGCTGTAATGTTCAGTTTGAGGAGCGTCATTCTCTCTGGGAGCAGGAAATGGTGTCCATTCTCGGACCAGACCATTAATGTCATTTCATGTAGAGCAGCCATAGCATCTCTGTGACTGCACTCAGCCGGACTTTAGCAGGGTAGAACTGGGTGACTCTTAGTGAAGCCGTCCAAGGCCATAGACAAAATGGAACCACGTACTAACAAAAAGGACACAGGGCCATCAATGTCTCTCTTTACCATTGGCCTAATTGCACAACAAATGAGTGGAAAAAAAAAATGTGGAACACTAATCCATCATGTGAAATGTTGAGTTAATCTAAATAATTACTTATGGGTTGAAATCAAATTAACATTAACATTAGAACTAAAGTCAGTCAAAATTGGACTTGCACGGATCAGAATCTAAGCAATACACCATTTTCCCAGCTCTGTAATGAAAAGGATAACAAGATTAGGTACATTACAGGAGTGTTAAAACACCCAAACATGCACACGTATCTTATTCTAGTAGAGATTAGAGGACAAGGTATAATGTTGTGAACAAAATTACCAAGTCAAAGTTATTTTATTCATTCTATGTTATGTACCACATTTAGTTTAATAATTAATCTTGAATTACTAATAACTTTAAAGAAGGCAACAATTTACAATTTGGATAAGGTGAATACTTATCCAAAGTGTGTGTGTGTGTGTGTGTGTGTGTGTGTGTGTGTGTGTGTGTGTGTGTGTGTGTGTGTGTGTGTGTGTGTGTGTGTGTGTGTGTGTGTGTGTGTGTGTGTGTGTGTGTGTGTGTGTGTGCTTGTCTGCCCAAGGTTTAAAACATTTGGGACAGCACAGCAGTGAGAATGTTATGAGAACCAATATGTTGCTTAGACTAAACTCGAAGGAAGCTAGACTGGAGTATTTTAACTAAATCAAAACACTTGCACATTAATTAAATACATTTGACATTTAGCTCGGGCTGGGTTCAATACTTTTCTTTATGGTATTTAAAATTGGGCTCGAGTAGAACCCCTGGATTTGGCTTGCAACACAAAGTGATACTGATCTCTGTAGGACTTGGAAGTGTCATGATTCAAAGTGTGGGCCTGTGAAAGAGAGGCCCTTGGAAAACAACATCTATTTTTTTTTACTTTTTCCTCTGCACACTCAGATGCAGGACATAAAAACACTCTTTTGCTATTTATTTTCATTTTGCAGCACATTTATACTACCAGAATTGTTTTGCTTTACATCTTTATATTATTTATTTTTCTCAAGTCATTTACTTTTGGTGGGATAACTAAAATGTAGTTCATTTTACCCTGTCTATGGACTGATTCATTATTAGTTGTTACAAAACATACACAAGACGGCGGGACAAACCAATATAGACCCACCCATACAAACAATCAGACAAACAAAACATGAACTCGTAATAAACACCAGCGTGACAGCAAAGCTCATCCAGCTCAATTTAGTCCGAATTAAGAGGTTTCAGAGGGGGTGGAGAATTGTAGATGGGGCGCCTTGACTCACGCACCCACCCTTGTATACAAGTCATAGATCGGTGCCTGAAAGCCGTCCAAGAGCGATAACTAGCTTATCTTCTTGCGACACCACTATTTTTTTCTAGTGGCGATCGGAGCCCACAGACTTTTCCCTCTTCCCTTTCTCTCCAACAAAAGCCCAGTTGACTGTAGTCCGATACGACCAGCCTATTCACTTGCTATCGAGTTCATTACAATGATGAAACACAGTTTGCTCTACGCTTGCATGCCACTACCCACCCGTGATCAATTAGCCTATAATTTTATGTATGCACCCCTGACCGCCACCTGCTCCTCAATGTGTAGGGAACTGTGGCGCATCGGGTGATGCGCGCACCTCGCGCTGGCCCGTCTTACCATGAGAAAGCGGTCGCAAACAACGGGTGCTTTTTAGACCATCTCGTTTTTTTTAATAGAGACGGCGGTGGTGTGAGTTAAAGCTTTATAGACAAAAGGCTGTGACTTTCTCCCTCTCAGCTGCACTTCTCCAGCCCCACAAACACGGGGGGGGTTTTACACACACACCCGAGCTTGCAGCCGGAGCCGTGTTTTACAGAGAGGCGATAGCAGTAATATCTCTGGCTGCTTATTTTCAACTTGCTGTGTTGGCCGCTGAAACCCCCAGAATTCGGCGATTTGTCCAATACAAATCTTTACATTGCTTTCACACAGAAGCTCCACTTCACTGATGCCCTTCTTTTAAGGTCTCTCTAAACATGAGCTGTGTATGCTTGTATGGCACTTCCGTCCCGAGCAGCACACACAGAGGAAATCAGCCAGGACTGAGTCCCCAGACACTGATCCCCTGGGTTTATTATCCCCAAATGTTCATTAACCAAAAACGAAACACAGCCGCTCAGTTTCACAGGTAATTTTAGGATACCGTCAATCACAGATTCTGGTAAGGCAATGTCCAAATGTAGATTTGAAATCACACTTACCAGTTCTGAAGATTTGTTGGTATCCTGCCGACAACGCCAAATTGTAAGGGAAACTTCTGTGTAGCAATGCAGTGGGAGTCACCGACTCAGGAAAGAGACACGGGAGGAGCAGGAGCTTCGATGTCAAACACTGATGATTTATTTGGAGTTACGGCCGGAGAGATTCACATCACAAGTCACATCAGTCACGGTGAGACTGCACGGGAGAGTTGCCACGTCAATTCTAAAGAACTCTACCTCAGACCCCTGTATTTAGCTAGTTTTGAGAGCATCATCAACATGCTGCATAACAAGATAGAATCATAACACCTCTATCAGCTGACGTCAACAGGCAGGAACATAGAATCATAACACCTCTATCAGCTGACGCCAACAGGCAGGAACAGGGAGACAGAACACTGAGAGCACAGCAGCCAAGGTTACGAGGTGCGTGTGCTCAGTCAGGACAGTTTGAACTGATAAACTGGGTCAAAGTTATGGGCCTTGGAAAATATTCCACAACAGTACCGACCAGGTAATACCTGAGCTCCGTAAAGTGCCTCCATAAACATTCATCTGTTTGCATCTTGCATTTTTTTTACTGTATTATCTTAATAGTTATAACTGTAATAAACAGTATTTAATTGTATTTGACTGTACAATATTTAATCTTACATTCTCTTCTTGTATATATATTATTCTATTTAAATGTCAAATGTAATTTAAATGTAAAATGTAGAATTAGAAGTTGAGGATATTAGAATGAACATCAGCCCCCCCCACCTGTGACCTAGCCGTCCCGCTAGTCTGTTCCTCCAAACTGGACTGCTTTAAACCCATTACACTACCCTCCCTTACACAGATTGTTTCCACCATGAAACCTTCAACCTGCCCGCTTGACTGGGTCCCCACTGCCCTTCTGAAGGATGTCTTTGACACTAGTGGCCCAGCATCCTCTCCATAATTAACAGCTCTCTGTCAACTGGTACCGTTCCAACCTGCTTCAAGCATGCACGCCCCACCTGAAAAAACCCAATTTAGACCCCACCCTGCCTAGTAACTATCAACCTATATCTAAACTTCCTTTCCTTTCAAAGGTTCTTGAAAAGGTTATTCTCAGTCAACTGCAGCCCTACCTACACCAAAATAAGATATTGGAAAGATTTCAATCAGGTTTTAGGCCCCACCATAGCACAGAGTCTGCCTTGTTGAAAGTGTACAATGACCTGCTCCTCTCTGCTGACTCTGGTAACTGTGCGATCCTGATTCTTCCTGACCTCAGCGCGGCGTTCGATACAGTAGATCATGACATCTTATTACACCGCCTCCACTACGCAGTGGGAGTTGATGGCACTGCCTTAAACTGGTTCACATCTTACCTCAAAAACAGAAGCTTCTCCGTCAACATGGGCATTTTTTCTTCCCCCCCGGTTAGTCTCCCCTGTGGTGTCCCACAAAGCTCCATCCTAGGTCCTATTCTGTTCTCTATTTACATGCTTCCTCTGGGCAAAATCATGCAAAAATATAATATTTCCTTCCACTGTTATGCGGATGACATACAGCTCTATCTCCCCCTAAAAACACACGACCAGTCCAATATTAAGAACCTCATGAACTGCCTTGAGGAAATTAAGGGTTTGATGGCACAAAACTACTTGCAGCTAAATGAAAGCAAGTCGGAAGTTGTCCTTTTCGGCTACCCTGAATCCCTCAAAGCATTTATTAACAGTCTTGGCAACCTGTCCGCCCTTGTCAAACCCCATGTCAAAAACCTTGGTGTTATATTTGACTCTGCCTTTAAGTTTGACAAACAGGTCAATGCAGTAGTTAAAGCCAGTTTTTTCCAGCTTCGAACCATCGCCAAAATCAAGCCGTTTCTGTCTTCTAAAGATCTAGAGAAAGTCATCCATGCCTTCATTTCATCCCGCTTAGACTACTGCAACTCCCTGTATACTGGGATCTGTCAGTCATCCCTGTCCCGCCTGCAACTGGTCCAGAATGCCGCTGCCAGGCTCCTCACAGGTAGCCGGAAGAGGGTCCATATTACCCCCAATCTGGCCTCTCTCCAGCATCCACCTCCCTATCAGATCGGCCCCCTCCATTGATTGTTTTAAATCCAGGTTAAAAACACACTTTCACTCTCTAGCGTTTGACTCCTCCATATATGGCTGATCTATTTTTTTATTTTTACTTACTTATCTATTTATCTGAAGGTCGTGTCAGCTACCTGCTCTGTTCTGTACAGCACTTTGGTCAAAATGGGTTGTTTTTAAATGTGCTTTATAAATAAATGTGATTGATTGATTGATATCCTAACCTTTACTCTTGATAACGGGTTAAAATCCAAAGATCCTGGATCCTTAGATAAATAACTGATGACATTACTGAATAGTGCTCTGTGTGTGATATGCCCTTTTATAGCCTTTCTCCAGAGGTCACTGTGGTTCACGTATGGTTAACATAAACAATAGCAAAAGGTCATAGAAAGTGCTCATTTTTTATTTTTTATATCAATCCAAGCCAACATGATGTTTGGGAATGCCTAACACATTTCTTTAAGAGTATTTCCATATATTCATAAAAAGAATACTGTATCAAACTATTACCCTGACACAATAGAGAAATAAAATACATAAAACATCAACATAAAAACATATTCCAAGTACAAAATGTTGTAAATTATATAATACAAATGTTTTTTCATACTTTATATTTGAGTAGCATTTTAAATTGGCTTGAGTACAGTATCCTAAATGTGCAACTTATTTTGGATGCTTTCTTTCTACCTTCAGTGAAGGAAATAATAATTTGATCCCTTGCAGATTTTGTATGTTTGCCCACTTACAAAGAAATTAACAATCTATAATTGTAATGGTAGGTTTCATTTAACAGTGAGAGTAAGAATATCAAAAAGAAAATCCAGAAATTGACATTATATAAAAGATCCTAATTGATTTGCATTTAACTGTGTGAAATAAGTATTTGATCCCCTTGCAAAACATGTGTTAGTACTTGGTGGAGAAACCCTTGTTGGACACACAGAGGTCAGACGCTTCTTGAAGTTGGTCTCCAGGTTTGTGCACATCTCAGGAAGGATGTTGGTCCACTCCTCTCTGAAGACCCTCTCCAAATCCTTCAGGTGTTGAGGCTAATGCTTGGCCTCTGGAAGCTTCAGCTCCCTCCACAGAAGTTCTATGGGATTAAGGTCTGGAGACTGGCTAGACCCCTCCCTTACCTCAATGTGTTTCTTCTTTAGCCACTCCTGTGTTGCCTTGGCCGTATGTTCAGGGTCATTGTCCTGCTGGAAGACCCCTCCATGACCAGCGTCCTGGCTGAGGGAAAGAGGCTATCGGCCAAGATTTCCCTGTACATGGCCCCGTCCATCCTCTCCTCGATGCAGGGAAACACCCCCAAAGGAGCCCCAGTACGAGGGCGACTGATGCTCATTTTGTGTTTCTTCTATTCCTGAATAATGGCACCAACAGTTGTCTCCTCCTCACCAAGCTGCTCTCTGATGGTCTTGTAGCCAGTCCCAGCCTGGTGCAGGTCTACAGTCTTGTCCCTGAGGTCCTTAGAGAGCTCTTTAGTCTTGCCCCTGGTGGAGAGGTTGGAATCTGATTGATTGATTCTGTGGACAGGTGTCTTTTATACAGGGAACAAGTTGATATTAGGAGTACTTTCTTAAAGGAAGAGGACTTACGTTATTCTCCCACAGACCAACCGGTCTGTGGGAGAATTCTCGTTGGGGGTTTAAATACTTATTTCACACAATTAAATGCAAATTAATTTATATCTCTTATATGATGTAAATTTCTGGATATTATTTTTGATATTCTGTCTCTCATTAGTGAAATAAACCTACCATTAAAATGATAGACTGTTTATTTCTTTGTAAGTGGGTAAACTTACAAAATCGGCAAGGGATCGAATAATTATTTCCTCCACTGTAGTAACCAGTACCTGCATTCATAATTGTGGCGAATTTTTAGCTCAAGTGATGACCCTTTGGCTAGTATCAATAAGTAGCATCAATGTAGTTGAATATGGGATGAATGAAAACTAAAACAGATGATGAATACATACAATACATGTTTTTTCCTGTACAAACAAATCCACTTGCTTTATATGTTCAGAGGTCAAGCGATTTTCGAAAGTGCTGTGCTCTTTGGGCAAGTTCTTTAGCAAACTCTTGAGCCTCATGCAGAGCTTGCTTATCAGGGAAGTGCAGTGCTGCCTTCTTGGTGGCCACAGCCAGCTGCTTCAGAAGAGCACACAGGTGGTTACTCTTACACAGGAGGCTCTGGGGGGACCCTCCACGTTGGGCCTCTCTGCACAGGGTGTCCACCAGCCTCTGGCCCACCATGATCACCAGCTTACTCTGCAAGATGAATTTCTCTGGTGGCTGACCATCCCGGAGGCTGCCCACAAATCCCCCGATGGCCTTCTGGAGAGCACCAAAATAAAGCCGGCAGTGCTCTGACACAGAGGCTGGTCGATGTTCTTCTGTGCCGCTGCAGGACTCAGAGGAGTGACGCTTGTTAAGAGCCTAAGCAGTGGAACAAAGAAGGCAAAGATTTACACACATTGTCTTTATCTGAGTACAAGAACGGTTTTGATTCCTGGATGGAGACATTTATAGATAATGTATAAAAAATAAATGTTCTAAGATGCAAAGATTTTTCTCAATTCGGTCATGCTCATTTAACAGGAACAAACCCCTTGTTTAAAAAGAAGATACTGACCTGTATATTGTTATAGACTTTGTCTGATGTGACTTTATCTACTGGTTCTTTCTGCACTTCCATCTGCTGCTTTTCAAAGTCAATTTTTGTCTGAGTCAAAAGTGGTCGATCATGAAAGTTACTGTATGCTTTGAGTTTCCTTTGGATACAAGTTCGTCATCAGTTACCATGGTAACTCAACTTTATAATTTAGGAGGACTAAGAAGATAAAACAGTTTTTACCTGTAGCTCTACGTAGTCATTGTCATCCTCCACCAAGGCCCCTCCTGGTTCACTCACATCAGGACTCTTCTTTATATCCAGCTGACCTAAGGGGTTGAGAGGCTCTGGAGCTTTCTGCGAGGCTCTGAACAGAAGCTTGCCATTTGCATTGATGATGGATACCAGACGCTTGATGTCCTCTGGAACAGTGCGGGCCACCATAACGAAGCGCTCCAGTTGATCAGGTATCTGGACCTGCCCAGAGTCCTGACAAAGTGTATTCAGGGGCCAGCCAGTCATATTCAGTGCACTAACTGTTTGTTGAAGGATCATGCCTGAGTCTTCCACAATGGACAGCTGTTTATAGAGCCTTGTCTGAAGGTTGGCATCGGTCAAAAGGCGTGCATTGCCTTTAACATCCAAAGCAAAGTTTAGGAAGCACATAAGAGAACATGCAATCCCCTCTGATGCTTCTTTGATTTCCTTCAGGTGTTTCTCCAGGTGTTCTTTGCTCCTCCAGTGACTGCTGACAAACTCCATAAGACGGGGGACAGCCTCGCAAATTGAAATTTGCAGGTCCAGAATTTTGCGACAGGCTTGATCCTGGCTGAGCGTCACTTCTCGCAGAGGCTCGGGAGAGGGGGAATTCAGAGTCAGAGAGTCACAGGAGCTAGCGGAGGAGCTGGAGGCCCTGCTGATTCTTTGACTGTCTGCTGCGGAGAGTCGCAGGGTTTTACCTTGATCATTGTCCTCTTGTCTCGGAAGTGACTCCCCACTTCCGGGAAGGTAATGGAAAGATGTGCAGGCCAGAAAGTTCCTCATTCGCTGCAGACGCACCTTTGTGAATTCATGAGCATTACTTGAGTCGCCCCTGCACTCTAATGGGATATGATCACTGGACGGTTGATTGAGAACTCGAGTTAAAGGTTCCTCCTGGGGTGGAACTGCATAAACAATGTCCTCCACAATCCTCTGAGTTGGGGGCTTGTCATAAATTGGGGCCCTTGGCAACACTTTGGGTGGACTCACGATGTCAAGTGAATTGTGTTTTGGTATATCATAAAGCAAGGAGGTTGCAATGCCTCCTTGAATGGGCCAAGCATGTGCTGAAAGAGTGTCATAGAGTCTACAAATGGCTTTGGAGGGCATGGTATCATTGGAGATTTGGGGTGGACTAAGTTTCTCAGGACCCACTGGCACATCATAAATCCACTCAGGCTTGCAGGGGATGGGAAGGGTGCTGTATCCACCCATCATTATTTGTTGGGCTTCTGTGGTGGAAGGAACAGGGATATCATAGTTTGGATCCTGAGGCAAGGATGGTGGAACTGCATACACCTGTTCACAAGAAAAAAGTTGTCATTATTACAGTTATGCAGACAAAAAAAGTCTTTAAATGACTTTTTTAATTTAGCACATTTTAGGGTCCTTGTTCAATAATCCTTGTAAATGTCTTTAACTCACATAAGAGTCTACCGGATTGCCACAACTTAAACTCTCCGGAGAATCAAATCTTTTCTCCAGCTCTGAAATTGGAATCAGGGAGGGTTTCCGTGGCGTATGTCTGGGAGTGGTTGATGCCTGCAAAAAGAACATATCAATAACAGTAAAGTGGCATAATATTTACAAAAAGTCCCTATGTGATGCATTTGGTTGTGTTAAATGCAGGAGCTCACGCTGAAAAGAGAAGCTCGTCTTGCTTGGCTCGGGACATCGTAAACCTCTCTTGTAGAACTGGATAGCTTGCTTGAGAATGAAGGCTGCAGACAGAAAGACAGGCTCTCTTCAGGGTTGACTGTTAACACTTGCGCTGCTTTGATCAAAGCTGCATTACCTCATTGACCTCTCGATCAACACATTTATGTGGACAGTGTTTGCCCATAGAGAGTGCGGGAGAACCCCAATTATGTTACACTTTGCCAATTAACGCAGCTCTATAATAGAAACCTTGCTGCTTGTTTAATCTTTGGTGGCTACTGCAGAAAGGAACAGGAATCCCCTGGAGCGGGAGAGGAAATGGTGAACATGTGAGTTTATTTCTCTCCACCTTCTGCCATACAGACACTTCTGTCTTTTTGGGTCCCTAGCGGCATGAGCTGCTGTTTGAAGTTAAAAGTGTCTGAAGTCTGTGTCTGTTGGTCTTTTACAGGCCCATAAAGTCCCCGGTGCTACATGCCTGTCCCATGGAGAGGCCCCTGGTCCCCATCTGTAAGCTCTTTTGCCAGCAGGGGTTTCACAGCTTTGCATTTCTGCAACATTCTACCTCTCTAATCAAGACGGTGAACTCTTCCAAGGAAAAGTCTTGACCCCAGATAAATAGAGAGACTAAGGTCTACATTTAGGATTTTTTTTACATAAATTCAATGTTTGTTACCTGGTTTTCCTCAGGTCCTTCCTTGCTGTGCCTTAGTGCCTGCTGCACTGGCATTTTTGAAGCTGATAGATGAGTGGACGGGACCTTGTAGATCTTATCCATGCGTTCATAAGCTGGGCTGCTGGATGGTCGGGGTACACATGGGATCTGGTAGATATTTTGCACACTGTCATCAGTTTCAGCATCAGTAAATCTGAATGTTTCTGTGTCATGGCTTAATGAGCTTGCAGTGGTTCCAGTTTGAGGTAAAAGCTGCAGTCTATTTGCAGGGGCCAGCCCATGGCGTCCATAAAGAGAACACATCCACCATCCGCTGGTCCCAGCCACGCTTTGATCCATCACCATGACAATGTCCCCTTTTCTGAAAGCCAGCTCATCTGCACACTCTGCAGTGTTGTCATACAGAGCCTTTGCCAGTTTGTTCTATAATAAAGAACAGGGGAAATGGAACTTAAGGTTAGAAGGCAGAAAAAACTCTATGGCACATTTCAAATGACAAAAGTAATATACTGAACACAAAGACAACCTCAATGTGCAGCAGTGCTGCGATATTGTAATTTGCAAAACAAAGATCTACATTTAGTTGGTAGTTCTGGATGCTGCTGAAGGCCTACGACAACTTTCCAAATATTGCTACAAGTTGCAGATTTGAGTAATCAAAAGATTCACAAGGCAACATTGCCTTCATTTCAGTCATTTTCTAAATTAGTAAATGGATGGGAAATGGAAAGCATTTATACACTACTTTCCCAGTATTTGTGATTTCTAAAAGTGCTTTACAACGTGAGTCTGCAGTCACCCATATACACACATTTATACAGAGGCTGGCATACAAGGCTGGCTTCAGGATTTATTCACATTCACACACACTCACACACGGTTGTCCAGGCCGTCAGGAGCAAATTGGGGATCAATATCTTGCCCAAGGATCCAACCTACCTGAGGCAAAGTCACCAAAAAGTTGTCAAAAGTCTCAGTGACTGCTTCCCTTATTGTTAACATGCCTGTGAAACAACAAAGAGTATAGCTCTTTTGTTCTGAATGTGGCACTCTGTATGTTCACTTCCTGTTAGGGCTTTCTGCATAGAGGTGACTTCTAACAAGATTCTTCCTCATCTTGCAGGCGTGCAAGTATATGTCATCATTTCACTCAATTCTTTTTAGATATGATTTAATCTCTGAAAATTAAAAAAAATGACATTTATTTCCATGTTATCGTTTCCATTTCTTCACTGTTCGTTCTCTTCTTTAAAAACACAAATGAAGGTATCTTACCAGACGATGTTGAAACAGTTTGCGTCATTTAAATAAACAAATCTTATCTTCTCTGCAGTGCAATGCAGCGGTCAAAAAACCGTGTGGCTTCACAACCAAAATAGAACCCAGAGTATCAGCAGGACTCCTTTAACCAGCTGAGGCAATCGCAGCACCAATCAGCCGCTCCGCCCAACCGTGGCTGCGGATCCCGATCAAATGACACCAATCAATTATACTCCATTACATACATTAAATGATTAAATAATCAAAATAATAAATCAACGTTTTGGCTCCTACAGTACATCTTGTGTTGCGAAGGGAGCAAAGTGCCATTCAAATCGAACAAACATTATATTACAATAAACATAACTAAAGCTGGCTTTAGATCCATGAGAGATCCTGCATTAAATGGTAAATGGACAGTACTTATATAGCGCTTTATCCAGTCTTTAAGACCGCTCAAAGCGCTTTACATACTACACTGTCATTCACCCATTCACACCCATTCATACAGAGCAGTGTTCCTTACTATAGGACCTAACATTCACACACCGTTGGCCATGCCATCGGGAGCAACTCAGGGTTAAGTATCTTGCCCAAGGATACATCGACATGTTGACTGCATGGGCTGGGATCGAACCCACAACCTTCTGGTTGAAAGACGACCGCACTCCCTCGCAGTCACAGTTGCCCATTAACATGTCAGTGAAGGCATCATTTCATTACCTCATTACCTTTACCTTATTACAACAGCAGTCTATGGAGTCTAATTACTCTCTATTCTCTTTGCTGTTGGTCATTTATCTCTAAATGTGATACCGCAGCATTTGCTTTTAACAGATCCGATGTGTTTTAGATGTGGTTATTCTTAAGGAACCTGCTGTCGTTTCAGCACCCTCAGCTCAAAAACGTGTGTGTTTGCTGGCTCTGAGGGTGAATCCTCTGCAACAAAGAACCCATTCACCATCAGAGGCCGACATGCTCAGCACCTGTTGGATACAGGCCTGGAGAGTCCACTGACCGCACACACACTCACACTCACACACACACACACACACACACACACACACACACACACACACACACACACACACACACACACACACACACACACACACACATACATGTGCTACAGACATGCAAGTGAAGAACTGAGGGTCAAATGACAGTCAGTAGCCCCCCCGACAACATATAGGTTGTTGTACTTTCTCCCTGGACTCAAGAGGGTATTCATTCCTGAGACGACATTGGTCATGAGAGGATGTTTGTTTAAACAGCCCGCTCAGTGTCAGTGCCAGTAGTTGCAGCATTTCAACCAAAGCCTATCATGTGACATGTTTCCGGTATCAGTTTAACCTTTTTCATTAGGTTATATAAACCCATTGGATTGAGGTCAGCTCTGACTGCCTGGATCTACAGTAACAAGGTCACATTCAGCTGTGACTCTTTTGGACTCCTGCACACGCCTGCTTGTGGCGATCAGCCTCTGGACAACTGGCCTCGGCTCTTTAACGCCCCAGCTGTCTGCTCTCTGGGCCTCGCTCCGTCCTGTTCACACATTATCCTCGGCCCGTTAGATGCACCTCAAGAAGTGCTTTAAAAGCTTCTGTTTAGGCATTAAGACGCGTCTTCTACAGGTTGGATGTGGAAAGTATGATTGTTTTCAACAATTATATTTTCAACTGCCATATGATGCCAAACGCTTAGAGCTCAAACTGCTAGTTAATAAGTCACTGTTTAGTGTAAAAAACTCAACAAAAAGCAAACTTTACAGACCTTAAAGGCGACGCTCAAAATCACAACCAACACTCCAAAACCCAATAACATTCCATTTACAACGATATAAACCAGAGAAGATGCACATTTTATAAGACGTGTGAAGCAGGAGATCTGTCTAAATGCGAAATGATACTCTAACAGAAGTGGATAGCGATGAAGTCAGTGAGCCAACTCAGTGATATCTGTTATTCCCACTATTTACTCTTCTTACTTTCATACTTGAGCTTAAAGCATGAGAACCACACTCTGACCTTTGCCCACTGGAGCCCAGGGTCAGGTCAGCTCCTCATCATTACACACTCACAAACTGCAGGCCCAGCACAACACACACACACTCAGGATGAGGCAGAGTATGCCTTCATGTGAACAGGAAGTCAGCATGTAAATATGACATACTGTATGAAATGTTCCCACACTATCTGAGAGACTAAGGGATAAACAACTGTTGATTTTAACCCTTGCTTTTAACATGTGCCAATGAAGAGTATATGGTTGACAACTCCAAAAGCTAGCAAGAATAATTTTAAATTACATTATTTTTTTACAAAAGAACATAAACTGTAATTGTGCAATTACAATAAGTCATTAATTGACTTGGAAGCAAAGTACTTGTTATACACTGCTTAATTAATCCCAAACAAGGCTGTAGTGTTCACTCATAGTCAAACTGTCACCACTTCCTGCCAACAGTGGAGACCAGAGTGCTGCTGAGCTGCCATTTTAGAGAAGTATGAAAGAGGGACACCAATATCTGGTTCAGACCAGTCTGTCTGTCTGTCTGTCTGTCTGTCTGTCTGTCTGTCTGCCTGCGTGTGTGTGTGTGTGTGTGTGTGTGTGTGTGTGTGTGTGTGTGTGTGTGTGTGTGTGTGTGTGTGTGTGTGTGTGTGTGTGTGTGTGTGTGAGCCTGTCTGTCTCTCTGTCAGCCTGTATGTCTGTCTGTCTGTCTGTCTGTCTGTCTGTCTGTCTGTCTGTCTGTCTGTCTGTCTGTCTGTCTGTCTGTCTGTCTGTCTGTCTGTCTGTCTGTCTGTGTGGCAGCCTGCCTGTCTCTCAGCCTGCCTGTCTCTCAGCCTGTCTGTCTGTCTGTCTGTCAGCCTGTCTGTCTGTGTGGCAGCCTGTCTGTGTGGCAGCCTGTCTGTCTGTCTGTCTGTCTGTCTGTCTGTCTGTCTGTCTGTCTGTCTGTGTGGCAGCCTGCCTGTCTCTCAGCCTGTCTGTCTCTCAGCCTGTCTGTCTGTGTGGCAGCCTGTCGGTGTGGCAGCCTGTCTGTCTCTCAGCCTGTCTGTCTCTCAGCCTGTCTGTCTGTGTGGCAGCCTGTCTGTGTGGCAGCCTGTCGGTGTGGCAGCCTGTCTGTCTCTCAGCCTGTCTGTCTCTCAGCCTGTCTGTCTCTCAGCCTGTCTGTGTGGCAGCAGAGGAACTTATCTCCGTACTCACATTGCTGTTATTTATACTCACACTTCCTGTGTGTCACTCTGTCTTGTAGCTGTTACATAGACTGTGTGATGGAGCATTTGGAGATGCTTCACTTATGATCAGAAACTCTAAGCAGTGGCTTGTCTCTGTGCAGGGTCTTTGTCCCTGCACAGAGACAAGCGTTGTTTACCTACTAGACATTTAACACTTTTAACTTCCTTGGAGACAGAACTATAAAAACGTATAAAATAGGGGACATTTGGCATTTCATGTGAGCCCATACAAAGCTTTTTACTTTGTGTAACACTGGCAGTTCTGCAGTAAATCTGATGTATCATGTAAAGCTACCCATATGGAATTTTTGAACAGCATTAGAGCTTTGGAGCAACATTTTGTTAAGTAGTTTTTGTCAAACTAGTGAACACAAATGTACATACATTTATACATTTTTATATATTCCAGAGCTATCTTAATATTCCTCAATGCATGGCTGGATAACCTATGGAGGGATAGAAAGGAGTGTGTGTGAGTAGGATGATGCCCCCCCCCGCCGTGTTAAGCTCATTACTGTACTGACTTGCTCTCAGAGGACAAAAACAGGCAGCACAGCAGCCCTTCTAAAATAGCTCTATATTAGCTCAAATATGACATGAAAGGAAATAAGATGGCAAAACTGAAAGTTAGTCATCAACAAAGCAGTGTTTTCTCTAAGGAAGCGATGAATACGATGAGCTCAGATAAATATTGTTCTTGCAATGTCCGGATGATACATATCCTTCCCCTCCATGAGCTACAGAGGAGAGGAAGCTTCGTCATCAATCTTATCAAGGCTTTTGAAACATTTGCCACCAGAGTAATAGAAGCTGATTCTGTACTTTTAATCATCAAATAATTCAATCCATCAATCAGAACTAGTCTTAGAAAATGTGTTGAGGAACTGTAGATGTCAGACATGGTTATTCTCTTGGACTAAATGTAGTCCTTTATTGATCGGCTTAGGTCCTCTAACAAGCAAATATATGGCTTTTTATTTATTGGTATGGTTGCAACCAGTTTTAGAAAACATTAACCTAAAATGTCACAAGCACAATCTGGCCAGAGGGGCCCAGCTGAGGTTAAAGAGGCATACGATTCAAGATTCAAGAAATAAAGCTGGAACCAATTCACACCCCCCAAACTAAAAGTACCCTCACATGCATTCACATGGTATTTAAAATTCATGAATGGATATGATCGCTTTCTGAGTAGATCATTGAGTTGTGATGTAAATAGGCTCTCAGGTTACAGCTCAGAGGGGCTGTGTGTAGGAATAGACGGCCGCTGTCACCGTAAGTTCAATTGAAATCAGAGCAGGTGGTCTGCAGGGACATTCCTCTGGACGAGCACCGGACACAGCAGAGCAGAATTAGGACGATGGTGACTCTAACTGAAGGTCCAGCAGCTGATTCTGATCTGAGCTGCAGTACTCACCATGTTAGCTGAGGTCCGTCCACACACAAGAAGCCTGTTGTCAGTGAACCATCTCAGTGAGCGTGTGGAGCTGCCAGTGCTGTCCTCCTCTGTGTCTCAGGCACATTGTGTGAACTGTCACTAAGACACACTGATCTACATGGGGGGAGGGGCCTCTCACTGACAGAGCTGCTGTGCAGCTGCCCCAACCCACCCTGGTTACATTTCTACACAGCTTCAAGCCACTCTGCCCCCCCACCCATGTTACTAATAAAGCAGAAGTACATCACTAGTTTACTTTTCCAAGTAACTGAGGGGATTTCTTGTCATTTTCTTTTTTTTTGCTTCCTCTTTTCTTGTACGTATGGGTAACACTTTATATTAAGGCACACCAATTCACCATCAACTAGTTAATTAACATGCATATTAACAGTATATTGGCTCTTTATTATTATAAAACACTTATTAATGCCTTATTCTACATGACCATATTCTACAAGTAATAAGCCATTAGTTGAGAGTTGTTCCTCAATAACCCTCTAATTAGGGCTTATTTGTTGCAAGTAAGGAGAGAGAGAGAGAGAGAGAGAGAGAGAGAGAGAGAGAGAGAGAGAAAGAGAGAGAGAGAGAGAGAGAGAGAGAGAGAGAGCTAGCTAGCTGTCTTAGGTAACAACAGTTAGCAGCTAACGTTTTCTGCAGTTTGTGTTGAATCTGAAAAACAAAGGGTAATTTAAAGGTGGGGTAGGTAATTTTGGAGAAACCAGCTCGAGTGCGCTAGAATTTGAAAACACACAACCGGAAAAAATCTGCCACTTCCTTACAGAGCTCCTCCTCCAACACACACGAACGCGCACATGACCAATGAGGGCACGAGATAAATTTGTGCACAGATGGATGGCTGACAGGCAGGTAGGCCATCCAGTTATTTTAGCCGGGCCGGCTCATATGATTGGTCGTGCTTTTTACAGCGCCACGGCTGACATTTTGTATGTATTTATTGTCAAAGCATTTAATGTATTCATTGCTATCGGGTTGTTAAGTGCATTCCATGGAATATAACAACAAGTGTTTCTCAGGACCTCTCTCCATCAGGACCAGAACCTCTCTCCATCAGGACCTCTGTCCATCAGGACCAGAAACTCTCTCCATCAGGACCTCTGTCCATCAGGACCAGAACCTCTCTCCATCAGGACCTCTGTCCATCAGGACCTCTGTCCATTAGGACCAGAACCTCTGTCCATCAGGACCAGAACCTCTCTCCATCAGGACCAAAACCTCTCTCCATCAGGACCTCTGTCCATCAGGACCTCTGTCCATCAGGACCAGAACCTCTCTCCATCAGGACCAGAGCCTCTTGCCACAAGAACCTCTGTCCATCAGGACCTCTCTCCATCAGGACCAGAACCTCTCTCCATCAGAACCTCTATCCATCAGGACCTCTGTCCATTAGGACCAGAACCTCTCTCCATCAGGACCAGAACCTCTTGCCACAAGAACCTCTGTCCATCAGGACCTCTCTCCATCAGGACCAGAACCTCTCTCCATCAGAACCTCTATCCATCAGGACCAGAACCTCTCGCCAACTGAACAGTTTCTTCCCCTCCGCTACCGGCCTCATCAACAAGGCCTACCCCCCCACTGACACTTTACCTCAGCCACAACGCAGACTCTATGCATTACAATAATGCACACTTGGTACATTATATCTGTTTTATTTATTTTTTACTGAGAATTTTTATTCCATATTTTATTCCTTTTATATTCCATTCCATTCCTTTGCAATGTAAATTATGTTTTATGTTATATTTTTACTATACTTTTATTATTTTAAATATTTGTTTCTAATTCTCTACCTGTGTTTTGAATTTATGTTATTTTGTTTTTACCACGACACCAAGTCAAATTCCTCGTACGTGTAAACCTACTGGTAATAAACATGTTTCTGATTCTGATGAAAAATGTTCTTCACAATACTGTCAATGTTGGACAGAGTATTTTAAGAGGATATGGTAAACACATGATATGAACACTAGATCCACTAGATCAGTACTCCAGCAGCAGCATTGTTACACTTTGGAAAGTCTTTAGAGACTGGCCTGGATAGCTGTTCACAACTTTCCTTCAGCACAGTGACACACCCTTGTCACTCTTGTTGGCCTCTTATGACGCTGCTGTCTTTTAATATATGTATAATATATTATTTCTCTGCCCCTAGTTCTTCAGTCTCATCAGCCTCATCAATCCATCAGTCCCAGTCAACGTCTTCAACCTCCAGCACACTTTCCCTGTACAAGGCTCATTCCCCATGATCACAAAACGATCCCTGTATAGTCTGAGTGCCAATGACCTCATATTATGTCCGTCATTAAAGTTACATCATCGATTATACAATTCTCTTTGGTTTATTCTCTTGTCTCTTCTCTTGACTGAATTACAATAGTCCTGTCTTTAACTAAATGTAAAGTCCTTCTACCAGAGGTGTGGACTCGAGTCACATGACTTGGACTCGAGTCAGACTCGAGTCACCAATTTGATGACTTGAGACTCGACTTGACAAAATCACAAAACACTTGCCACTCGACTTGGACTTGAACACCAATGACTCGGGACTTGACTTGGACTTGAGCCTTCTGACTTGAGGTGACTTGATCATTTAATTCAGAGGTCTCCAACACGCCGATCGCGAGCTGCCGCTAGAAGAGAAGACTCCCGTCGTGGAGAGCAGAATCTTCAGCCGCTCCTACTCTTGCTGAGAATCCTTGCAGGCAGGGGCGGGACTTTATTTAGCTGGGCCACCATGCGAGGACACACTAGGATCATACCATTATGTGAAAGAAGGGTGGGGGGCACAGCAGGTGTAGTGGTACAGGCCAGCTGCACAGAGCGACGGGGAGACGGATTTAAATGCAAGTGCGTCGGAAAAAGGCAAGAAATTAGTGAAAACCGAAAAAAGAAGCAGCATCTGGCTGCTTTTCAATGATATTGGAGAAAGCAAAGCTGAGTGCAGGATTTGTCAAATGAAAATAACCTTTTTTGGTTACCTTTATTTTGGTAACCACTCAGGATTTACTGTCAGAGGTGGGAGAAGTTCAGATCTTGTACTTGAGTACAAAAGTACCAGAGTGTAGAAATACTCGGTTACAATAAAAAGTCCTGCATTCAAAATGTTACAAGTAAAAGTACAAAAGTATTAGCATCAAAATATAGTTAAAGTACCACCTGCAGAGGGATCTTGATGCAGGTGTTCTCTTCCCCATAGAGACCGCCTCGCTGCACATTATCCCTTGCATAAAGATAGATTGTGGGTCCCTTACAACATGTTGTACACAGTGGAAATAAACATTCTGGTCACCTCAACATCAGGGATCTTATACATTAAACTCCTTCTGAATCAAACCGTCACGGTAGCCTTACCTTACTGATCCCTCTTCAAATAGAAAAAACATGTTACTTTACCAGCAGAGAGAAAATTGATTATTAAATTATTAATGTGACTAATAAAGAGCAATTTGATTATTAAGTATTATTCTGTTGATCGATGTCATTACATTTGGTGAAAAACACATAATGACTTGTTTAAGACTCGTTTTGTCAAAGTTTAGGACTTGGACTTGACTTGAACTTGCCCAACCTGACTTGAGACTCGACTTGGACTTGAGCGCAAAGACTTGAGATTTGACTCGGACTTGAGCGCAAAGACTTGAGACTTGACTCGGACTTGCAAAACAATGACTTGGTCCCACCTCTGCCTTCTACTGCACCCTTTTAATGCATAAAGTCTGCGTTATGGCTGAGGTAAAGTGTCAGTGGGGGGGCCGAGCCTTGTTGATGAGGCCGGTAGCGGAGGGGAAGAAACTATTCAGGTGGCGAGAGGTTCTGGTCCTGATGGAGAGAGGTCGTGGAGGGATGGCAGATTGCAGCCGATCACCTTCTCTGCAGAGCGGATGACACGCTGCAGCCTGCTCTTATCCTTGGCTGTGGCTGCGGCGTACCAGATGGTGATGGAGGAGGTGAGGATGGACTCCATGATAGAGGTGTAGAAGTTCACCATCATCGTCTTTGGCAGGTTGAATTTCTTCAGCTGCCTCAGGAAGAACATCCTCTGCTGGGCTTTTTTGATGAGGGAGCAGATGTTCTGCTACCATTTGAGGTCCTGGGCGATGATGGTGCGCAGGAAGCGGAAAGACTCCACAGCAGTTACTGGGGAGTCACACAGAGTGATGGGGGCGGGTGGGCCTACTATCTTCCTAAAGTCCACAACAGTCTGTACTGTCTTGAGAGCGTTGAGCTGTCGCGATCTGTCTGATCTCTGAATCCCCTGGCCCTGGGCCCAGGAGTTCAAAACTTTTAATCCCTATCTGATCAGATCAGATTTGGATTTTGAGGAGTTCAAAACCAAAAAACAGGATTAGGATCACTTTGATATCCCATCAGATCAGGAAATCCAATCCAAGCTTTAATCTGGATCAAATCTTCAAAACGGGTAGTTCAAACCGACAACACAGGATTGGGATCAGTTTGATCCCAAACAACTGGATTATCCTGATCCCACCAAAGGGGTGGATTTCCAGTGGATTACCAGAGCAAAATGTACTGTACCATTTATTTAAAAATATGTTTCAATATAAATAAGATGGCAAAGTTTGTTAACTGAAATAATACACCATTTTTAGCCTTCATGGCAAATCAATTTTATTTTTCATTTTTTGGTCACGTTTGTGGTGGCCTATTTTGTTTTCAACCAAATGTTGATGACATAAATGTTTATGCTCATGAAAGTATCACAACAAAGATTGTCAATCACAAATGTAATTTAGATTAAAGAAAAAATATCTTCAACAAAAAAAAAGTCCATCATCTGTCATCACCTTTCAAAAGTAATTGCGGACAATAGATGTCTGCAATGTGGTCTCTTGTCTTCCTTGTATTATTTTTCATGTCCACAAGATGGCGATCGGTAGGATTAAAACACTGATATTCAGGATCTAGTCATCTTGAAAAATCGTAATCTGGATCAGGCTGATCCTATCCTGAATTGCTTTGAACTCCAGGGACAAAATCTGTCCGACTTGTCTGATCCTGGATCACAAAAAATGGGATTTCAAAATCTGATCGGATCTGATTGAGATTAAAAGTTTTGAACTCCTGGGCTCTGGATATCTAGTAATCTTGAAAAATCGTAATCTGGATCAGGGTGATCCTATCCTGAATTGCTTTGAACTCCAGGGACAAAATCTGGCCGACTTGTCTGATCCTGGATCCCAAAAAATGGGATTTCAAAATCTGATCGGATCTGATTGAGATTAATAGTGTTGAACTCCTGGGCCCAGGAGTTCAACACTATTAATCCCTATCTGATCAGATCAGATTTGAATTTTGGGTAGTTCAAAACCAAAAAACAGGATTAGGATCACTTTGATATCCGATCAGATCAGGAAATCCAATCCAAGCTTTAATCTGGATCAAATCTTCAAAACGGGTAGTTCAAACCGACAACACAGGATTGGGATCAGTTTGATCCCAAAAAACTGGATTATCCTGATCCCACCAGAGGGGTGGATTTCCAGTGGATTACCAGAGCAAAATGTACTGTACCATTTATTTAAAAATATGTTTCAATATAAATAAGATGGCAAAGTTTGTTAACTGAAATAATACACCATTTTTAGCCTTCATGGCAAATCAATTTTATTTTTCATTTTTTGGTCACGTTTGTGGTGGCCTATTTTGTTTTCAACCAAATGTTGATGACATAAATGTTTATGCTCATAAAATTATCACAACAATGATTGTCAATCACAAATTTAAATTAAAGAAAAAATATCTTCAACAAAATAAAAGTCCATCATCTGTCATCACCTTTCAAAAGTAATTGCAATGTGGTCTCTTGTCTTCCTTGTATTATTTTTCATATCCACTAGATGGCGATCGGTAGGATTAAACTTGGTTCCCAACCTTTATTGTGCCAAGGACCGGCAGATACATTAAAAAATAATCGCGGACCGGTTGTCAATTTTAACTGATTTTAATATTTACTCACCAGCAGGACGAAGGTACGTTTTAACCCTTTGTTTTTTAGTTCTAATTGAAAAAAAAGAAGAAGCAGAAACGGGTCGTTCTTTTTATTTTTAATTTTGGCCCAAAAAAAAACAACGGAAATTCATCTCGTTTTTTCGTTTTTCTGTTCTTACAGTTAAAATAAGTATACCACTCAATGTTTCGTTTCCATAGGTGGGTGTGTCTCCAGCGCCTCATTGCTTCTGATTGGCTAGTTACATTACTTTCTAAAAATGGAAAGTTATCTTGGTCCAACTCCCCACGTGAAAAACAGGGTAAGTTTAGTGCTGCTAATGTAATGAAAATGGCTCCAGGCCCCACAAGATACGCTGTCAGCCATGTCGAGACCTGAAGTCAGCATTGAGCTCTTCATAACACCATCAATAGAGGATTGATAGACAATATACTTGAGATTGTGAATTTAAAGGTGAGGTGCATGCATGGGACAGTTAGGAGTTGGGTGGGAACCACTTACAAGCCCAAGGTTGTTCATTTTGAGTGCAGAAATAAAAAAAGGGAGGGAACGGCATGTCTTTGGAATGCTGACACTGGCCCAAAACACAATGTTACTATCCTTGATAATATACTGTACATTTCTTAAATGCCAAAATTGTACTTGGAAATAATATCGATCCTTTAACAACAGCAAAAAGATCATCCTTTAAAATGTTACGTCAATCAGTGAGATTTTATGGTGATTTATATATTTTACAATGGTCACATAAGAATTATGGATGTGTGTGGAGGTGGGGGTAGTGTTTTATTTAAAGAGCCTGTGAAAGCATCCCAACAACTGTTGTGCAATGAAATATTGGGCTACTAGTCATCTCGAACCGTCAGTTTAAAAAAGAAGGTGCGATACCGTTCCGATAAATATCAATAATTTCGAACATCGCGGGGAAATTCCTTCGACTCATTTTGAAGTTTTGGGGGAAGCCGGAAGTGACGTCAATGCGGGAACGCTTCACTGTGCAGCGAGAGAGCCAAACACGGACAAAGTGTGTTGTCATGCGTAGAAATGGTGAATTACTGAGTTTAGGCACGTTAATAACGTTTTAATTAAGTTGACTACAGTATATTCATATTTGTCAGTGCTTTCATGTCAATTCGGCGAATATAAATGATCGTGGTGAAGATGATGATTACATTTGGATTAAAAATCGGTAGTGAGAGCTGCTGAATTTCCTCCCGTCGGATGTGATATAAAAACAAATCGATTATTTTTGTAGTTGTAAACTCAAGTGGATGAAACTACATTTATTAGTGCTTTCATGTCAATTGGGCGAACATATGATACATTAAATGATCGTGAGGATGATGATTAAAAATCGTTTGTTTGAGCCGGTCTGCATTTCCTGATGAGAAAACAAACCGATGCTTTTTGTAGTTGTAGTACACCAACATGGATTAAACGTGTGTTTTTTTTACCACAATGTTGGGGAAATTAATGGATAAAATGCACGGATTATTATTATTATTCCCACTCCGATCGGGACACTAGGTCCACCGTTTCCCCGCAGCGAGGCTCCCCCCGTTGACAGTTTACGTGGGCTGGGTGCAGTGGCGGACTGGCCATCGGGACGAATCCCGATGGGCCGGTACCGAAGTGGGCCGGTCGGATAAGTCACTAGCACATCCCCCATAGGCGGCGCGTGAGGCTAGGTTTGGGAAGGCTAAATAACTTATTTTACCTGACGCTGCCCGCCTCCGGTGTCTATAGAAAATAGATCAACTCAGTGTGCGGAGTTTAAATCTCTCAAGTCATATTACAGGATAAAGGAAATACAGTTTAAACTGCCGTATGCAGAGAAGACGCCGACGTGTCGCACTTATCATTCATATTACATCATCAATCAGATCATCGAACATATAATATCATAATATATCATATATTTCCTTATCTGAGTCAGCTTCTCCAGCCGTATCTGGCCGTGCAACACTTACAGTGTCACATACTGTATGCAGAAGTATTATTTTAAGCAACACATTATGTTGACGAAACACTCGAGTCAAATGTAATTAAAGTCAGATCCAGATCGTGTCTTAGATGGGGCAGTGATATCATAAAACTATACGCTTTCAAACACTCGGTAGGCCTAGTTATTTTTTAACCAGTTGTTCTGTATTCACCTTGCAGGTGCAACTCTGTGGCTTGTATCCTGGATTATATGTTTAAATCATGGATGTTTAAAGCTCATATTTGTCTAATATTAGTTTACTTTTCATTAATGAAGTATGACGCTGCGCTGTCAGTACACTTGTCCCTGTTTGTGATTGGTCAAATGTAGCTAACCCCGCCCCTTTCACGTGAACGCGCTCTCAGCTGGTGAGAGAAACCCTGGCTTGATTTACCGAGTTGATAACCAGCGTCGTAGGACCGCTTAGCTAGATCTCGTTTGTTAGTTTGTTGATGTTAGTTTGTTTGTTACTCAAACATATCCAGGGTATGTTGAACTGGCTTCGTAGTACAGGGCACAGGTGGCTAGCAGCGTTAATGTCAAAGACACAGACATTATACACTATATTTGTATTTTACCAGGATGCAGTGACACAAATATTTGGGAAGGCTTAGCCTTCCATAGCCTACAGCACCCGCCGCCCCTGACATCCCCCACTCCCCCCGTTGACAATTTACTAGCGGTACCGAAGTGGGCCGGTCGAGAGTCCCGGGATGATTTTTAGTCCCATTCCACCACTGGTTACATGACCGTATGATCGCCCATATTGACGCACCTAATTCCTAAACTTCTAACAGATACAACATAAACCGATCCTTCAGCCTCATATGAGCTCTCAGACACGTTCAAAATTAAACTGTCATCGCTGTCTGAGCTTGCTGCTGTGTGCGCCATCGTGTTTACATGCAGATGCTGGGATCCTGAACGGTGCAGCTGGAGCGCTGTGCCCGCAATGACGTCACACATAATTTGGCGGGACTTGAAGAATCCCCGAGAAGATTCAGAAAATGGTCAACATTGAAGGGCAGATTAATGGTTATCAAAGTACAAATATCCAAAATCAGTTCAGTAACGGTTTTCAAGGGGACAATATTTACTCAAATTGATGGGTTTGGATGATGGGGGAAACTCGTGTCACAGGCGCTTTAAATGGGTATTTAGCAAGCGGCAAACTCTGGGGAACAGCCGGCACGCCAATACGGAAGTGCCACACACTGCAGTTCATACATGGGCCGCTAGGGACTGGCTGCAGAAAGGAGCAATTTCCATAGACCCCCATGTTAAAATGCCCAACTTTACAGCAGAAAAAAACATGTTTCTACCAAGCGGCAAACTCTGGGGAACAGCCGGGACGCCAATACGGAAGTGCCACACACTGCAGTTCATACATGGGCCGCTAGGGACTGGCTGCAGAAAAGAGCAATTTCCATAGACCCCCATGTTAAAATGCCCAACTTTACAGCAGAAAAAAACATGTTTCTACCCATGGATGTAATAAATATTATTATCGATATAGTTAGATTCCACCTTCATGATTATGAATCTGTGAGTGAATTGTTTTCTAACACGACCCTTTTATTTATATTAGGTCTTAAAGTGTTTGCATAAATTAGGGCGTGGTCACTTTGATGGACACGTACATGCCTCACTGTCAGCTAACAGCAACTTGTCCACTCTGCTAGGCTAGAACCATAGAGGCTACAACGTTAGTTAGTCATAGTACTGTACTTGACCCTTTAGCTTTAGCCGTGTTCGTGGTGATTGTGGGAATATTGTTACAAATACCAGACAATTAAAATGTCGTGCTGTGCGCTTGAATGTACTAACAGAACTTCCAAGAAGTCTACTCTCAGCTTTTTTCGGTGAGTAAAATGATAATATTATACATATTAACTTATATGCTTATTAGCCAGCTAAGGACGTAACCCTTTATACATGTGTATATATATATATACAGTTTAGTTTATGATTCAGCCTTGGGTAAGACTTTTATAGTCTATGGCTATGACGCCCATAATGCTAAATGGGAGCAAATGTTAAAAGGGGACCCAATTATCCCAGTGGTGGCCGCCGGAGTCCGCCGCCGAAGCTAACCGGAGCCGTAGCTAGCCCTTTGCGGCTCCGTTAGCTTCGGCCAGCGGCGGAGCCCGGCGTTATAACTGGAGATCAAGGAATGCAGCGAAACACGGAATTGGTTCGCCTGCAGCCTTCTATAGTATTAGCTAAAGAAATGATGTTGAACAAGGCTTATTAAGCTGAACATCGCCACAATTGTTCTGCTATGTATCGGTACTTATTTTATTTTCTTAATGTGTGAATGACAAGCATTAAGAATAACAACAAATAGCTATTTATCTTGCATATTGTCTCGTTTGATTATGAATGTAACGTTTATATAGTGGAACTACACTGTTTAATCAAAACCAAAGTGCCACGCAGTAACTTGGTAGGCCCATGTATGTATTTCAGCAGGAAATGTGCAACCTAGATTACATTTACCAACACAGACTATATAGAAATATTTGTAAAAGTTGTTCATGTGTTATTAAGTGAATATGGCATTAACCCTCCTGTTGTATTTGGGTCGGTTTTCATGTATTTTTGAATAAAGGTTTCCTTTAGGTGATCCAGACAGGCTGGACCAGTGGGTGCTGAACATCCGGAGGAATAAATGGACCCCCAACGTTTCTTCTCGCCTGTGCAGTGAACACTTTGAGAGTCATCACTTCAGCACGGACTCATGGGTACAGATCCTTTTTTTTTTTTTAAATAACTTGGTTCCATTTGTGAGTGTAAATTGTTGTTACTAATTAAATACATGCTCATCATACAATGCTAAATAATTGTTATGGCACAGCTTGCACATCAGTAATAGTAATGTTCTTTTGATTAAAGGCCAAATTAAGATTTTGCCAGTTAAGTATAGAAACATAGAAATCGAATTTTTTTGCAAACCATCACATTTCTCTTCAATTTATGCTATCATAGATAGAGAATTGCCATTTCCCCCCACATACTCTATGTTAAAAACAGATGAATTATATTGCCTTTTTTTTACATTATTTTAATAGCAACATTCATTCATCTGTTGTCATCTTATAACTTATTTATCTTAACAGCTATCACTGTAAAAAAAAAAAGGATTTAATTTCATTTTACTATACAATATTTATCTTTACATTCTGTTCTTGTATATGTCTTATTATATTTACGTGTATATAGATTTCTGCCTACACTAATTTATTATTCTTAATTTAATTTTGAATGTCTTTTATTGTTTTATGTCTTATATAACTATGTTGCATTGTTGGAGGAGCTCGGGACAGATGATTTTCATTGCCATTCCTACACGGTAGCCTATGTGCATATGACATAAATCCTTTGAATCTGAATCTTGGAAACACGTAATTGTTGAATGGATTAACTGCATAGTTAACATGTTGGCCCTCTATTGTCTTTTATAATGCACTCTTAAATTTAAAACAACATTATTCAAAAGAAAGTTGAATATCTACAGACCTCAAAAAGTTATTTTATGTGTTTTTGTTTATTATTTTTATTTGGGAAGGAGATGCCTGAAAAACACTGCAGTGCCCACCATTTTCTATTTCACCAATGGCAAAGAACAACAGCCTAGAAGGAAAAGCAGGGTGAGTAACAATGACGAGGTAAGTGACAGTCCTAGTTCGACTGTTAATAGCAATGAGGAGGTTGCAGATGTAGACCATGGTAGTGCTGAAAACAGTCTTGCTGCTGATCAGAGCAATATCATTATGATACAAGACACACCTGAAGAAGCCTTTGTTGTTCCACATGTGGAGCATAATGACATTCCAACAGTCAATGCTTGTGAGGATGTTGGTTTGGGTAGCAGCAGCCAACAAACAAAACAAATTGGAAAACAGGCAGACTCCGCCTCTGTTCACTCTTACACTTGGGCTTTAAACTAAGACGGGTCATACTGAATAGTTTGTGCACACATTTTTAACATGTGATCTTTCTTTCATGTAGGACGCTTGAGGGAAGTTGCAACGCCTCGGCCAATGTGATGTCTTCTCCGCGTAAAAGAGATTGAAGGCATAATTTATAACTTGAGACAATTTTCCAAAAGTTATGACTTTTATTGGCTTATGTAGTAATGGATTACATCTAACACGAATCAAGATCGTATAGAAAAAAAGGAAAGTGTAATCCTTAGTTACGTAGGAAAAGATGTAATCGGATTAGTTTTACTTTTTTTAATAATAGGGAAACTCAGGATTACAATCTTATTCAAAACCTAAAAAGAGCATATAGTGTTTGTTGTAAAATGATCAAATTGTATCTCTTCTCTGGAAGCGGTACTGTTCTGTAGGCTAATACTTTAATTGTGAATCTATACACCTACTGCCTGAATCTGCTTTATGGTATTATATTATACATTTAAGTAAAAAAATCATATTAATATTTCTTCTCTCCTGTGTTTATTTGCATTGCATTTGATATTGAGGTAATCCAAAAGAAAAATAAAGTTATCAGGTTACATTACTTTTATATCTTGATACTCACATTAAGTTACTGGTTGTGTTTTTGGCAAGTAGCCCTCCCAACCCTGTACATAAGTTATATCATTTTAATTACTGATACAGTTGTTGCACATCTTTAATTTATTTTCTAGTGTACTTAAGTCATAAAATGATTCGAAACCTTTACTTTTCATAAAATGCAAGATGTAACTTTCAATGTGGCTTGTGTATTTATCACATTTTCAATGTGAAATAGATCTGATTAAATAAAGAGTAAAAGCACAATCTTAAATGTTGACATTTATCATTTTCCTATGCTTATTGTTAATGTAGTGGTGTTATAAACAAAATGTTGTCGTAAAGGAAATTAAGATGTTTTTTATTTGTTGACAAAAGATTTAAAGTTGATGCTCACAACATGTGGGAACATTTATGGAGAAAAATGTTTCTATTGGAAAACAAATATTTATCTGCATACTGAACAATTTCGAAACTCTCTAAAAGGTATTATCTTCTGTGACGTTACAACCCTGTAGGGATTGTGGGTATTGCACTTCATAATTACATTCTATGGTATGCTTATGACATATTTGATGCCAAAATACATGGGATTAGGGGAGACCTTCTTGTTGTTTTCATTGTCACTGATAAATGACAGCGTAGTATTCATTGTCAAGATTTTGTGTTTTTAAACTTGGGACTCTTTTCAGACTGCTACGGCTTGGGAAAAGATTTGAGCCTTAATGTGTAATGTTTTCTGTATTGTATGGTAAGCTTATCCTTTCATTTGATAGTCCCATTTGGATGTGATAGCTAACATTTTCAGTAAGCAGTAGACAAAATAAGTGAAAATATGAATGTAATTTATTTTCAATATTTACATAAATACAGAATTATTTTAACAAATAAAATAACAAAAAACATCATAACAAAAACAAAAAAAAAGGTTTGACAGACAGCCATGGCCAGCATGGGCCTGGAGAGCTACAGAGTCCATTGGGGGAAGAGGGGGGGGTGGGATGTGGGGAAGAGGAAGAGCAGCCATGTTAACAGTGTTATGGCTACAGATGTAATATCTAACTCAACATTAGCCATGACAGTCTGGGCTTAGCAAGGGCCTTAGAATACATACTCTTAAGGCCAAATCCAAAAACAGTGATACTGACATTTTAGCAGTTCACAGTCTTTGGAGGTGGTCTTTCAGGCAATTGGCTAGTGACTTAAAAAAATATAATTTCCCCTAGGGGTGAAATGAACTCTATCTCGCAAAAAAAGCCCAGGACTGTCATGTCTAATGTTGGAGTGGTCAACAATGACACCATTTAGGCTATGAACAAAAGTAGCCATAACACTGTTAACAAACTTCTGGGCCTTGTCAATTTTGACAGGATTTGCACCAGCCCTCCACCGGCGCCTCTGGTTGATCTGGGAGAGCATGATCTTCATGCCAGGGTGCTGATGGTGAAGCTGGTGCAGGTCCTCCTTCATCTGGTTCAGCAACTGAACACTGGGCACATCCCCCAAGTCATTGCCGCCACAGTGGAAGAGGAGGACATCCGAGACTGCTCTTCCTCGCAGGGAGTAGGAAAAGAAAGGGAGGACACCTCTCCAGCGCAGTCCACCCCAACCGAACCAGCACACCCTCAGGTCGAGGCCAAGGTTGCTGCCGATGGTCTCTGTAGCTCTCTGGGCTCCACGCCGGACATAGCTGTCTCCGATTATCCATACAGTCACTATGGGAGGAAAATAAATGAGAGTAACAAATGCTTCAGATAATGAGGAATATCAAAGTAAGTATAAAGGGTTGCTCATTTTGTTCCTTTGACAATAACATACAAAATAACTATGAAATCACACCTGTATGGTTACAAGTAACAAGAGAGCAAAACCTCAAAAAACAGATTAACAGCACACAGTTTATATATATTTATATACTGTGTGCTGTTTATCTACAATTGTGAACACATGTGTATATATATATATATATATATTAGTGCTGTCAAAATTATCGCGTTAACGGCGGTAATTAATTTTTTGAATTAATTGCGTTAAAATATTTAACGCATTTAACGCATGTGCAGAATGGCCCGCCCCATACATCCCACCAGTGGCAGCGCCAGGGTATGGCTGGGTTAGGCTACAGCCATACCAAGAAATGGCTTAGCCCCACCATGAAAAATGATGTTAAGCTAAGCAAAATAAAGTCCGCCAACTCGCGCGGAGTAAATTGCACAGACAGCAGTTAGTCAGATTGATTCCAGCAGCCACTTGTCTGGAAATACCGAAGACCAGAAACGGTTTTGAAAACTTTTGTCACGTAGTGATCGTCTTCTCAATAGAACATCTTTGATAATGTCGGTGTTGTTGCAGGAAGTCCCGACGGAGAATACTTTTGCTGTAGTACAGGGGTGCACATAACTGGTACGCAGGTTATGTGCGTAATCTGAAACTTGTGTCACAAAGCGCATTTGCGTACCGACGTACTTGTGAAGCTTTTCCAGAAGGCGGTTAGATCACCGGACGACAGAGTCGGTCTCCGTGTGCACAGACAGGGCTGCTGTTAACTAGTGTTAATTTCGTTGACTAAAACTATGACAAAATATGTTCGTCAACGACCTTTTTTTCCATGACGAAAACGAGACGATGACGAGACGGCACCGACGGCAGTAAACAATAACTGTAACGAAATCATCATGCAATATCGTTGACGAAAAGTGACGAGACGAAAATGTAGTTTACTAAATAAAAACTATGCCGAAATCTCTCTTTACTTTCGTTGACGAAAAATGAGGAGACGAAATATTATCAAAGATAACGTTACATCTCTGATAGTCAGTTTTTCTCCCAGCAGTTCCATTTCCGGTGCTGCGGCAGGGCAGCAGCTGTGTGTCTGTGCTGCGCGCGGCGGTACATTTGAATTACACCGGGCAGCGGCACACTGTGAACTGTCAGGAAGACTCGGGTCTAACTCATGGTCTAACTAACCTTATTCAACATAAAATAAAATGGCAACAACAGGGCTTGGGAGCAGTGGTCGCGTTAACCGAATACCCCCGTCAGCGCGAGTGAGTGATAAATTGTGCACTCGACGGATAATAATGGATTATGACGGAAATGTTACGATCCTGTCCGTCAAAATGACTGACAACGAAAAAGTCTAAAGCCACCACTGCTTGGGAGAAAGAAACGATGTGATATTTGGGCCCATTTTCGCGACAATGAGGCGGAGAAAAAAAGCGAATGCATTGTTTTATCAGAAGGGAAGCAATGTCGCCATAACACAGGTAAAAACACCACAAACCTGACCAGATACTCTCTGCAAAGCTGCATTCTTAATCATTCAACCTGTGTTTTTCATCAAATAAGGACAAGATATCATCTTATTTATTTATATATACTAAAATGACAAATTATTGGTTTTGGCTAGACTAGTTTGACTGAAATGTTCTATATAATCTGATGACTAAAAAACACTCAACAGTTTTCATTGACAAAAAGTAGACTAAAATAATTAGTTTTCTTTGATTAAAATAAGACTAAAATGCTCAGACTTTTAGTCGACTAAATCTTGACTAAAATGTTTACTGTTTTAGTCGACTAAAATAAGACTAAAATGCTCAGACTTTTAGTCAACTAAAACTTGACTAAATAAAAACAGGATGAAGGTGACTAAATATGACTAAAACTAAAAAGAAAATTTAACACAGGACTAAGACTAAAACTAAATTAAAAAATAGCTGACGAAATTAACACTACTGTTAACGTCGGTCTGTACAACGGAATTGTGCCAAAACTACGCCAACCGGCTGCGGAGGGAGACTTCCCCCCCCCTTCACTGGAGAACTGCGCTAAAACAGCTGATCACAACGTTCGCACTCTGTGGTCACGAAGTACTCCACTAGCCGTCGCCGCCGCCCCCCCCCCCTCTGTCGACTTTCCTGAAGTACTCCCCCGTTGATAGAAATCAACACGTAATGAATTAAGACCCCACGGTTTGATGATTGATAGGTGTGTGGGTTGTCTTTCATTTTGACACGCAGAAAAATGTTATAATAAACATAGATACTGTATGTTAAATGGATATATCCGCCTTCTTTCATTTATCTTTCCATTCCCACAACAATATACATAAAGAAATGGCATATTTTGGACATAGTTCGAATGGTGATTAATCATGATTAATTAATTTTTAAGCTGTGATTAATCTGATTAAAATTTGTAATCGTTTGACAGCCTTAATATATATATATATATATATATATATACATATATGTATAGTATGTTTGTGTGTAATGGCAACCATCTGAAGTCATGTAAAGTAAGCCAGGACCATCAACTTACAGGTTGTGCAGTTTGGCGTGGAGGAGGTTGCCATCTTCTTTTTTCTTAATGCTGAAATAAATACAAATGGTTTAATCAACATAAAAGCACCTTTCTACAGTCATATTTCATTAATTAAATTTAATTCACGCAACACTGGCCATATCTCTGCTAGTTTACAAAGTTTAGTTACAAATGACATTTATATTTGAAAAACGGTGAAGCACTTAAAAAAACAATTGTATAGTGTAGGTTCAAGAACATTTAAATCAAAAGGACAAGTTTTGTAAAGTTACAGGGTATCTTACCTTCAGAATATGCCGGGAACGAGGAGCAGTGACCGCAAGCTGGGTTGTTAGCATAGACTGTGTTGTTCGCATAGGTTGTTAGCTTAATACTGAGAGCATGTTAGCTTAGCTTCTTAGCCTGAGCTAGGTCTGGAACGTCACGCTCGTGGGCAGCAGGTCCCGCCCTGTCCCGCCTCGGCTCCCCTCAGCACCGCCTCTTTGCCCTTATTTGGAGAAGGCGGGAGTTAGACTCTGACGTCACTGTCGAGCCGTTAGTAGCCGACTCCGCCTACTAAGGGCTTCACGGCAACTCTGCAAAATCCTATGGGTGACGTCACGGACCCTACGTCCATTTATATATACAGTCTATGGTTTCTACCCATGGATGCAATAAATATTATTATCGATATAGTTAGATTCCACCTTCATGATTATGAATCTGTGAGTGAATTGTTTTCTAACACAACCCTTTTATTTATATTAGGTCTTAAAGTTTTTGCATAAATTAGGGCGTGGTCACTTTGATGGATGCCTCACTAACAGCAACTTGTCCACTCTGCTAGGCTACAACCATAGAGGCTACAACGTTAGTTAGTCATAGTACTGTACTTGACCCTTTAGCTTTAGCCGTGTTCATGGTGATTGTGCCTTTTAGGGAATATTGTTACAAATACCAGACAATTAAAATGTCGTGCTGTGCGCTTGAATGTACAGAACTTCCAAGAAGTCTAAAATGATAATATTATACATTTTAACCCCGTTCGCAGGTGTGCTTGGTAGCTTAGCTTGTTACTTATTAGCCAGCTAAGGACGTAACCCTTTATGCATACATATACATTTTAGTTTATGATTCAGCCTTGGGTAAGACTTTTATAGTCTATGGCTATGACGCCCATAATGCTAAACGGGAGCAAATGTTAAAAGGGGACCCAATTATCCCAGTGGTGGCCGCCGGAGCTAACGGAGCCGCAGGGGGCTAGCTCCAGCCGGCGTCCCGGAGCTAGCCCACTGCGGCTCCGTTAGGTCCGGGCGGTGGAGTCTGTCTTTTCTCAACGTGTGAATGACAAGCATTAAGAATAACAAAATATAGCTAATTCTCTTGTAGATTGTCTCATTTGATTATGAATGTAACGTTTATATAGGGGAATTACACTGTTAGCAGTAACTTGGTATGCATGTATTTCATGTTAGCTTAGCTTCTTAGCCTGAGCTAGCTCTGTTTACTTCCAGTTCGGAGGCAGCAGGTCCCGCCTCGGCTCCGCCTCTTTGCCCTTATTTGGAGCAGGCGGGATTAGACTCTGACGTCACAGTCGAACCGTTAGTGGCCGACTCCGCCTACTAAGGGCTTCACGGCAACTCTGCAGAATCCTATGGGTGACGTCACGGACACTACGTCCATTTATATATACAGTCTATGGTATTTAGATAGTCAACTAAGAAACATAAAGTACTTGAAACGTACATTTTGATAACAATTTTGAATATCAAAATTGCCATATGTTCTGTCTTAAAAAATCCAAGATGGCGCCAGTGTGTGTGGCCTGCCGTCCGTATCTGCGAGCGCTGTGTGTGTTTGTGTTGTTTTTGTCACTTTTTGCCCTAAATGTCAACTCTCTATTAGTATACGATTGCCAAACACTTCTGGATCTTTGTTTTTCGGCATTAAATCCTGTGAATTCGGATCGTGGACATAAAACTCCCCCCGTTCTTATTGGGAGTACCAGCTTACCTGTGCCGCACCCCGGCTCCAACTCCCCGCCGTAAACGCCACCGCCGCCGCGGAAAACGCAGTGGTCGACTGGTGAAGAATGGGATGAAGGAATTTTCAGCTTGTCCTATCTCAAGGACAGAATACCTCGCCGTGCCTCGCCTGTCTCTTCATCGTCGCTATCTGGACCCTGTCGATGCCTAGTTGGTACCTGTCATCGGCCCGGACGAAGCTTTCCAGCCCGGCCGCGGGCGCTGCTCCCCTCGTCCCCGCAGGCGCGGGGTGAATCTGAATAACCTGCTGTCTATTTGTCGGGCTCCCTGGACTTCAAATGCCGCGGACCCACTGGCTCCTGCCAGGTTTGGCCTCATAAACGCCAGATCATTGACAAACAAGACTTTTGTCATTAAGCAGTTCTTCACTTCAAAAGGACTGGATTTCCTCTTCGTCACTGAGACATGGCTCGGTACTGGTGAGTCCAGCGCCTTTACCAAACTTTTACCTCCAGATTGCTGCTATTTTAACTCTCCACGGACTTCGGGCCGAGGCGGAGGAGTAGCTACAGTTTTCAGGAGTGATTTTAAATGTCAGCAACTATCGCTGTCATTCTCTCCTTGCAGCTTTGAACTGAGCGTGTTCGAGCTCGGCTGCTCTCACACAGTGCTGTGTGCAGTGGTCTATAGACATCTCAAATACAATAAGGACTTCCTAAATGATTTCTCTGACTTTCTGGCTGAAATTATGCCGCAATATGACCGTGTCCTTATTGTTGGGGATTTTAATATTCATTTGTATTGTCCTGAGAAACCTATGGCAAAGGATTTTTTAAACCTCGTTGATTCTTTTAGTCTTGCTCAGTATGTGTCTGGCCCCACGCAAGAACGCGGACACACACCTGATATTGTTTTATCATAAGGTTTGCCTGTTCTTAACTTGGAGATATGTGACGCTGTTTTCTCAGATCATATGCCTGTTTTATTTGATGTTACACTTGCCTGTACTACTGTCAAACCGCGCGCTGCTGCCCGGCTATCTCGTATCATTAACACTTCCACTGCTGGTCAGTTTTCGGCCGTGTTTAATCATGAAAACGGTGTTATCCATGAGCCATATGTCTACGGAGGAGCTTAGCTTATGGTTTCACTCCACATGTAAAGCTGCTATGGACAATGTGGCTCCATTAAAAACAAGGCAACCCAAAACTAAATCCGAGCCTTGGCTAAATGCCACGACTCGGGCTGCCCGACGTGAATGCCGTAGAGCTGAAAGAAGATGGAATAAGGACAAACTACAAGTCTCTTTTCAAATGCTGAGGCAGTGTTGGCGTCTCGTTTGGAGCAGTGGGTGGGCATTAGGGGAAAAGCCCTCGAATGGTTTAGGTCGTATCTGACTGGTAGGACTTTCTGCGTCAGCCTTGGGGACTCTGAGTCCTCGTCTGCTCCTCTCCTTTGTGGGGTTCCACAGGGCTCAGTGTTAGGCACCCTGTTGTTCTCCCTGTATTTGCTCCCTCTTGGCTCCATTCTTAGGAAGCACGGTATCGCTTCCATTGCTATGCAAACGATTGCCAAATATATGTGCCACTTGAAAAGAACGACTCATATTAAATTAAACTGCTGTTAAACTGCCTTGAAGACATTAAACCCTGGATGTCATGCAACTTTTTAAAATTAAATGATGACAAAACCGAAGTGATGGTTTTTGGTGCCCCTCGGACCACTCCTATAGACCTAGGATCCCTGGGCCACTCCACCAGGCCTACCATCACACATCTTGGGATAAAGATGGACCCTGAACTCAAGCTTGACAGCCAAGGCAGTTGTTAAAAACAGCTTCTTCCACCTCAGGCAGCGAGCCAAAATAAAGCCTTTTTTAAATAGTGACCTCTTTGAAACGGTAATCCATGCCTTCGTCACCTCCCGCTTGGATTATTGTAATGCACTATAGGGGATAAGTGCATCCTCCCTTGCTCGCCTGCAGATGGTGCAAAATGCAGCAGCACGGCTACTAACTGGCACACTACCAATACGAGCACATTTCCCCCATTTTATCTTCGCTCCACTGGCTGCCCGTTAATTTGAGGATTCATTTTAAAACTCTTTTATTTACTTTTTAAGCCCTCAATGGCCTGGCCCCGGCCTACCTCTCTGAGCTGTTACACAGCTACACGCCAACTCGCACTCTCAGGTCAGCTGATCAGTTGCTCCTGAGGGTGCAAAAAACAAAGTCTAAGCGCAGAGGGGACCGTGCTTTCTCTGCTGCCGCCCCTAAACTGTGGAACGACCTGCCCTTGTTCATCAGACAGGCTCCCATACTGTCTGTTTTTAAATCCCGTCTTAAAACCCACCTCTTCTCCTTAGCATTCGGAAACAAGTATTGTTGCTTTTATTTGCTTTTTATTGTTTTTATTATATAGCTGTTATTTATTTTTTTATTATTACGTTTATTCTGGTTTGTTTTGTATTTTAAATGTATTTATATTATGTTGTGTGAGCTTATCTCTCTGTACAGCACTTTGGTCTGAAGGTTTTAAAGTGCTATATAAATAAAGTTGGATTGGATTGGATGATCATTTTCTTGAGCTTTAAACTCCTGGGGTCAAAATGACCACCAAGGATAAAGGGTGTAAAGCAAATGTGAAGATAAAGGAGGGTTAAGAATACATTATATAGCAGTTTTTTTAAGTCTATTTTTAACACACTATTGAGTTGGCTTTTTCATTACATTTAAAATATAAATTGTACCTAAAATAATAATGAGTGAGCAGGGTATACATATTCACACCATATGCAATCATAGATGATTGATATTTCTATGTATGTCTGTCTGTTTCTCTGTCTGTCTGTCTGTCTGTCTGGCTGTCTGTCTGTCTGTCTCGCGATCTGTCTATCTGGCTGTCTGTCTTGCGCTGTCAGCCATGAATCCCTATCTTATAAAGTATGAGTATCTCTCTGTTTGATGTTACTGACACTGCTGAATTGATGCGGCCGTATTTCCCGTGTGCGTGGTCAAGTCAGCATCGAGCTGGGTTTTTCTTCAAAACTATATTAAAATAGCTTGGAGGCTGAGGATTGATAAATACTATTTAGACTACTTTTACTGTGTACTCTGTCAAACTCCCCTCTTGAGTACAATAATGCATGTTTTCTGCTATCTTTGATGAGAGATAAAATGATGTTGATGTTGACTTGAGAGGGATCTCGAGAGTGAACTTGAACGGAGACTCGAGAGGAGACTTGAGAGGGAACTTGAGCGGTGACTTGAGAGGGAACTCGAGCGGTGACTCGAGAGGGAACTCGAGCGGAGACTCGATAGGGAACTCGAGAGGAGACTCGATAGGGAACTCGAGAGGGAACACGAGAGGAGACTCGAGCGGGGAAGAGACTCGAGAGGGGACTCGAGAGAGGACTTGAGAAGAGACTCGAGAGGGGACCTGAGAGGGTACTCGAGAGGGGGCTTGAGAGGGGACTCGAGAGGGAACTCGAGAGGGAACTTGTGTCGGTCGGTACCCCGACAGGACACGGGGAGCTGGCGTCGGCTGGAGAGCCAACAGGAGATGAGGTGCTGGAGTCGGCCGGTACGACGACAGGCCTCAGGTAGCTGGCGTTGGCCGGTACGCCGACAGGACTCGGGGAGCTGGCGTCGGCTGGAGAGCCAATAGAAGACGAGGTGCTGGAGTCGGCCGGTACGCCGACAGGATTCATTGCAGCAACCAATTAGCACACAACCAGGTCCATGTCCGAGACGTACATGAGATCAGGGGGGGAAAGTGTAACCCAGGTTAAAAACCTTCAATCCTAGCAGGCTCCCGTAGCTCAGTATAAATGGCAGCC